>BMAW01080716.1:990500-1032127 GCA_019974015.1 Nephila pilipes
CACACACACACATATATATATATATATATTAAATGACATTTACTGTGTTTCGTTCATAATTTTATTTACTCGGCTAGATCCTTATCCTGTCAATGGTCCAGAATCTTGGCGACCGGTTAAGAGATGTTAACAAATATATATGTGTTTTTTTTTTAAAGAAAATGTTATAAGTTGAAAATAGCAACTGAAAAAAGTACAAAATGGATGATGTAATGTCAAAAGCAGGAGGAAGAAAAACATATATCTGGGCATTAGTAGTCATAGTAACCAAAATAAAATTGTGGTGGTTTTCCATGAAGGGAATGGCTGTTCTCTGAATCACTTTTCAACTTCTAGAATTTTTCTTTACCCCAATATGCGATAGACTAAAATGGATGTTAATAGAGGGCATTTAGCATATATCAACTGAAATGGTACCTTTAAATCTGAAACACGATACTGGAATGGGGCATACTTTCTTTTTACAGCAGAATAAAATTTTTATTTCCATACTTCATAGCTTGAAGGAATTTTTTGCCACGTATTCATGCATAATATTATATTAACACTTATAACACGAAAGTCAAATATGATTAAACAGCCAGACAAATAAAGGGAATGCACTCTACTTCTTATCGCATACTGTATCACAGATTTTTTTTTAAGGATGGAAATAATTTTAAAGCATATTCCACTTTGAATCATTATTTTAACAATATAATTTAGAAAATTTAAGTGCTATATGAATTTCTTGCAGAAATGATGCATTCGATGCTACTTTCGAAATGAAAAATTGAAATTCACTATCTGATCCTGTTTATAGAAACTATAAAAATTAGCATTCCTTTCCAAAAATGGAGTTGAATGTATCGGTTGAAATATTTGTAATGAATTCGTTTATCAATGACTATATAAATCTATAAATGTAATTGTCTTAAAAATTCATGTCTTGGTAATGAAAACAATCTTTTTCTACTGTTTTTTATTCTTACATGGTTAACTACTTTGTCAAAAAGAATAAAAGGAAAGTGTCGAGAATTCGAGATCATTTTCAATTATTCCATCACAAGATATATTCTGAATCTTTTTTAGCATTACTTAAAAAATGAAAATTGTGAGTGAAATCTTTTTTTCTCTTTACCGTGATATCTAAAAATTTAACGATCAATTAAAACATTCTTCTATTTTTTGGAAAGCAATATCTTAAGTTGATAAATAAATAAAAATTAATAAGTTAATAACAAAGGGTCAGTTCTCATTTTTATCAACTAAATGCTATTCTCAGTTTTATTGATTATTCTTGGAAGTGAAACACTTCACTTCACATGCATTCTTGATGCATTCATGAAATTTAGTTTTAATGTAGTCCATTTTTTTTAAAAAAATAATTACATTTAGTTCATATCACTATATAATTTTCTGAAAGTAATCAAGCAGTTTTCATTTTTCATATTGGTAGCAAATTGAAGTAGGGGAAAACTCTACATGAAACTTTTTAAGTCATTTTTTTATTACTTACAAATATTTGAAGACAATGAAAAAAATTTTTTCAAAAAATTTACTTTAAATTAAGTTCTTATGGAAAAAAATATCGTTCAATAGTAAAGTCAACTGTTTTAAATATTATTGAATTTTTCGCTCCTCTTTTTGCTAAAGATAATGCATGTCAGATTTTGAAAGAATTGGTGATTTTTTGTATTCATTTAGAGTCACTATGGAGAACAAGCTATACTTCAGTTAAATGTTTTTTAGTTTTTTTTCGAGAAATCTTTAATAATATAATGATAACATGATAATTTATACTTTTTTAAACATCCTAAAAATAGATCGAAGAAAAGTTATCATAAACATGTGTATCACACATTCTTCTCAAAACAGTTGTTTCAAGCGAAATATTCTTTTGTGTTGTTTTGATAAGACTATTTGGATGTTTGATATATATATATAAAAGTCCTTTCTTCAAATGAAGACCAATTTCAGTAAGTACTTAAACTCTTGATAACTATGCTAAATTAGGAAACAAATAATATTTTCCCTCGCAATTTTAATAGCTATAAACGAATTTTGAAGAAATAAAAAAAAAGTTCTTGAAATTTCTAATTGAAAAGTTTTTAACGAAGTATTTGTAACTTAATTTAGTTTTAAAAGAGTGAAAAAACATAGCTTTTGAGTTGCTCTTTCACTTATCTCCAAACAATAGAATTCGTTGGTTGAAAACTTTATCTGAAAACAATGAAACTGTTTTTTTTAAATGCATACATCATTTTATCGAACTTAACCAAGAACCAACGCATAACCTGATTTCTTCCAATGAATTAAGGTACGGACACGAAAGTATATCAGAATAAAAAAAAAATTCCGGAACTTCAGATTTCTTACAAAGGGAAATTAAACCTTTATAAGAAATCCGATTTCCGAATCTTCGATACGAAAGGATATTTTTCTTCTTTTTGATAAAATGTGTGTTTGTAGGTAACTCCAGATCAATCTTATTGGAACTTGTGCTTTCTTCATAATCTAAATCTCTTTTTTTTTACAAAGTATATTTCCGAAATACTTGGCACCTACTTGAGAGATTTTTTTTTAAAAAAAAAATTAGATCAAAGAATTCTGCAAACAAACAAACTGCATACATTTTTTTAAATGAAATATACTTCGATCACAGAAAACTGAAGTTATGACCAATTTTTGTTTCGACGAAAATATTTTTCTCGACTGAGTAGTTAATTTCTTTCTTACGCACACCTATAATTGTTTCCATTAGAAATCAACTGTTGAATATTTTAATATACTTAATATTTAGCAGGTTACAAATTATAATATTTAGGAGGTTCTACAGGTAAGAGAGAAATGAATAAAAACTAGATTGGCTTCATTAATGTCGCTTGAAAACAACATATTAACCACTGGCAACGAGCCTCATAACTTTAAATAATGATAAAGAGAAGAGGATATAATCTAAATTGATATCTTCTTGTCCTAGTTTCGGCATTTCTACTCATACAGATCTTCAGGCCTAACTACTTTAAATATACAGCAGTTAAATAACTCCCCTCGATGGATCGAGGCTGCAGTAGACTAGAGGTCATGGTCGCGAACACCATCGTGTTGTGGACTTGAGTTCTAGTGTCACTACAGACCCACCACACAAGGGGGGGTGAGCGTTAAGTCTGTCGAAGTTCCTCCCTCTGGTGTAGTGTGGAAGGTTGGAATGAGAGGTGTCAGCTTAGATGTCATCTTCATCCTTAACCGAAGTTAAAATGACGAGGTTCTTTCAGCAATAACCCTCATGTTGCTTCAAAGTGCGACGTTAATAAACAATCAAGCAAAACCTCGACAGGTCTTGAGAGAAATCAGAACTCAAATACCCAGCTCGGCATAAGTATTAGCGGTCATTACCAGTCAGACTATGACCATTCTACAACTAAGCTTACAAATTAAAAATTGGTGAATAAATTGTTCAATTCAGTCTTTTAAATATTTGTTGCTATTAAAATTGGGTCAGTAAATAACAGGCAATTCAAGACAGGATGAAAAATATCATATACTAAAGTAAAACTCTATTCTAAATTATTTTTGAAATTTTTTTGTTTTTTTCTACAGTTTTATTTTTTTAAGTTGAATAAAATTTTGATATTAAATTTGAATTCAATTTTATTACGCAAAATTTTGCTTTTACAAAATTTGAAACTACACAGTAATACAAAACATTCAATTAAATTTTAAATATTAAATATTTAGCTTTCCAAGATAATCGTTCCTCAAATCACTGCTTCTAACAATGAACGAACCATTCAGCAGTTTATATATATATATATATATATATATATATATATATATATATGACAGAAAAATATTATAAGTGAGTAACGAATTGTGAAGTTTCCCATGAAACTTAGATAATCCGCTATTGAAACTTATAGTTTATTGAAATAAATGCATGTCACTGAATGTTTATCGCGTGCACTTGATTTTGAGCTACGTAAACGCTTTCACGATGGTGAAGAAAACATTGAAGATATTTCACGTCCTGGTCTCCCTTCCACGTGAAAAAGCGACGACAATATCGGAAATATTGGAAATCTGTTTCGTCATGACCATCGTTTAAGTATTCGAGCGATTGTTGAGACTATAAGATTTGATGAAGAATCTGAACGCCAAATTTTTTCACCAAGACAATGTGCCGTCTTATTCCACATTGTCTGTCATGAGGTGTCTGGTCAAATCCAGCAACTCAGAGTTTGACCATTTGCCCTATTCTCCGGATCTCAGTCCTGCCATTTTTAACTGTTTCCTAAATTGATATCTGCATTAACAGGAACAAGATATAAGCCCACTGAAGCTGTGATAGAAAAACCGCACGTGTCCAGTAGGCACTGAGTGAAGAAAATTTTCAGCATTGTTTCGAATAATGGAAGTTCGCATGGAGCGTTGTAGGGATAGAAGAGGGGTGTACATTGAAGATGACAATGAATAAATGTTCATGATATCACAATAAAATGATTTACATTGTCAGTCTCGTTATTCAGTAACCACATCTCGTACACACACACACATACAGATATATATATATATATATATATATATATATATATATATATATATTTAAATGTAAATAAATGACAAAACATGTTAATCGTAAGTATAATTTAAGAAATAAATCTCAAATATTATAAAATTTTATATTTCTGAAGAAAAAATCATGAATATACTATTCATCAAAAACATATATTCAAATCTATACAAATATGCAGATAACTCACTGCCAAAAGAAAGTGAACTAAGTATAAATAAGAATACATATTTAAATTTGTAAGGAAAAAAAAATTGTGCACCATAGATAAATTTCCAAAAGCAAGTAAATTAAACGGAATAATCTCGCTCTCTTTATATATATATATACTGTATTAAATAATTTCAGTATAGTTTGGTTTCATAAAATTCATCTAGAACAGAAAAGCAAATCTAATGACGTGAAAATTTGGGCTACTAGGAAAATTTGATTATCTTCAGAGTAGCTTAGTTAGAAATGAATTATATATCATATCCTTTGAAAAGTCAGATAATTTATTTTAACCCCCTTTCATCACGTTGAAAATTACGGAGTTAATTTTATAATTCACGTTCTCTATCTTTCAATTCAGTCGCAGATTCAAAGATTTGGAAGACATTACTTCCATTTATTTGTGAAGGTAAAGTTTGAAAATGGCTATCGCAGTAATTTATTTGCAACTTTCATGAGTGAATTAATATACTTTATGTGGGCGTTATAGGTCTGAATAACTTGGCACATCTCTGAAATTATGAAATTAGATTATAATTACGTGATTTAAAAATTCTGATGTCTGAAACTTTGTATTATTCTTTAATTTTCATTTTTACATTTGTTATTGAGCACATTTTACATTTTTTTTTAAAACTGATGTCTAAATTTTCGAATATACATTTGTTTCCATTAAATAATCACAAAAATAGCGATTACTTAAAAAGTTACATATATAATTCAATGAAACTGGGCCATAGTATGTAACACATTTTGCAAGGTTAAAATAACATGAAAACAAAATACCAGACAATTATAGTGTTATAGAAATAATTGCATGGATAAAATTAACAAATTGAATGTGTTGGTTTGGTATAGGAAAAAAAGACTTCAGTATGAATATGATTAGTTCTAGTGTCAATATAACACATGAAGTGATGTGTAATATTGTCAGTTATGTAATCTATGACTTCACTGGGAGTGAGAATCATTGGGATTCGAAAGCAGTTGTAAAGATCCTAAGGGTCTTAGGGGGTATATTGAGAGCAGTAACTATATATATATAGTCTTTCAAAATAATTCTAAGCTTGCTGAATGGGATTCAAGACCGTTGATCGAGCTGGCCATTCTGTTCGTTGAATTGTTTGTTGTTGAAGGTAATCTTTCTTGATTTGAGCCTTGCGTAAAATAATTAGCTGGAGTTAATAATTAGCTTGCACTTGAAACACAGAAGAACTACTGGGCGAGTATAAACTTCACGGATATCATCGCTATAGACGTGAGCATGTACGGTACTACGTGATAAAATATGGAGCTCTGTGCGTCCACCCAAAGGGATGTCATCCTAAACACAGACATTACATTATTTGTATGATTTCTTTCTCAGATGTTTCATGAATGATAACGTGTTCCCTGTTATCTTTCAATCAAATAATGCCTATTAGCACTTTAAAAGCTTAATCTGGACTCATCTGTGAAGAGAACATGCCTCTGCCTTAATCGTTTCCTCCTATGATCTATGGTGAGCGACATACAAACAACTGGTCTTCTCAGGTAAAAACGCCTTCATAAAACTACCTTCGCACGATTTAGACGTTGACATTAACCTTCCAGTGGCTCCAGAAAGGAAGGCTTTAAGTTGAGTTGGGATTGCGGTTCCATTCCTTTACGCACATAATAACAAGTGTTAGTAATCAGCGCTTGTCCATCGATGGCTGAGCCTTCTGGATGTCATATCAGAGGTCTGAAATTGTTGCAAAGTCAATGAAACACAGAAAAACTACTGACATTTTGCTATCTGACGACCTCTGTTTGAGTTTAACTTGCCTCTTGTCTCCCAATGGCTCTCCGTCACATTTTTTTGGGCAAATGAAATCTCGATGTTATTGTACCGAATTAGTTGCCTTTTATCTCACTATTACAGCGGTATCTGCAACCTTACTCTCTTGCATGCATTTTTCTTCTCCTCAAAACTGACAAATTCCAATTCCAGTGATACTAATTTGCATGTTGCTATTTTATTCAACGCCTTTTTTTAAACAATATAATCAATTTTAATTTGGATTTGCTCATATTTAAAGAAGTTATTGCTATTTTTGTGATTTATCCTTAATTTTGGAAACTATTGCTTATAAATTTCAAATTGCCTAACTCGTAACTCTAATTCATATCATTGTAGGATTTTTTTCAAAACGTATTACTGTATTTAATATGTCATAAGGTACACCCACTGGTGTTCAAAATTAAGAGAATTTGCATATTTTGACGAATTTCATGAAAAGAATTGAACGAAGTGTAAAAATACTGTTTCGAAACAAAGATGCAAATCTTGTATGTTGAATACGCAATCGTATCGATGAATTTCTGGAAAGTAAGGATATTCGCCGGATGGATTGGTTTACTAGATCTCCAGACCATCAAACCTTAGAGTATGTAAGGGATGCTCTGGAGAGGGCAACTGGAATTCCAAGAACCATCCAAGATCTGAAAACAGCATTTTTTGAACGAGTGAAGCCGATTGACGAAGGAACTCATAAACTCCCTTATTTCCAGCATAAAATTATTAAGCGAGGCCTGTATATCTGTAAGAGGGGACCATACCCTCTATTAACCCTATTTTCTGTTCTATTCTGAAACTGTTGTTTGATACCTTGCGACTCAAAAGAGTGTTACGGATGATCATGCGTGTGTATTATAAATGTTGAATAATTATTTTTTGTATTATATCAACCTTATATACGAACCAAATTTTATTAAAATCTGTCCAGTAATTCTAGAAATAATCGACAAAATCTTAATTTTGAACACCATTGTAGAATTGCTACATATTCTAAAGGATAAATCAGCATTAAAAAACAATATATCACTTTTGTAACCCTTCTTACTACCGGTTTCGATATAAAATTTTGATACTCAAAATACTATATTATTCTTAAATTCCCCGTTACCGTCCTTACTATTGAAAATATTTTACATTAACCATGTTTTATTCGTATCTAAATTTTTGAATGGAACTAAATTTCATAGTACATAACATAAATTTAAAATTCAAAATTCACGTCATCGTAACAATTCTTCGTTTCTAAATTAATTTTGATATGAAATATACATTATGCGATAAATAGAAATGTTCTTATTGTGAAGAATGAATCAGGATAAATTAATAATGAGCTTTATTTTTAACGATGATATAATATTGTTTTTATACCGGTGGTGTTTTAATACTTTAAAATTCGGTAATTCTCTCTCTTAACCTAGAACACAATTATTAAAAAATGTGCAGATTTATTTGAATTTCTTATTCATATTAATAATGTATATATAACTAATTAAAATATTGAAGTTACTTTGATATTTAAATGTTAAAGCAATATGAAGATTGATATGTATAAAAAATAATTTTCTAAAACTCATATCTTCAAGAATAATAGAAAATAGGAAAAAAATTTATTTTTTCCTTTATGAAGAGAAATCATTTTTAATAATTAATATTAGTTTTATGATATTCGTAGCATTAAAATGTCATTTTTTATTTTATATGAAGCAATGAAAATGCTTGTAAGATTCCAATCATTTCAATATTTATAAGGAAGCGGGAGTACTAAATAATTCTAATTAGAGATAGCCTTAAAATTAATTAAGTTTAAAAACAGAAAAACAAGTAAATATATCTTTCATCATAGAATCTTAAAATAAATTCCTTCTTTTTATGAAAGATATAGTCTACATTATAAATGTCAAATGCAGTGACTGCGAGAATTTCGCTCTTAAACCAACACGATATTCAAATTAAAATTTTATTTGAAGTCAGTAATAAAATAAATAATTAATTGTTAGTTTTCAGATATTATTATTAAAATGGTTTTGAAAAAAATGCCAATTTGGCGGTCCATTATTTTAAAATTAAAAAAAAAAGTATTTTTGAAGTTTATTTAAATTTTATTAATATTCCATTTCTAATTTTTTTGGTTACATTTCTTGAATCATTGAGAACAAAATTTAATGTGGAATTGAAAATCTTAATATTTGACAATTTTTAATACCTTTGACGCTTTTTTTTTAATAAAATAACTCCTCCTCGTAAACCCAAATGCATTCTAATTCTTATAGTACATACATATGAAAGTAGCTGTGAAAATTTCAAGACTATTTCTAGAACAGAAAAAAAATATTAGGAAATAGATGACACATCTACAAAAATAAAAGCCTGAGAAAAACGCATTTAAATTTTGAAAAGGCATAAAACAATAATCAATAATGCTTGAGTGCTCTAATTTTAATATGTTAATTCCCCACTTATGAAATGCACTAAATCACTAATTTAACTATATATGGTAGATGGTATATATTTTTTCTTTTTGCATAATATCGATAACAATGGCTACGACAATGACAAATTTTTTAACTTAACCGTAATTTGATATTTTTTATAAAGTTTCAAAAATGCAATACAATTACACAAAATAATGATAAAAATTAAAATTAGAAATATATATATATATATATATATATATATATATTTATACATCACCCTCCCAATTTTTCTCAATTTAGCAAGTTGGATTTTTTTTATTCTGTGCGACTCTATAATTCAATGATTTTATTTTATTACTAAACTATGTTCTTCCATAATCAGTGAACTAAGCTAAGTGTTTTAATGAGGAACTAGATGAAAGCAAGTTGAATTTTGAAATGTTTCTGCAGTTTGTAACTTTCCAACTTTAAACTCTAATATTGCACTACAATCAATACCAGATTCTTAGAAGCAGTATTTTCTTTGGAGAATTTGTTCTAAGCCATTGAATGTAAAGCTTCGTTGAAATTTTAAGTCAAACCTCTAATACTCTTGCTCAATATCTCGGTTGATGCTAATCTTTGGTAAATCGATAAGGGTTTAGACAGATATTTCTTATTGAATGTAAATTTTACCCAACATTTATTAGTATCTGGTTTCTTTCCACGAATATGAGCTGACTGGTAGATAATGTAATGTGTTACATAGTGGAAATCTTTAGTTTCATTCGTAATACCTGTATTCACAACATTTGTGTTTTGAAGTCTCAAAATAGTATCTGCAGAAGGCTAGTTTTTAGAATTGTTATTTTCACTTGTATTCTATCTCTTCAAAATATTATGTATCTTAACAACCCGATAATATTTCGGTTGTGACATTTTCTCAATAGACAAAATGAATAAAAACAAACTCTGTAAAGTTTCTCAATTACATAAATTTTGTGCAAAAACATATATTGGTGTTGAAAGAGATCTTTTTCTTATTGTTAGGTAAATTACAATAAGAATTGAAAAAAGAACACGGAACATAAACAAGCAGAAATTATTTTTGTAGTAAGAGTTGAAATTAATAACCGTTTCACTGTAGGAATTGATTTATTCCAAAATATTTTAATTAGTTAAATTTAAGAGAGGAAAACTCAGGAATTTTCGCATATTTTTAAAACTAACTAAATATAAGATATGAAATTTGGATTCCAGCTTCCTAACCAAACAGATTACTGAGAAATGTAATCTTTATGATATTTTTGTCATTTTTAAAGTACTGTGTAGCCTTAAATTAGTATTATTGTTCATGTTTATTAGGGATTTTTTTCTAAAATTACATAAAATGTTTTTATTTATTAATCTGTAAGCATTTTTGTTGTATTATTTTCTAGGGCCCTTTTGTAGAATTTTGAGTACACTTTTTTAAATACTTCGCCCAGAATATTTTAGTGTGCATTATTTTTTATCATTATCTTGGATGAACTATTTTTATTATTAGCAAATATATTTATTAATTTAACCTTAATTAGATTTATATAAGTAATATTTATTTAAATGTTATGTAAAAATAGTATTTTTGGGACATGAAACGCAGTTATAATGTAGAGAATTAAAAATATTTATAAATGTTAAAGGATTTGTTTTATCAAATGTTTCAAAACATTAGAAGCTTACAGCCAAGTAAAGTAAACATATAGAAACAACACACGATACAATATGAAGCTACTTAAAGATGAAGATAAAACTTTTAAAATAAATTGAAGCACAGAATATCATTGTTATTTTAAAAAAAAAGTTTTGCTTTGTTGTTTCAGCCTTTTGATAGCTCACAATATCTCGAAAATGCATTGTCTTCGTTTAAGATAATGTGGCTTATAAATTGGTTTAATTTACTGACTATACCCATAAAGGTTTCTTTAAAATAAATTATAAAAATAGGAATATATATATACACAATATGCAATAATTCTCTAATGCTTTATTCGTTAAAATATCATCACATAAATACACGTGTAATATTAAGAGTACATTGTATTTAATATTTATTTTACATATAGAAATCATTTATTTAGATATTTCAATAAAAAAAAACTTTTAAAAATTTATACATATAGGGAATTAATATAGTATTTTTAAATTATTATAAGTTATTTTAGGAAAAAAATATTGTGATATAGTATATTGAATAATGTGGTTATTTTAGTGCTATAATAATACTACAAACGCATAAATATCCTGGAAAAACACATAGTCAATAGGCTACTAAAAAGAGCAAAAAGGAAAATATTACATCTCCTTTCTCCTTAGCTAGTATTAGAAAAATATACTAATATTAATATATAGATATAATAAAGGGATATATTTGAACAAGAGAGAGAGAGAGACATTGAAGAAATAGCATACCCAGTATCTATTGACTAGGATTATAGTTGTGTGTTACAGTGAAACTAATAAAGACTACTTAGATAAGCTGTTGTACTAGTGGTAATTCGATGTTAAATAACAAAGAATAAAGCAGATCTATTGCAATAGTTTCTTTTTATATAATACATACTAGGTAATAGCAACTAGCTATAGAAAAATCTTCCACCCAAAACTGCAAAACTACTAGGTTATATATTTGTGTATAGTAAATTTTGAGTCAGCTATAAAAGAACTTCTTTCCAAATTTAAACTTCAAAAAAAGGAAGTAATTATTAAAAAAATGTGAGTTTTGTACAAATTTGAAAGTACGACATTAATTTAATCATCAGAAGATAATAAAAATAAATCCTATGTTTGAAAGAAATGAAAAAAAAAAAAATTCTTGTCGAATGCTTTGAAAATTCCGAAATGGGAAAAATGGGATTTTTATTTAAACATAAATAGTCGTTAACATTTAGATAATATATGAACACAACATATCTAACGCCTCTTTATATATATATCTATTGAATTCGACGATGCTATATAATAAAACATGTAGTTAAATTCCATATTTGTCTTTTTATAAAAAATAATTGGATTCCATATACCTTGTTTTCAATATGATTAGAAGCTGCTTAAAAAATCAAAATTGTAACAAATATATAAAATATTATGGCATAATTCAAACAAAATTTTTTTAAAAAGTAAATGCAAGCTTAAAATTGGATAAGCCTTTTCTTTCTAATATGAAAGCTTCTTTTCATAAAGAATACTTTTTACAACTTTTAAGAGAATCAAGAATAGGAAGAAATCAATTTATTCCTTTAATTCCTCTTTACTGAAAGAAATGAAAAAGCTATTAACTTCTGGATTTTATGCAATAAATTTAATTTGAAATAAATTATGAGATTAATTTTCTTTTCACTAATAAGATTTGAATAAAAAAAAATTAAATATTAGTTTGAAATAGCAATTTGATTTATATTTCGATACCATGAAATGTATTGAAAGCACTTTTGTGGACCTGCATCTTTTTTGCTTCCTTTCAATATTACTTATTTAGCTTTAAAATTAATATTTATAACATATTCTTAAATTATGAAAAAAAATTGAATTAAACTTTTTTTAATGAAGAGAGAAGCAAAACCACTCAAATTTAATACAATACTTGTGTCATCGCAGCCTGTGCTTTGTGAAAATCCGAAATTTGAAATATAATTCAAAAGAAAATAAAATATATAATAAGGTATTGAGATATATTCTTGTTTTCTTTTTGTACGATATATTTATGTTTAACAATGCAATGTGGTTCGTTAATCTTAGCAGTGGTGCTCTAATCAACGAATTTTTCCTTTTATTCCTCTTTTTTCTAATATCCAGATCAAATAAACATTGTTAGGAGCAGCATATTGCCTCAGATAAGGCTCTAGTGCCTGCCCTATAAACCTAAACTTTCATTCGTTCACTCATTAAGGCATGTTTTCTAAAAATTGTCAACTATTTCCTATGAAAAATAACTATAAAATACATTTTTTATTGAAAAAAAGTAAAATTAAGTGAGTTACATGTAATACTTTCTGTGTTGCATGTATTCACATTAGACATTATTTTGCCACACTGTATGTATGTATGACCCACGGGTTTATGTTAACTAAATATTGGTCTCAAATTTTGTAACATAATTTCTCACATCCTTTGAGGGTCATCAATGATTTACAAACAAAAAAAAAATCCACGAAAAACTTGAATTCTGGATTATTTTCATTCAATTTATGATTAATAAAACTTCATGTATTTAATAATTTCAAATTAAATTTAAGTAAATTACCTAAAATTACGAGATAGAATAATAGTAAATGCTATGAACAATAACACATTCAATAAAGTTTCATCAATGACTTTATATCTATAATACACCTTTGAAATGAATGGTATGCTCCAAGAGCTGAAATTTGTTATTAGAATTGATAGGGACGGGAGAAACAGTCTTATATCTTTTCAGTGTTACAGTTATTTAATTCATAAAAGTCCTATAAAGTACAATTTATTTTTATGGTGTCCCAATTCTCAAAGCTAGACAGATAAGATATTGATGAAGTCTGTAAGATTTTCATACTTTAATGGCTATCAGTCTATTAACTGTTCTATTACATTAAATCAATTGTCTTTCAGTATGTATGATACTTTAATTAATTCCAGTGAGTTAAACTCGAATCGCATAAAATTTTGCATGCTTAAAAAATTCTTTTTTTTATCAAAGTAAATCAAGTAATACTTAAATTATTAAAATGTTAAAGGGACAGCAATCAGTTTAACTAATACTAAGAAAAAGTGATGAGTTAGTAGAACAATTTAAAACATGTAGAAGCAATTTAAAACTTCTTAGTAATAAATATTTTATTTTTTATTATAAAGTGTTGCATAAAAATAATTATTTGAAAAAAGCAAGCCTAGAGACAAAATGTTGATTTATTTTGTATCATCAATAGTAGCAAATAATGTTAGAAATTTTGAACTCCTAAATCAGTACAGTGTTTTCATCATTTTATTAAATGGACTGACATTCAAGTAACTAAAATTACTCAATTAAAATACATTAATGGGTTTTAAGGGCAAACTTATATTTGTTATTATCTTTTAAAAGAATCAAAATTCATTTATCTATCGATTAGAACCCATTCGCTTGTAATCTTGACAAAAAAAAATATAAGGACACGAAAATAATTTTCAAGCTGCTTCAAGCACACGATTTCATGCATGGTTTATTTTTAAGCAGTTTATTTTTGATTCCATTTTCTATAACAATTATTTTTTTTTCATACCGATGTTCTTTTGTTTTATACCTTTAAAAGTTATTAAGTACCCTTTTGTAGAAACTTTTAGCTACAGAGTGGAAGCCTGGTGGTCATGATCGTGAAATCTCCTCGTCGGAGTGTCGTTTCCGTCGAGTCGTGGATTCAAGTCCTGGTGTCTCTAAGAACCTACCTGAACTGGTGTAAGTCAAATCTGTTGGGGTTTCAATGGTAGGGAAGTTTAGAGAGCGATCAGCCACCTCTGAGGTTCCGTCCTCGCCCTCAGTGCAAAATTACGAGATTCATCGCGAATGGCCCTTGTGTTTCTTCTAAATGCAACATTAATAAACAGTCAATGGTCAAAACTTTCTGAAAAACACCAACTTTCTAAAAATAAATTCAGAACAAAGCCTGAAAATCTAATCACATCTTAGTCCATGAGTGGTTTTCTTTTTAGTTTAAATGTCAAAACGATCTATGTAATAAATATCGCTTAGAAGCACATTAAACAAGAATACAAAGCTTTAATAGAAGGCTAGTGTGCGAAATATTGATCGCATAGGTTTGGATCTAGCCTTATTCTATGCATTAACCCCGTCTTAAAACTTCAACAATCAAATTATTACCTTTTATGAGAAAATATTACCTTTACTCTCCTACTTTTATTGCAAGAGAACGTGCATACACGGTAACTATGCAAATTTGCCAACAGCCGGTTGCTATGCAAAAATACGGTATCTACTCTTTCTATACTGAGAGTACACAAAATTATTTTAGGAGTCAATTTCTACGGTAGTTAAATAAAAAGGAAGAAATTCAAACAGACTAGAGAAGTATTAAGCAAATATGATTCTTTGAGTGTTTAAATGTACTAATTCTTAGCATTATCTCTGATATATTTTCGATTTAAATTTAGACTTACCATTTCGATTTCAGAAGAAAATCTCAAAATTTTCTTTTACGCATGCTTCTTGGAACAAAATATACTAGAAGTAAAGAGTAATATTTTACCAAAAAATTAATCTTATTAATGAATAACAATAAACAAGAAAAAATAAGTAATAAATAAAGTAGCATTTTCTTAGAAATAAATAATGCTCCTTTCTTGTTTCCTCAATATAACATATAAACTGAAAATAATGTGAATTAACTTATTAGTGGTAAATTGTTACACTTTGAATAATTCCGTATAGTTTATAAATTAGTCTACTTTGATATCTTTGATTGAAACTAAGCATAGTTTCTTAAAGTACATATTTAAAAAAGATCAATCTTAGATGAGCTTAGACACAATGAAGAGCAAAGTATTTTCTCAAAATAATATCCCGCAGAGTAGAAACAAATAATTACTATGAATACAATTGTTTCCAGAAACAAACACAATTGTGTTAAATAGGGAAAGCAATGTTTAATATCCCTCCACATTTTGAGAGATGAAAGCGAATACATATGAAGATGTTACAACACATTTTCTCGGAATCTTACAATTCTGTAAAACTGTACAAATACAGAAAGTTTTCATCAAGTGTATTTATACTTTGGTTGATTTTATGGCTATTATCCTCTAAAAGACTATTATCCCCTAATTTGTTGATTGAAATAAATGCTTCCTTCTATATATATATATATTTCTGACCGACACAAACGTATATATATATATATATATGTATATGTATATACATATGCATAAAATTACACACATACACACACACACACACACACACATATATATATATATGTATAAAATTATCAAGTTTTGAGAGGAAGAAATTTTTTTTACACAACTTATGTGTTCATCATATCTTGAGAAATTTTTGTGAAATGAAAAATCGATATATATATCTAAGTGAAAATGTGGTCTTAAAAATTATTTGCAACGTTAAGGGAATCCGTGTAATGTAAAGAGTGACACATTTAGTTGTTGGTGAATCGTGCCTTGAATCCTTATTACATCTTGTAATGTGAAGTAGTGTATAATGCTACACATCAAACATAATTTGATTTCTAAGTCTCAAGTCTAGCGTGGAGTAAATTGGTGAATTATTTTCGACTGACATAGTTCTAGAGCTACATCCAATGGCCATTGGCGAAGGTCTTCGTAATTTAGAACATCCGTCAGATGATGAGGACGATACTTGAGAAACAGGACAAAGAGCTAGCTCTCTCATTGATGTTATCTTCCTGACCATACTTCGCAATTACTATAGTCTGCGACATTAACTAGTTAGGTTACTTCGTATACCACGAGGTTAGATTAACATTTTATATATTTTTTTAAAAAAAATTATTTTTGTACAGTTTTAAATCTATCTCTTTATGTACGACTATAATCATAATATTTAATTAATATAATTCGTGATGCATGTTAAATATAAGTGTATGTGAAAGTAAAGGCTTGTGTCGCAAGACCCAAATTTGGTTAAGTATTGCGTATTGCGCAAATACGTATTGCGCCTCACAATTACGTATTGCAAATACGTATTGCGCTCTTTACATTACCTCACAATTACGTATTACAAATACGTATTGCGCCTCACAATACGTATCTTTGATTTGCACATTCGAAAAAAAAGGGAGGGAAAGGCAAAAACTGGATGATGAGAAGTAAGGTTGAAAAAAGTGAAAGATCATTTGAGTATCCCGGGAGTACATCATAATTGTTTACATAAAAATATAAACTTCATGGAGAAGAAAAAGATTGATAGGGTGCCTCAGAGTCATGATACTCTTACTTACATAAAGAATATAAGCCCCTGAGGAGACATATTAATTATATCGATACATCTAATTCCTCTCGTTGAATTGATGGGGAACTGGTTCATGAGTCGACCGCGTCGCTTAATCATACTTCAAAGTTATATGCTTATTTGGTATGTGATTGGACTTTTAAGATAGTGAGAAATATGAAGCTAACGGCGTTCAACTAAAATCTACGAGTAAACTGATTAATTAGAACAGTATATATAATGAAAGTATCACAAATATGCACTAAATTGTATTAATACTAAATTTGTATGAATGTGCATTATTTTTTTATATTAAGTATATATAAATTTTGTATTAACTTCATATAGTAATTTTATTGGTGTAATTTTGACTCACGGTTCTCTATGATGAGAACGACATCTGAGGTGGAAATCTTATTCTCTTAATTAATATCAAAACCATTATGACACTTTTAGGGTCCTCTTCATTTAACACGGATTACTCTTCATTATTTTGTACGATGGAATAATTATTGCTATCAAGACAAAAAACATACATATCAATTTTAATGTTATTGATCATGAAGATAACGCCCATTACGATTCGAATCCTTTTGACTGAATTATCTTTTTTGAGGATGTTCTTATGGAAGCGAAAAACAAGATTTTACACGATTGAAATCAAAGAAAAACTTGAATGACGGTGTATGGTGTTAACTTACTATATTAACAAAATTTTTGTCATCATATTTAACTATTTACATGCATATTATAAATTGTAGAACTGTTGAGAAATTTTTATAAAATGAGATAATGTTTTAATTTAAAATAAATTATTTCAAGTCATGGTACCACTGCTTGATGTCCAATAGTTAATGATTCCTTTGTATGTAATCTCCCAAAAAATAAAATATAAAGAATGATTTTTTTCCAGAAAAAAAAATGTCTGCATGTAAATGGCGAGTCATTAATTGCAAAAATTTTGATTACTTTCAGAAGTTTAAAATATTCTTCCAGGAGGAAGCAAGTAAAAAATGTTTTTTGGGAATAACATTTCTTGTAAGGAATGCCCGCTGAGTAGCTGGGGCTAATACACATTAAATCTGTTGAGGCTCAAAGTCCTCCTGTTGGAGTGGTGGGGAAGTTAGGAGAGGGGTGCCAGCTCAAGTGCCATCCTCGTCACTTGACAGAGATTCAAAATTGCTAGGTCAGTCGCCAATAATTCTCTTGTTGTTTCTAGAGCGTCGTTAAAAAAAACTAACCAAACCAATCTTATAATGAATGCAATCTAAACTCTAAGCACCAAGGCAATCATTTGGTTAATTTATTTTAAAGATGAAATCTTTGTTTTTATATGTTTATGTTTATACGTTTGATTTATATTATAATGATTAATAATTAACGTTTTCAGTGCTATAGAGCTTTGTATTATTTGAAAAATTTTATTCTTTACATAGTCTTATTGACAAAATCCAAGAAACACATTGACAAAGTTAATGTTTTATAATAATGAAAACAAAAATATATATGCGTATGCCTATAATCCGAAATTAATTAAGTCAAAATAAATATGAATAGAAAGGATTTTCCTTATTTTGCTTTCGGAAAAAAAACCATATTAAAAAACATTTCTTGAAGCAAATTTTAGTATTCAATGATTTTTACTGACATATTTTAATATTTAAACTATAAAACAAGTGTCACTTATAAGAAGATATACATTCAAAGCTTTCAAACACTGAAACGTGTAAAATTTAATCTAGAAATACTTCAGATAAAATGTCAAATCGCAAAATTGATGTTTGCGATCATTTTAATTAATAGCAAAATTAAAACTACTTTGCCAAACCTGGCCTTACTCACTTTATACACTGAGATGTAATAAATCACCAGAAGGCTTCAAAAGCCGGTAACTGAGGAAATACTGATTTTCGACAGCCGTGATTGTTATCAGCTCTCTCAACAGATGGCGATTGGAGAGGCTGCCGTTGTATACTCATCCCCGAGTTAAGTGATTTCTAGTATGGAATGATTGTCAGTGCCAGGGGGATGGAGCTTGTAATCTTCCAAGTCGTGCGTGAGCTTAGATTTACGGGTTTCATAGTGTCAAGAAGGAGATGAGAATAAACAATACAAGTATATCCTCTTGATGTAGCGCATGGCTTGAGTGACCACGAGCGATTCAACATCGTCACGTGTAATTGAAGAGCAAACTTTCGTCACATCATAACACACTCTAACTGATTGGATTGTTTTGATATGTCAGACCAATACATTAATTTAATAAAGCTTTAAGTATTTATTGAGCCAAGACGGAATACTAATATTTAATAATACGGTAACGCGAATAAGACATTTCCGAGGATTTCATAAACTTTTATAACATGCTTAAAAATAAATAAGTAAATAAAAATCGAAAGTTATAATGGATCGTCAGATAAAATGTGTAAAAATTAAAATTTAATGGGTTAAAAATTAACTTCTTTTTAGGCAGATGATTAAAATTTAAGAAATACTTTGATACAGATAAAATGTGTAAAATTTAAAATTTAATGGGTTAAAAATTAACTCCTTTTTAGGCAGATGATTAAAATTTAAGAAATACTTTGATTATTATTAAGAATGATATTTTCTGAATATGAAATTGTTAATTTCATTTTGTTATAAAAATTAATTTAAGCTCTTATATTCAGTATCAAAAATGAAAAATTGTAGCCTACCTAAGCTTATAGTTTTCAAAAAGATTATTTCCTTAAACTGGTTTTGAATTGAAATACTTTTTTTTATCATTAGCTGTTCATCTATTTACTTACCAAACTTCTCTATCTAAATAAAAGCAGCTATTTAAAAAATAAAATTAAGACCAAGACTTTTTTGATAAAAATTAAGTCTCATTTACTCACATTTGGTAAATCTATACAATTTAATAGATTTATTTAGAATACTTGCAAAATACCATAAAATGCGCATTTGAAAAGGAAAAATCAGATACTTCATGAAAGAACTTTTGACAGTTTGATAAAGCAAGTCAGAAAAATAATAAATAACGCAACAACTATTTGTTCCTCCTTTCTGAAGTACTCTTCAAAAACCAAGAATCTCGTAAGTACTCCTCAAAGGCAAAAATTTTTCTAAAGAAACTCTTCAGAAGTAACGCAATTTAAAAGATGAGTACCTAATACATGACTGTAATTGCATGAGCTATGTTTTAAAAATAGTCCTTGAATTTGCTAAGTTCTACGCATCGAGTGTCCTTCATATTCTTAAAGTGCTGATCCGATAACTCGCGAATCACGTAACAAATACTCATCAGAAAAAGTAAAATGGCACAGACATCATGGTTTTATATATTATTGTTTTCATTTTCTATGTTTGTAATTCAACAGTTGAAATTGTAGGACTAAACCAAAGCATCGAAAAACTATAAAGCATAAATATATCGATAAGCTTTAATTTAGCAAATGCATCGACAAACTATAAAATTCAATTTTGATTAAAAACTTGCTAAACTGTAAAAAAAAAGTTATCTCTTGTAATTTTTATTATTGTTTATGATGCAATCCCCTGGGTTTATTAAAATCGGGGCTTCTTTAATCGTAATTTAGCGAGCCTCGTGATCAGAATTTTGAGATGTGAATTCATCTGAGAGACTCATTTGAAATAAAAAGACCTTTTGGTCATTAGATCGAACTGAGCCCCAAATATTCTTAAGCGTAGCTATGTGGAAGCTTCCAACTTAGTTGTCGTCATCGTCATCCGATCATGATTAGAAATAAAGCTGTCAATTTGATAATAGCCGTTAATATTGGTCTAGTGGGATGTTAAATAAGAAACTCTCTTGGATGTAGTTAGCGGACTTATTATCCAAAAGAAATAAGCAACCAGAAAAAAAATATTCCATAAGACAAATAAATGAATTCATATTAAGTTGTCAGTGTAAAAGCAAATTTTATGCACCATAGCATTTGATAACTGCTTAAAAATGGTACAGATATGAAGTTTCTCATTGCAACACATAGTCATTAGAGCTTCTTTCATTTTAAACCTTTTTCTTTTATAATTAGGTTATTATTATGGTAACCCTTGCTTTGTGCTAATGACTGGGACCCAAATATCAAACATTCTTTTCACTTGAAAAAGAAGCAATCTATAATAATAATATTACATTTTTTTTTTCTTACGAATATGAAACATCACATTTTATGGACTTTTCATATACTTTAATGCTAAATAGAATTTCAACCGAACAAGTTAAATAGAAAAAAAATGCGTAAGTATAAACTTTTTAAGACTTAAAAGGTATTATACAATAAAATAATTTATATATGTTACAACCAAACAATGTTATTAAACAACAAAGTTATATAACTGACAAAATATGCAGAATTTGAGCTGAACTTTTTAACCCTTGAGTGAAAGCATTCCTAACATTACTTCCGTTAGATTGATTTTAATAGACCAAATGATTTTGATGGTATTACTTGGTGAAAAGTTTACATGACAGTAATAAAATTATTTTAATACCATGAAGCAGATAAAAAAAATCTCCAATTTCTTTATAGCACTTCTTTTACATGTTTAAATGATTATAGATTAGTGATTTGAACTTTGTGTGAGTTATACAGCATTATAATTAATTGCTGAATTCATCAAACTTAATTTAAACTCTTTCGTTCGAATATATCCCTAATTCGAAATAATTTGCTGTCGAGTTGTAAAAATAATATATAAAGTAAAAATATTATGTCAAAATGTAAATTGACTTCTGTGCAGAAGGATTTACAGGTACTCTTCACTTGAGGATCTATCTTTTTAATGACCACTCGCAATTACTGCCAATTGAGTTTCGGCCTGCATTTCTGGGAATCCCGTTTCTCAGCTTAAAATTTGATCAATGACGAATGCTGACACGCGTATTATGCGTATTATAGGCATGATATGCCCTTTTTTAGTCAATTTTCATTCCTATAAGCTGTCATTGAGTGTTACTATGTTACTTTTTACATTTTTGTAGTCCAAAAACCGTATAGTTTTCGACGAAAAGAAAAGAAAAAACGTGCCATTGTCTGGAAAATTCGTTAAGAAACGAAGGAGAGCTCTCAACCTTAAAATGAAAATAAAAAAAAACGTACATGTCTACGGGGAAGGTAAAACGGTTAAAGAAATAGCATATAATGAAACGTTGGCACATTAGACCTTAGTAACTAGGCAACGAAAAGGTCTTATTCACGAGATGGAGAAATTATTGGAGATCGTATTTGACAACCAGTTGCAAAATAATATCCCGAAAATCTTTCAATAACTCAAACTTCGGCCACAGCAATATCTTTAAGATTCTGGAAGAACTCAAAGGAGAAATGTCGACAGAATTATTTGCAACGGTTTGGATGATTTCATTTGCTTAGATGGTGGCTTAGCCTACATGATTGGAGAATCAGTGGTGAAGCAACAAGCGCGGATGTAGAAGCAGCAGCAAAATGTGCTGACGAATTGGATGGAATAATTTAAAAATGCAGATACTTCCCGGAATAGATATTCAATGCGGAAGAAACCGGTTTTTGGTGGGAAAAAATGCCTGAAAGATCCTATATGCACTAAGAAGCTAAAGCAATGCCAGTTTTAAGTCTTCTAAAAACAAGATTATGTTGTTCTTGGGAGGGAATGTCACTGGATTAAAATGAAAGTCTTTCTGGGTCAATCCACGTCCATTAAAGAGAGTTATTAAAAACAGTCTGCCTGTATACTATTATGCAAATAAAAAGGAGTGGATGACTCAAATTTTATTTGAATATTGATTTTTGATGTGCTTCATAAACTAAGTTCAGCGTTATTATTTGAAAAAGAGGGCTCCTTTTAAATTTATTATTCTGCTTGGTAATGTTTCAGACCACCTCTAGCATGATGATGATCAACACCCAGATGTAAAGGCAGAGTAGAACAGAAGAAGTGCAAAGGAAAAAAGATCAAAGCATAGGTTAGCTGATGTGTTCTCCAAATTTAATGTGACTTAGTTGGAACTTGAGACTATGTACAAGTACTAGAAGTTTTAATAAAGTTAGATGTAAGATGAGAGTGAAATTTTAAAATGCTGTTGAGAAATTTAACGAAAAAATGTTTAAAAAGCAAACCCTAATTATGAGTTTCTTTACGACTGTTACATCCGGGACCTCCGTCCTTGAAAGAACAACCTCTGTTTCATCATTGTCATTGCTCTTATCCGGATTCTCTACCGTTTCAGATCACCAAATAAACAAATTACAGCATGTGCATACTAGTATGTAGGTTTTTTATGAATAAATTTAAAATTAGTTGTATGATTTTTGTAATTTTATAACGCACCTATTTTTTTGGCATAAGCTTCTCACTTACAGATTTATTCGCTTAACGGCATAGTCGTCGATATGTAACTTGGCTGTAAATTAAGGAGTAACTTCATACCATTTTATCCCTATATCCAACAAAGTGAAACTATAACATCTAAAATACGAAGAAAGAAAATAGAATTCCCATCTGGTCTATTTTGCGTTTAAAAAGAGAGTTTTTCTTATTGCCGTGGAATTGTAGAAAAAAATGTTTAGCTTAAATGTATTTTTCTGACTTCATTAGTTTAATTGATGTAGCATTAGATACAATCAATATAATGTTGACAATGACCTTCACTATTTCTATTCCATGATGAGATGATAATGACATCTAAACTGAACCTTACTTCTTCAAGTTTTCAAGTTGATATCATAAGAACCTTTAGGATATGAATTTAACATACAACAACCTGAAATTACTTTTCATGATTGTCTTTATGAGAATTTAAATTCGAGTTCATGAACCACTAACTATCGTAATTGCTTCAACAACCAGATTCACATGATACTCAATCTTACTTTGGAATAAGAGTGTCCGTTGCATATATTTGTATCAAACGTCTTAAGTTCTACAAATGCATTTCAGGATATGCCCTTTTTCGCTTGTGTTTTTTACCTTAAATATGAAAGAATATATCTGGTCACATAAAAGCAGCTCTTGAATGCATCATAAAATATGAACTGCTCTTTCAGCTGAATGCATAACAAAAGTTTACTGCTTTCCGTCTGATCATAAAAACGAGTCTGTTGTAATATATATTACTTCCTAGGGATGAAATATTTTATGATTCATTTTACTTTATAAATGGTCTTAATCCACCTTTGGTACATTCTCATTTTATGAAATGAAAAAGAATCCGAATGTAAATCTCATGATATGTTCTCTATGGTTTTCGGGTTTAAAGCATGTAGTAAATTTAACCAAATGCAATAATTCATTAAAAGGTGAAAAAATGATAATTTTTATACTGATACAAATAAAAATAGAAACTTAGAAACATCCATTTTCTATAGAAATATATAATAAGCATACACTTTGACCCCTTTTTTGACACATTTGTTAAAAATTTCTTTAAGTACACAAAACATGTTCCAGAGTTTTCTACTGTATAATGGTTAAGTTCGTATTTCGTAATAGCAAAATTCGAGTCCTTAATCCATCACAGACCGTCTTGTAGAATAATAGGGATTACTAATTGAACTAGACTACGCTAAGTCTTCCCGGAGTTTAGAGTAAAAGGAGCTTAGAGTCTTTGGTATCTGATCGTGGCTTAAAATTACTATTCTTGGACAGTGATGCATTGTGTTTCTCTAGTATAACAGTTAATACAAATAAAATGCAAAATAAATTGTACTGCAGTACAATAATTATTTCCCTTAAAGGTGTTCTAATTCCTTGAAATCCTTACTGAAATATATTACAAACTATTTTAACTATTGCGCTTCCTAATTGAGTTTCATTTCTTGCTGATTATTCATAATAAAACTAAATTGCATTTCGGCAAAATATGTTTCAGTAACACATATCTTTCTTTTCGACATCTTTTTAACATCAAGAATTAAGTTATTTGCATAATTAAAGCCGTTACAAGTAAATAAAACTATTTTTAATAAAAGCAATTCAAAAATTATTAGGAAAAAAATGAATGGTTCCTTAATGATACTAGTGGTTCGTAAGACGATTTTCAATATTTATGGTTGATAACGTTTATCTGATGGTCAAAGGATTTTTGATTACATGTTTCGTCAGCAAAAGAAAAAGCATAGTCGTCATCGGCACTCATTACTTGTTCTCGGGAGAAACCACAAATATCTTAATTTATTTGTAATTCTTGTGTAAAGCAGTATACTCTACTCGTATATATATATATATATATATATATATATATATATATATATATATAAAAATACTATTTAACAAAAAAACAATGCACCAAGAAGGAGTTGTCCGATGGAAACAAAAATTGGCGGATAGGAACATTATGTATAGAATAGAAAATGATTAAAATTTCAGAAAAATTGAATGATTTAAGTCAGAATAAAAGGAACGAGTTCAATAAGGTGTTGACCCACATCTAGCCTGGATGTAAGCAGCCACACGACGAGGCATAGAGTGATACAACTCCATGATGGTCTCCTACGGTATTTCTTGCCAAATTAGTTCCATATGTCAAGCTAGGTCATCAACATTCCCTGGTAGAGGCAGTCACCTTCAAATCATATCCCAGACATACTCGATTGCCGAGATCTGGATGGCCAAGGAAGTGTTTGACTGTTAAACAGTTCATAGCAATATATGCCCTATGAGGTCTGGCATTATCTTGCTGAAAAATAATTCCAGGGTATTGCTAAAGGAACGATAGCAAAACAGATCGTAGAATGCCAACGAGGTACTGCTGTGCTGTAAGTGTGCCTCTAATGATGACCAAATGGGTCCGTTTATCAAGGGAAATGGTACCCAGACCATAACTCCTGGTTGAGGGCCTGTGTAGCTTGCAATAGTGAAAGCAGGATCGACACTCTGCCCTCGGCGTCTCCAGGCACGTCTTCGATGATCGTCAGGACACAGGTGGAAGGTGAATATGTCGCTAAACACACTATACGTGCCCAGTATAGTGTGTTTAGCATCATTCTAACCAGATTGAGCCAAGCACCACTGTAATCTGGCTCGACAGTGAGCAGGCGTGAGTGACAGGGGGTGTAGCGGTCGGTAGGAGCGTAGATTTCCCTCTATCAGCCACCTGTGAAAGGTCATGTTGGACACTCGTGGGCGGGTCGCATGTCTAATGGTTGATAAAGATGAATAAAGTACTGTGACAGCTCATCTGACAATCACTCTGTCCTCCCAATCTGTTGTGGACCTAATTCTACCGCTACCATCATGACGTTGAAATCTGTCATTGTCCACCCATTCTTGACAGGATATTCTAATCGCCGCATCGCTTCGACCCATATCACGAACGATTCTCCGATTTGTCCAACCTGCCTCTTTCAATCCAATGATACGGCATCTTTCAAACTCTGACTGTTGCTTGTAATGAGCTCGAATCCTGGAGCGAGGCATTTTTACAGTCGTTGAAAGGTATTCTAAATCGTAATGCATCAGAAAATTTGACCATCAGATTGAGAATCTCTTTTTATATACACCTATTGAGTGCATAATTCTGATGCGCTGTAGCACTCACTATTCATTCATTGGACACCAAATTTTAATTATTTGCATGTTCGGTTCAAATGTCTTTGCATACGAAATTTCATAACAATCGGGCAACTCCTTCCTTCTCGGTGCGTCGTTTTGTTTGTTATATATATATATATATATATATATATATATATATATATATATATATTAAATCCTAGTATTCAATTTAAAATACTTAAAATAATCAATATTTGGTGCATTTGTTTATATTATAAAATGTATTTTATTGTATTTCATGTAGATTATCTATATAAATAAAAATGTAAATGTTTTAAATCTCCGGTAGTTCAGCACCATTTGTTTTGAAATTTGAACAGAACGTTGCATTCGAATACATGTGTGTTTTTGTATATCTATTATATAGATACCACACCTGTAATAGTTAAAAACACTCTTTTGAAAATAGTGTCACGTGTTGGACATAAAAGCAACACAAGCTATACTATTCTTTTCATGATTCTTTCGCAATGTTTCCAATTTACAATACATTTACGGTTACAATACAATACGATTCCATTTCAATGTTTTCGATTGTATTGTTCAACTGAAATTTCATAGATTTCAATTTAATTTTAAATTGATTTTATAATTCCGTGTAACACCGAGTTGGAATTGAGCTGTGTTTTTTACCATAGCGTTTATTTCTCGAGTATAATTTAATTTATTTCTTTTTTCATGGTTTTTGATTTTGTTTTTTTAAACTTTCTTTCTTATTTTTCAGTGCATATGGAAGTAGAATTGAGCTGTGTTGATTTTGATTTTAATTTAAGTTATGACGTGACATTGTCTTCGGAATGTGTGTGCAAGTGGACTGAAATGTTTTGTTTCTCATAGCGTTGGAATTGATCTGTGTTGATTGATCGGCGGTGAATTGAAATATTTTATTGATACTTTATTTTCTTTATTTTGATTTCATGTTTTTTTTTATGTGTTGCAATTTTATGCGTTTTTGTTGGAACTTTTTTTCATCTTTTTCAGTGAAACCTATCTGTTTTATTTCATTAAAATTATGCCTCGCAGGAGAACAAACTTAGGACATCATACTCGCAGAGTGGAAGCAGTGCTACGATAAAATATCAAGTCAAATTATGGGAGAACAAGCATCAGCGAACGAGCGAAATAGACAAAGATTGGCTCAAATACGGATCGAATAAGTAGCAGATCTATATGCAAGGAGACGTGAGGATAAATGGTTTCAAGCACAATAATTGTATTCTGCAGCTTCAGATATGCTTCATTCAAAACAGAATGAACGCGAGAAGTTGACAGTGGTTGAAAGACGACAATGAGAAACAGCAGATCAGTGTTAAATACGTCTCCGTGCTCAGCAATCATATGATTACAATTTCCTTGCAGTCCACTGAAGCTTATTATTTGAGCCGGCATATTCTCATCGGTACTATTATTGAATGCTGTTCTTATTGCACGGTTCTGAAATTTGATGGAGAAACACAGGAATATGTTGCATTGTTGAAAAAATCAAACTGCCTCAACTTGGAGAGCCTCTAGAGCTATCAAAACTTTGCTTACCTGATATACCTCCGAATCAAAGCATTTCCTATCTAACATCAGGAAATGTAATTCGTGCTTCCAAATGACGTTGTTAGGTGCAAAAATCTTATTAGCTTAATTCATGCCAACTTTCAAAGGGAAAGGATAAATTTATCATAATGCCGGTTTGCACTACATCTGTTTCCAGAAGATCAACACAAATTTCCACAAATGTATTGCATTATTGATGTTAATGATGAATTGAATTTACTCTGCAGAATTTCTACAAGCTTAAGAAGGTCCATATTTTCCTAACTGTAAGAGATTCTTCACGAAAAAAATAATTTAGTGCGCTTGTTCAAAACAGTAATTTGCATGATGTCATCTGATATGCACAAGATTTTTATTAATGCACAACAAAACACCTGCTGGAGAACATGTGCATAGATTCAATTCTCCAACTATAAACGAAGTGGCAAATATTATAGTTGGAGATCAACTCCAAAGAAAGCTATATTTTGATTTTTAATCTGCAACCAGAAAAAAAGTAATAGGAATGTTCATACATATCAATGAAATCGCACCGTATGAGGCTGGAGGATTCATAAGCAGCAATGAAGTTGTATGGAGAATTCTTTCACTTCCTTTACATGAAAGAGTTTGGCAGTTGTTTACTTAGCAGTGTATTTAGAAAATAGACAACGAACTTATTTCACATCTGCAAATATGTGTTGGAATCACCTATCTGACCTCGGATCAGAAGGCCCTTAAATATTCCTCACAAGATTATCAACTACACGTTCTTACAGCAAATACTAATTAATAATATTAAACCTTTAAAAAAATTTTAAGGCAAGCATAAACTGATGAACTGACTAACTAATAAAATAATAAAGATGAAAGTTGTATGGTTCTTTCTTTCCCGAAATGAAAAAAAGAACCATACAACTTTCTCGGCGATTCTTCTGATTCCTTTGTATTCCAGCTCTGTTTTACATAGAGATAGCAGAAGGACTTCAATTCACTTCGGCTTGTTTGTTTTGCTAGAATAAACGTCTCATTCTCATAGTGATAAGCGTGACTAAAATCTTGAATGTTTAGTGATTAATAGTCGCTATAGCAATCTATGTGCAATCATGAAGCCAGTGAACTTCAGGGTGGAAACATCATCCATATCTAGTACCAACATCAGGAGAAGGAACAATAGAATGGGTCTCTGTGTTAACTTTTTCCGGAAATAGATGAGATATGGCTTTAACGGTCCATGGAAACAATATGTTGTTTTCCATCTATCTCCAATGTACATAGTTCAGGAGTTTTCTTCACTACTTTATAGAGACCAGCGTAATGTAGCTTTCAAACTTGATCGAAAAGTAGGAAAAATGCAACATGAACGAAAGTGATCCTTGCTAATAAATACAGGATAGGAAGAATGACGGGATGCTGGTATACTGGTTTCAAAGAACGAACATGTCATCTAAAGGACTGTAAAAAATTGGAGTACTTGTCTTGTCAGGTGAACTGGAAAATAATTCTCCTGGCAACTTCAATGTAGTTCCTTGAGAACTAATTCTGCCGAAGATGCTGCTATATCGTCTTTGTAACTTGTCCGAATTCCGAGCTACTCAAAATAAAGAGCATCAAGCCAGATATTAAGCAGATGTGATATAAGAGCACTCATGAACTGGTGATGGAAACAAGGAAATCCCAACAAGTATCTGCGATGATCAGGGCAGCAGATGGATTAGCATGCGTATGGGAAAGACGTTCGACTGGTTTGAAGTTCCAGTAGAAAGCTACGGATAAGGCTGCTAAAATGCTCTCTGGACGAAGAAGGTTGAGTTTAATCTAGTACAATACTGCAGAAATCGTTTAATAATCTATACTGAGGAAGATAAACGTAGGATTCGAGAGTTCATCACAAGGCTACCGATGACTTTGAGCAACCGGACTGAGGACTAATAAGAAATTTGATTGTCCAGTACAAGGTCATAGAGAACTCTGAGTAGCTACAATGAGGACTAATACGATTTCGCGACAGTCCGGTACAAGGCCGAACGAGAAATTGAGACTGTCCTAAGGAAGATGAATCTGAAATTTCCAGATATTAAATACGTTTTATGGCGTGAGGGCCACAGAGGGCTAGGCTGTGCTAAATGCTGAGGAGCAAGAATGGTGTGTAACGAAAGTATGTGGGACAGGAACTGGTGATTGCGGATTAGACTTAAAAAAGGGCACCACCTAATTAAGCCGAAGTACCTGTGAGTGAGTGAGTAAATACCATGTCCAATGGAGCAAGAGCCAGTAAATTGTTCAATAGTCAGCGTGGTAGGAACTGGGTTTATCTCGTAAGATCAACAACCCGAAAATACCTAAAGTAGCAGAAAACTGGTGATTGCTTGCATAGTAGGAACTTATTTGGGATTCATGCTATGTCTAGCAAATAAGGTACTTGGAAAGTTAAAACAGGAAAAACAAGACAAGTCTTTAAGCGGAAGAGCTGAAAAACTTCAAAAGTGAGAAAAATGTCACTCAAAAACAGTTGAAGACTTTAATGTGAAGGACAGGTCACCAATTTTGGGATATACTTTAACTAATTGCAGATCAAAAGACATTTATATACCACACAAGAAGATTGGCAACTATATATATTCTAACAAGAATAATTATTTATTAACGATATTAAAATCATTTTTCTAAAATCAGTTCATCAAGGAAAACATAAACTGACAAACTGACCAGCTAATAAAATATAAAAGATAAATAGAGTTCGAAATGGAAGAGAGAACAGTAACTTCTTCTCTGATTCTTCTGATTCCTTGTTTTCTAGTACTACCTCGTAGAGATGTAGCAGAATGACTGAAATTCACTTTGGCTCTTTTGCTTTGCTAAAATGACTGGTTTATTTTTTAGTGATAAGCGTGACGGCAAGTTTAATTGTCAAACGATCACACGTCACCACATGCGATACACATAGCCCGGAATCTACCAGCTGTAACGTTAACTGCTTTCCTTATGTTATGTCAAAATGAAGCATTAGTGAAAATATTTCTTGCACATGTCATTTTTCTGCGCGGCATGTCAAGCTCTGAATTTATTGGAGAGCGATTGCCGCTGGGATGCATGCATGAATGAAGTGTGCAACACGTTACATCCAAATCAAACTCGTTGCAATAATAATAACTACTTGCCCTCTTTCATCCCCGGCAGAGCTATGGGATAAATATGAATCTTATATGGCTGAAGATATTTTAAATCGAATAAGTAAAGAAAATTCAAATGTGATTATGGATTTCATACCAGAAACCTATAACGAAGTAATGATAATGATTGAAGTTACATGCATAGAAATTGCGAGCAAAGTTTTCAATCAATTGGTAATGTTTTCACCGGATTGATCAGCTGCTGCTTCATTCGTGAACAAAGTTACTACACCGGCGATCTTTCGTGGTATAAGCAATCAAATATTCATAAGTAACACTTAATGAAAAAAAGCATTTACGATCAAATAATGCAAACTACCAAAAACGAGTTTGTAGTAATTTTCTTAGATGCGCCAGGAGGAACTGGTAAAACATTCCTAATTAGATTGATAATGGCAGAAATTCAATTCCAAAATGAGGTAGCTTTAGCTCTTGCATCGTCTGGAATAGCTGCGACATTTCTGTCAGGTGGAAGAACTGATCATTCCACTTTGAAATTAACATTGAACACGCAATCCTTTGAAACACCCACGTGTAACATTTTGAAAGCTTCTGGCATCGGAATAGTATTGCAGGAATACAAACTGATTGTTTAGGAGGATTGCACAATGGCGCACAAAAAATCTCTCAAGGCTTTTGATCGATCATTACAAAATTTGCATGTAAACAAATACCATTTGGGAATACATTAATATTTCTTGTAAGATATTTCAAATACGCATTACCTGTAATTCCTCAATCGATACTTACGGATGAAAAAAATGCTTGCTTGAAATACTCTCGACCAACTGAGATATTCTCTCATCAAATGCAGGAAAGTATGAACGGAAAGGTGCCAATTGATCTGACCTCAGGTCGAATTTCATTGCCTCCTAACTTCTGAAATTTATTGTAGACTGAAAAAGAATAAGCTGAAAAAGTATTTCTCATTATTTAAATCAAGTATAATAATCACGATTGGCTGATCGAACGAGCTATTCTTGCAGTCAAGAATATAGATGTCTACGAACTTAACAATATTATTCAGTCTCACATTCAAAGTGAGGTAGTCACATACAAGTCCGTCAACGCTTCTGTGGAAGCGGTTAATTATCCAAAATAATTTTTGAATTCCCTCGATCTGCCAAGGTTGCCACAGAATGATCTGCAATTGAAAATTGGCGTGCTATTCATCGATCGACTCATTGATTGGTTCTATATACTTCGCACTAGAAGCACCATGAGGACTATTGGCAACGCTCATAGTAATTATGAACTTCGTTCATGTGACAAGGATGACACTTGAGCTGGCACCTCATGCCAGTTATCATGTTGTGGAATATCAACAAGCCAAATCTCTGCAATGGGCAAGCGATTTGTAAAAAACTAATGAGGATCCTTTTAGAAGTAAAAATTTTGACCGAACCTTTCAAATGGGAATATGACTTCATTTTCTCGCATTCCTATAATTCTAACGGATATGTCATTTCAATTTAATAGGATGAAATTATTAATTCAATATGCGGTAGCAATCGCCATCAGCAATGTTTAAGGTCAATCTTTAGAATTGTGTGATTTAAATCTAGACACTGAGAGCTTCTTACAAGGAAAATTATAAATTGCTTTTCTAGAATTAACAAACCAGATAATCTCTATATCTGCTCAGACAATGGAACACCAAAAAATATTGTATACCCACAAGCATTGTGGAGTTAATCATATTAGAAATATTCACTTTCTCTTTCCTTCCTCTTCCATTTAACCAGGCAGAGTTACAGCAACGCGTGGCCGGATACAGATAGTTATAAACATTAAAAGAAATCATAAATAATACATAAAAACAATTTTTAATATACAATAAAATTAAAAGTTATACTATAAATGCGAAATTTTTCATATACAAGTCTCCTCTATAAGTTACGATGAATTGATAGATATCTCAAAAGTAATACTATTTAAAAATATCACAGCTACATGCACGCTCAATTAGAAACCAATGGAGAGCTGGCATGTAACAAGAAGATCTAGAGACCGATGCAGATTAGTCTGCTACAGGTAGTCGAAGGGTGTGCGTATAAAATTGAAATGGAGCAAGAGATAAACATAAAATTTTGTTACAAATTGAGAAAAATTGCTACAGAAACGCATTCAATATTTGTCCATGTGTACAGAAGACACGGTGAGCAGAAAATGCATCTACGACTGGCTTAAACATTTTCGGTAGGGAAAAGAAACCGTTGAAGATGAAAGATGTTCTACTCTACCTTCAACAAATGTGACGATCAACAACATCGAGTGAATGTGACAGATGCTGTTGAATCTTGTATCCATCATACAGATGATTGTCTGTATGATGGATACAAGAAGAATTTGGAATTAGTAAGGAAAGTGTTAGCACCTCATTCAGGAAGATTCCGGTCAATTCAAGATATGCACCCGTTTTGTGTCACACTCACGGATAAATGAATAGAAGGAAGCATGAATTCACGCTGCTGGAGATTTTTATGACACATATGACCAATATCCAACCATTCTGCAAACTATAATGAGATGAGAGCTGAACGCATGAGATGAGAGCTGGTGCAACCAGTACGATATGGGGAAGCGCGGCATCATAGGAATGGTGTTTACTGGTTTCCTAACGTTTCAAAAACAGCCATCTGCAAAAGTCTAGAATCAAAACATTCTTGATTGTGGTTTTGAATAGTAACAGCATGATCCACCAAGAAATTTTAGCTGAATGGAAAACCATTAACAGAGAATTCTACACCACTGTTTTGAAGAGTTTATTGATGCTCATCCGACGTGTTCGCTCACAGGTGTACAGGAGTAGAAAGTGAGGTCATTTGCATGACAACATATGCCTTCATACTGCGATCGGTGTTCGCATTTTCTTGGAAGAACGCCGTGTAAGTATATCTGGCATCCACCACACACACCTGAAGTAGTTTTTTCAGATTTTTATTTGTTCCCTCTCCTCAAGGAGTTCTTGAAGGACACACGTTTTGCAGACTTACTAGGCATCCAACGACCTGCGATATATTTATTTCGATTGATCCTAAATAAAGCCTTCGTTGACTCATTCAAGCAGCTTTATCAACAATATCAAAAGTGTATTGTGGCCATTGGGTTTATTTGTTTTATGCTTCCATTCACCGAAATTTTTAGTTACACCTAATACAATATTCTTGCTCCCTAACTGCAAAAAAAGATTAAGAATAGTTGTAAACTGTACCAATTCAGACGCTTTGGCACTATAAAGCAGCCACGGTAGGTAAATTATCACAGTCGCCAGTTTGAGGCCAAAATTAATTCAGTTAATTCGTGTGCTTTGATTCAGATTCCACAAAAGACTTGTTCCACAGGGTGGCTGATGCACGTGGAATCTGCCGTGACAAAATTCTCACTTTTACATGATGTGAAAGTTTGGAGAGTACGTTGCTAGTTTGCCGCCGCGGTAACCTAGGGTTTCAATCTTTGGCCGTTAACGACCCATCGTGTAGCCGGGACTGATGCACGATAAATTTGTCAGGGCCCAAAGTTCTCCCGTTAGCGTGGTGTGCAAGTTAGGAGAGAGAGGTGCTAGCTCAGGTGTCGTCCTCATCACTTGACCGAGGATCAAAATTATGAGGTCCGTCGCTAATAGCCCTGGTGTTACTTCTAGTGCGACGTTAATAAAAACTGAACTAAAAACATTTTGCTAGTTCACGTATCACTTGACCTTTATTAATAATTATGAAGTCTATCACCCATAGCCCTTGTGTTTCTTCCCAGATTTTTATAGAAAATCAATTAATCAATTGGTGCTTAAAAAATTCTCCAACTAAAATTGATTGAATAGCTAATAAATTCAAGTAAAAGGATCATAATAAATTAACAGAGATTAATGTATTCCAGCAACGCAAAATTGTTTTTCAGTGTGACTCTCCTAAAATAAACATTATATGATAATTTATTAAAGATGTTTATTTTCAATGCCTTATATATCTCTTTATTCAATATATTTTTCAGGTAATTATACTTGGTTAATTGCGATTCTTTTACATACATACATTTTTCCCTCACCAGATTCATTAGAAAAAGCTATTTTATTTCTTAATTATATATAAATTCTAATTAATTTTAATTATAATAATACCATATAAATACCTTAATTTTTACAGGAAGTTTATAGGAAGTGCTTACATTACCAATAAATAAGTTATTTTTCTCTCTATATATATATTTAAATAAAAGAATTTCAAATTCAGTTTTCCTGTAACAGCATTAAAAGAAAAAGACCTTTTTCCCCATGTGAGTTATCGCAAAAAAATGTTTTTCTAACCTTTATTAAATAAGTAATTGATTACTTTTCTTTCATTGGTAAGGTTTTAGGGGAACCAGCACTGTTTATTTCGTTAATGTTTTTTTAGATTGTTAATACAAATGAGCATAACATTTTTTAATAAAAAATGCTTAAATCCGTTTATAAGTAAAAGAATTATCTTGCTTAGAAAGAGCATTTTCTGAAAATCTCGTTTATTGAATTTTTTTTTTAAAAAACTTTGAATTAATATGCTAAAACCATCTTAGATGGCTGTAAAATAAGAGCATTAAATTGTAGAGGAATATTAAACCATTAAATTCGTTCATATTTTGAATTTATTAAAAAAGTTGTTTTGACATTTAAAGTTTAAAAATGATATTTTAACTAGAATCAGCTAGACGCTTAGATTTTCCGAATGTTTAAGTATATTTGAATCAATGACTTTTCACGAAACCATAAGTTATGCTACTAAAACAAAATTAAGGATGATAAGTTTTATCGTACATTTTGTAAGTAATATTAAATTTAAATCTGAACTATTTAAATGAATTTACAGCCAGCGCTAATAAATACGTTTATCTCTAATCTTTTTTTCTGATATATTTACTATAAATATTTTAAGTAGCATTTGCATTAGTATGAGAATAGCATAATATACCCTCCATATAGAAAATGAGGTGGTATCTTAAGGTTTCAATTCTTACTAAGCAATAACTGAGAAAACTGAATAAAATTCATTCTACATGTACATTAATACTCATGTACATAAAGTTGTAAATTACAGCTATTAATGCATATTTGATGTCAAAACACCAAAAAATGAAGTAATTAAAATTTCAGAGTTCAATCAGCTCAGTTCTTTAATGACGGCCTTAGAAAGTTCAAGAAATGCCGGGAGAAATATATAATCCTAGATGGGTGACAATATCTAGGAAATTCTTAAGAATAATAAATAAAAGTTAAGTTTTTATCTCGATTATGTCAGTAAGAAATAAAACTTTACGATAGTACAGGATAATTATTACAGCCATACGATTCTGAATATTACTTCAATATACGTCTATCTGAAACCAAGCAAATCAATATTAATAGCTGTAATTTACAACACTATAAACGTAGAGATCTGTAAATATGTAAAACTAATTTTATCCAGATAACTCCATTACTTCTTGGAAATAAGTAAAGCTATATGTCACTTCCTCATACATCGGGGTTATTTATGAATAATCATTCGGTTTCTTCCAAAAACTACTTGTTAAAATTAATCTTTTCATCTGTCTAGCTTCAGCCAAATATGAATGTTATATATTACACATTTTCTTAATCTATACTGATGATGATACTTATACATATTTTTCTTTATAGTACAATTTAATTTAAAACTATTTCTGGAAAACCCACCTTTGTAAGAAACTTAAATGTCATTTGTTTTCTCAATCTTATTCCATTTAATTGTTTTAGTTTGTTTTGAAAGTATATCCCCTTTTCATTAATTATTTTTAATGTGTCATAATTCATCATAATAGGGAATAATATTTTAATATATTTAACCTTTTTATTATTTTAAGGTTTTTCATAAATTTATTCATGATTGAGTGGTTGATTGTTTATTAGCGGCAACTTAGAGGCAACTCGAGGGCTCTTGGCGAATGATTTCGTAATTCTGAGTCTCGGTCAAATGACGAGGACAACACTTAAGCTCTGGCATTTCCAACTCTAAGCCAACATCACACCAACGAGAGAACTTAGGACCTAGATAGATTTACCGTGCCTCTGCCCTACCATATGGCTTTCTTTAGTAGCATCAGGGATTGAACACGACTCCACGAAAACAATGCCGGCAATGAGTTCATGACCAAAGCCTGTAGGCTTCAGCAGGAATCAATAATTTATTCACAATTGCACATTCCATAATATAAAATACTTTAAAATTTTATTGTTTTTATAGTTATTTAATTAGCTCAAAGGAATTTCTTGCAGACTTTAGCCTAAATATAAATCAATATGTCTGACATAAATACATACGTGGACATTGAAATATTTTCGTATTAATATTTTGAAAAAGACGAATAGCTTTATATTCGAGTTCAAAAAAAGAAATATTAAAAAATTAATTATTTAAAACTTTCGATAACTTCAATAATAAGGAGAAATATTTTATTTAAAAAAAATTGAACTTTGATTATGTTATTTGATAATGTAGCTTCACAGAACTTGCTGAATCAAAGATAATTTAAGTCAAATAGCATTTAATGTACATAATGATTTATTCTTAAATGAATGTTTCTTTCGACTGTTTTTAAAAAGGGCCTCTTTTCAAACGAAAAAAAAATGCACAATTTAAAATGTCAACTATTAAATACTTTTCTAAATATTGCTTTTAAAATTAAAAACAAAAACAATTTTTTTCTTTTCATTTCATAAATATATTATATTTTTTGTGTGAAAGTTGAGGTCTATACATCAAAAATGTGATAATTCACAGAGATGTATTGAAATTATTCTGTGAAAAAAAAAAAAACCCGAGAGAAATAGCTTAAGATTTTAACTCGATAACCTCTAAATGGCTTTGAAGTCTTAGGCTGATTAAATATTGAGAAACAATGAATTTTTGACTGACTTTTTCAATTGCGAGAACCTTTATTTGTATCCACAATGACATCATGTTAAATGATGAATCCTTTAGTTTATTGTACCCTTTGGCTAAAGACCAAGAAATTGATTTAGGGGAATAAGAAGAGCTAATCAATATATATGATGGAAGGATAATTTGCTCTATGTTAGTAGGTTATGGAACAAGTCGTTTAGATTGATTAGTATAGAATCGGTGAAAAATGTTTATATGTATATATATATATCACTGAATTTTAATATATTTATTTATATTAAGTTTGATATATATAAAATATATTAATTTGTATATATTATTTTATTTATATTTAAATATTTTATGGAATATTTAAATATTAGGAAATGGGCAATCGTGCTATGCTTGGTAAATTAATCATTAAGTAATTAATGATTAATATTTTCAAACGGTCATGGCACTTTTTCCACAAACTAAAAAAGTGCCATGACACCAGTTTCTTAGTGCTTTTGACTCTAATTACGAAAGCTTCGAAGTTGGATTCCTTTCCGTTAACGTATAGATGATTAAACTGCAATGCCGAGGAATCCTTGGAATGCGCATAATCCATCTACATCAAATACCATTTTGGTAGCTCAAGTATTGTGGACCCACAGACATTGATATATAGCGACAAATTAAAAGAACATGCTGCTAAATTGAATCCTTCGTCAAAGCATATATATTATAAACTTTCTCTTTAGAATTCATTAGTTGTTTTTTCTCAGCTAATTATTGTAAAAAATCACTTTCAGTGAAATATAAATACAGCAATAGATATTTTATAACCTTTATATATGCTCATTCCTCGAACAATATATATTCAGATTCCTAGAGTGAAACTTGCTTATATACACGTGTTAATTCAAAATGTAGAATGAGTCTTATGTTTTTGTCGAAGAAACGTATCTTTTTCCAGTAAAAGAAATAATTTACCAATAAAAAATAAATTATCGTGGTTAATCTTCAAAGTATTGCAAAATACTAAAGAAACTAAAAACCCAAATATGAAAATTCTCTATTCATTTTTAAGTCTTCAATAGAACATATTTGCATGTTTACTCTTATGAATTATTATATTGAAATTGTTATAAAGACTTTAAAGTTCAATTGAAGTCAACCCTTAATGTTGTCAATCCTTAGTATAAAGATTTTCGAGTCTCTGTAACTGGGTGAATTGTAAAAGAATGGCACTCTGTTGAATAATTTATTTTCTACTGTTTATGCGAAACCTTTATTGATATTTCTCCAAGCACACAAAAGGGTTTTATTCAACTCGAGCGGAATGAAATCTGTGCAACAAATAAAATGGTTTTGCAGTCCCTGAGAAAACAAATAAATCACAATAATTGGTTATGAGCGTGAAATATTGTCAGTTTTATAAGCCCTTTAAAATTTTCTTACTAACATTTACTATAAATCTCTTTACAAAGAAAAGGATCGTACACGTACAAAAGATTTATCTTTACCTCTAGAAAAATAAAGTATATTGGCATTTTCTGTACCTGAATGGATTTTAGAGTTCTCCATACATTAGTACCGACGGAAGTTTTGAGGAGAAGAGAATTTTTAAACAAGGATTAGTATATAGAACATGTGAGAGGAAATATTGTATAGTTTTAATAAATACTAAGAAATAACCGAAATCTCGAGGCATAATTTATATTGTATATAATTTGATAGTTATTTATATAATGTTGTGAATTACAGCGAATAATGTTGATTAGTTTAGTTTTTGAAAGAAGTAGATTGGAATAACCAGCAATGTAAGTTTTAACTATTATCCAGTATTTTCATAAAATTCAAAATATCACGAATAAATAATCAAGATAGAAAGTTATTTTTTCGTTTATTATTCTTAAAAATTCGTTACATATTCACTATCCATGGTTATACATTTCACCTAGCGTTTCTTGACCTTTTGAAGGCCACCAATCTAGAACTTAGCAGAATGACCTCTGTATCTTCTCCAAGGGGGGGGGGGGGGTCCAATCTACGAATTTTAGAAAACCAACAAATCAACATTAATAGTTGAAATTGACAACTTTATTTACATAAGGATCAATTATTATGCAGAATGTATCTCGATTACTTCTTAGTAATAATTATTGCTTTACGATATTTAATCATAAAAATGCAAAATAAAAAGGTTTTGCTTCGGTTTGTAATTCTCTATTGTGAACGAAGTCTACTGCTGTACGGAATTGTTCACAGAAGCAAGAAGCACTGCATTCGAAAGAGAAGGCTTCACGCTGAACAGCGGTTAGTCCTAGGCTTAGGCGCATGCATACTTCTTTTGTAGCAGGATAAGTCTTGTTATTTAATATCCACGACTCTTATATAATGCAGATAATATTTCAGAAAATATGTAACGCTTATGAAAATATTTGTTTAACTTGGTAATTACAGAAAGAACCAAAGTTACAAAAATGTTGTTTTTATAGTCAAAGATTACTTTTTTAAACTTATTAATAATAAGCATAAAACACTATTCTAGAAATTCCATGTATAAAGCATGCTTTAATGTATTCGTGTAATTACAATATTTCATGATATATTCACTTAATGATACACTTCTGGGAATAGGTAAGAAAATTATCATCTAGTTGAATGAATATATGAAGAGTTCATCTTGAATAATTCTATCCACAGAATTTCTAAGAAAGAGAAACTAAGCATTAAATAATTTAATGTGGATTATTTTCCAAATACCCTCAAAATTGAAGAAAGTTCTAAAGTTTCTTGAGAATATCCTTAGTTACAATAGTTACCTTTTATTCTAGAATCAAATACAATAGATAAAGAGTTTTGTAGTTCAATTTTGAACAACTATTCTCTTCATTCTTCTGAACGTTTCATGTACTCTCTTGAGACGTAACTTCGATTCTTGTTTTTCAAGAGGACGACTTCATAGTACATCGAACGGAAATTTTTTTTGAAGAGTCTGAAGTGCATGATGCATCCTTAGAGGGATAGAAACTTTCGACTTAAGTCAAATTGAAATGGATTATTTTCTAAAACACTTAAGTAAAAGTTTCGTCAAAATATGGATTTAAAAGAATTCATTAAAATTTCTATTTATTGTAATAGAAATATGAACTTCTTTCAGAATGAAAGAAATCTAAAGAAAGTTGCTTAAATTATTTCTTTAATCTCTTTCGTCAATAATGGAAAACCTATGCTTGCAATATAATGTAATTTAATATTAGAAAAGTTTTGAAAAGAAAAAAAATTCTTTTCTGTATCAGATGAATAAATCTTGCAGAATGTAGAGAAAAAATAATTCTGTAAGCCATTATGAAAAATTACACTTTAAATAATAATATGTCATTTTTTAAAAAATTAATTTCTAATTACTGTAAAATTAACTCCTGTAAAAATTAAATGTACCAATTTTCATTTGATTCATTAAAATTGCTCTAGAGATATAAAACGACTGACTGTTGACGATGTTTCTGATTCTGAAATAAATGACGAACAGGACATTTTTTGTTTTTGTATTTCAAACTCTTAATTTTCAAACCTCTTTATAA
>BMAW01080716.1:1034410-1055679 GCA_019974015.1 Nephila pilipes
TATATATATATATATATACACATATATCAAACTATTTTTTACGCGATTTTGAAATAGCACGGTTCTCTCCATTAAGAACAAATACACTTCGTTACACATTTTTTTTTTGTTCTAGCAAGAATCCCCCCTCCCCATTTTTTTTAAATTCTGATTTTGACAGTGTGATCAGAAGTCGGATGGCTTATGCCCTCACATGTTTTGTGATTTCGTCTACTTTCTGGTTGTTTACTTTGTATTCCATGGGTTATGGGAGATATGCGTATTTTGTTATCTTTTTTTTTCTTTATCTCATTGTCGTAATAATGTGCTTGCATTTCCTTTTCTTTCGTTGCGAGTATTAGAGAGTTAAAAATCACATTTGTGTTCAAACATTTTAGTCCGATGCATCTGGATCTTTAATATTTGAATGCACAATAAAATGTCTGAGGGCTATTTTTCGGACAGTTCCGGGTGCAATCTTAAGAAAACTTCATAAAAGATCAAAGGGAAAATAAATAATTGCTTTAAAGGGCACTATTCTTCCACATACATCACATTCATTCTTGGTTTCCGTGTGGCTTATTGGCGTTGGACATGGTCGCGCAATTTCTTTATTACAAAGTCCTCGTAGGTGTCCACCTGCAACACTCTATCTGGCCCTTTTGTCAGAAGACACTAAGAACTTTTAATCCTTTAAAGAAAAGGGGGAAAGAAATTAAATAAAACGGTCCGATTCTCAACGTTATTGTCTTCTTCAAAGTGCCCTTCCTTTAAAGGTTAAAAAGGTAATATTGTGTTAAATTTTCTGTTTAGAAAAGTTCTATGAACAGTAAAATTTTGCATCGTTTTTAAATGCTGCCTTTATAATAAAATATCTTAGCAACAACAAAATATTCCGAAGAGACAAGCAATTTCGTTAGAAACTAAAATAAAATTTTAGACTGTCTAAAGAGAGGCGAAGATCTAACATCTGTAGGCAAATCTTTTGGTTTCAGCGAAGAGACTATAAGAACATTAGAAAGAAATTCGAAATCCATTCGACAGTCAATAATTTCTGGATTGAAGCTCAGATCCAAACCATCTTCTTATTGTTGAAATCTGATCTTAAAGGAAATGAGAAAAAAAAAGGTTTTTGGGGTAGAAGATTTCCGGAGAAAAGAATATCTATATATGGGGAAATTATAAAATAGAAAGTACTTAGAATATACAATCAACTTTAGGAATTGGAAACATTTAGTCTTCAAGCAATGCAGAAACTGGTATTTAATCCAAGAAAGGATGTGTGACAGGTTTTCTCAGAATATAAAAATAAAAGCAAAATTAGCATAAGCAGACAAAAATGCTACAAAAAGCTTTCCGGTAAAACTTGCGAAAACAATTGAACACACAGAGAGATTATATTCTTTATCAAATATTTAATGCTAACAAAACGGGATTATTCAGAAAGAAAATACCTGCAAAAACGTACAGAGCAAAATTTGAAAAATCAGCTAGCGGTCTTAAAGCGCCCAAAGATCGGTTGATGTTCTTGTTATGTAGTAATTCATCTGGTGATAAAATATTAAAGCTTCTTGTAAATTAGCAAATCCCTTATACCATGAGATTTAAGAGGTAAGAATATTAAACTACTCCCAGTTCATTTGATGGTGAAAAAAAGGCACGAGTGAAGGATGATCTGTTAACAAATTGGTTGAACAACTGCTATGATTCTGAAATCCAGAATTATAGGGAGCAAAAAGGATCATAATTCAAAATACTTATGCTCGTTTATAATGCGCCCAACCACCAGTGCCAGATTATCCAAATATTCAATTGCTGTTTTTGCCGCTTAATTCCACCTCGCTGATTCCGCCACTCGATCAGTGTATTATAGTAGCATTTAAAATATACTACTTGAAGCAAATGCTTAAAATATATTTTAAATTCAGTAGAAGAAATTAAGTTTGACTTTAGTAGAAGCATGGAGAAAGTTTACGATTATGGATTGTATTATAGCTGTTTCTTTTGACATCAAACAGTTGCACCAATCAGCCTTAAATATTTGTGGAATAAAAGATTTGTCAGTATGCGTCAGAAGTGGAAGTTTCGTACTACAAAAAATCAGCTGTAAGTTTTGAAATTATAACTCGACCAAATGCAATTAGTGGCGAAAATTTTAACAACATGCAAATGGTTGATATCTATGAATTCATGGAAGAAAACTCTAAAGATGAGAACTATTTGAAAGTCAATAATGACGAAGTTGAAGGTTAAGTTCAGCTAACTACTAATGGGTGATTTAATTTGCTAAGACGTGAAATTTGCTACAAGTATGGAACAAAAGTTTCTTACTCATGATCCTAACATGAATCGTGCATTAAAATTTCAACGTAATCTTAAGTCTTGTGCAGCTATATATTAAGAATTACGTAAGCGAACTGAGAAACCAAAGGAAAAAATAGCTGCTAATAACAGACTTTATAACAAAAAAAAATCCCAAAAGAGACCGTTAATAACAAACGAAATTCTTCATTTGAATCTAACCCGACAGTCGCGCTAGACAAATATGATATTTCTACTAATGATCAGTCCAATCCATAATAAACGTACAAGTTTGTTGTTAAGTAAAGATAAATTGCTAGGAAATTGATTTTTATTCATAATTTTAATTTGAAATTTTATATGTTAGACTTATGGACTGAATTTCCACTGTAGACTTATTTTAATTTTTTTTGTAATGAATTTAACTATTTTTGTCTGATAAATGTGTGAAATGGGTTTCATTATCATTTTTCTGTACAAGGTTTTGGGAAAATATTTAGAGTTCTTTCATCGTATACGATTTTTTAAAGTTGTGGAACATATCCCCAAATTCCTCTTTTGTAGTATGTATTCGTACACGATTTTTTGCACAGTTTTCTAAGATATGTATCTACCGTGTAAAAAAATAGTTGAATATATATATATATATATATATATATATATATATTAATCTTACATAAGTTAAGCTTCTTTTTAAATTCCATTTGTTGTAGTACCAATAAATTATTTGACGTAAATGTGTTACTTTCTTTTTAACATAACTGTTTCCATCGCTGAACGCTTAATTAATATAATAAGAACGCATCTGAAATTTTACTTTAAAATTAATAATGCATGCGGTATTATTTATATTGTTCTTTACACAAAATATTCGACTTTATCTCAATTTGATGTCTTATTTAAAAATAAAATGATAAATTTAAAATTAATTTTTATTTACACTCCTCTTGGTAAAAATTAAATAAATAGTAAGGGATAAAAAGTCACACTAAATAGATAGTTCTTTTTTTTTCTTTTTTAAAATATTAAATAGTTTTATTATTATTTTTATCTCATATTCATAACTTTTTATACAATCTGTAAATAACAAGCTTGAAACTCAACATTGTATTTTCTTGTATACTACTTTCAAGTGTGGGATTACAAAGAAACTTTCAGCAGATGATAAGTAAATATATTTTTGTTTTAATATCATTTTAAATCTAAACCCTAACAATACGGGAAAGATATTATAACGTTAGGGATATTTGGTAATTTGAATTGCATAAAATTACAATTTCTTCCTAACTAAAGTGAAGTATGAAAAAGAAATTATGTAAAGATGAATCGTCAAAATTATATATAGAATTAGAGTTAGTTACATATTAACGAAATAGAATTAAGAGGAAAATGAAGAGAGATAATAAAGAGAGGGTGATAGGTGTTTTTATATTGGATTGAAACGTTATAATTAATCATTTGAATTTAAGAGACTCCTAATAAAATACTAAGATTCGAATCGGCTGTTATTGAGAAGTGTTTGAATCAGAACTAATGATTTTGTGAGCTAAAGCTTTATTATTAGAAAATAAAATAAGGTTGACTGAATTAAGAGAGATTCAAGTGATAGTTATCTGTCTATACTTTGGTAGTTAAATATAGCATTTCCTCTTGCTCTTATGTATCTTTATTTGAAGTTTTGAAATTATTGACAATTTAGTTAAACTCGAAAATGGACGTAGAGTTAAATAATGAAAGAAATACGTGGCACAACTTAGTTCCATAATTATGGCCTTATAAAGGTCAAGAAATTCTAGGAAAATGTATAAATCTAGATGGTGTTTAGTATAAAAGTCTTAGGAACAAAAAATAAAATTTATGTTTCTATCTTGATTATATCTTAGTAATAATTCGAATTTTTGAGACTTTGCGATAATAATTAATACTTTACGATACTGCTTATTACATCAATTTACAGTTTCTTAAGACCTAATAAATCAACATTAAGGGTGTAATTGACAACATTATGTACATGAGGATCAATTAATGTGCATAATTAATTTTATCCAGATAACTCGTTTATTTTTAATAGGAATTAAAGCTATAGGATACCCCCTCATATAAGCAGACTACAGTTCAGAATTACGAAATATTCTAACAGCACTACGTTTTATAAATTAAGTACAATAATGATATAATCAAAATTTACCAACCAGTTTAGATGAGTATTTAATTGCAAGTGACCATTAACGTTTGTACATGAAAGAAGATCAGGTCGGTGACATCGCAGACAGTGATATAGAAGTCGGTACATGAAGTGAAATTCAAATTTTATCAAAGACTTTTGGGGAAAGTAATGAAGGTTACTGCACGTTTAATCGAATTTAGTTTCCGATTCTTCAATTGGCGTATTCTGAAATTTCGGATATTTGGTTGTCATTGAAACGATGTTCTAAATTACCAAGTCCAACATTAATATCCTATTCTGCGATGTCAATACAAAGTAAACAGGGATTACTTAGAGAAAAATACTTAATATATATTTATGCTGTCTGTATTAGCGCTTCTGTATTACCATATAAGTTAACATAAATTAAAGATCTTTATTTTTTAAATTACTGATTAACTCTATGACCAACTAAAAGATAGATTTAGGAAAACCTTTTTGTGATGGGATGCTCTCTTTTCTAAGCTACTCTTCATTGTAATAAATTCTATTTAAGGACAATTAAAGAAAGAAGTTTTGGTCAATTGTTTATTGCTTGTTAAAATAAAACTATCATAGAAACTCGAAGAAAAATAATTCTCAATTTACTCACCGGAATTTTCAGTTTTGAAATACGTCATTCAAGATAAGGTAAAGAAATCCAGTACCAATTTTATTTTATCTATGTTTAAGGACTAGAATAGTTTTTAAGTTCTTTGATTTTTTTAAAAAAAATTCTGTGCAACCTAATCCCAAACATAATCAACTTTGTGACAGCTAGCATAACTGAGTGGACTTACGTTATCGGCTTCCTGATCTAAACATGAACGAATATAAAAACTTTAACATCTGAATTGTTATATATATATAATGGTGGCTCTTATTTATTAATGGCTTGATTTAAATTTTCACCCCACTCCTTCCTTTTATTCTAGAAAGTAATTTGAGACCTCACTTGTTCAAATCTAAGATTGGAATCTTGAGCCTGATTACAAAAGAAGTGAGAAGCCAGATGGTGTAGATATCAACTCTTTCATTCTTATTGTGACACACACTACACCAGCTACTCGCTACCATTCTGCTCTAATGGGTGTTTGAATAATCTAAGGGAGAAATTATAGCTTCTATTAGTATAATTATTCTAAGAGTTATGGATTGAAAAATTTATTTAATTGGCAATGAGTGCCACCAAATTACTAGAAACAATTTTTCATATAAGCTGTCGACGACATTTCTGATCGTCCTGGTCCTTTATCAAATATTAAGCAAGCTGCTCTTGAAAAAGTATAGATGATCATATAGGTTTTGGGATAGGTTAAGTCTTTTTCTTTTGGGTATAACTGCTATTGCTAGCTATTAACCACTCTATTTTCCCTTACTTTATCCTCTGCGTAAATCCACTGCATGAGATGCACAAATTTCGTGCACTGTACTTTCGTCATGGCTGTACAGTTTCTTAATCATTTACAAATGGATACCAATAGACAATAGACACACACGCACATATATATATATATATATGTGTGTGTGTGTGTGTGTGTTTGTGTGTGTGTGTGTGTTGTGTGTGTGTGTGTATATATATATAGTGGGTTTAAAAGTATAAGCCCATGTATTTCTTCTATTATAACACTAAATTTCTCCCATTCAAAGCTTCTCGACTTTTCTACTTTTATTTGAATGCCGTCATTCATCATTGAAATTTACTAGAATTTCTGTTTTAGATTTGTAATTTACATACATCAATAAATATCTACAATGTTTTATTTCTTAGAACATTCGTATTTCAGTCATAAATTTTAGTGTACATTTCCATTTCCATTTGGGACATATTATTTATGTCACGTCTAGTCTTAATAACATTTTTAAGATCATGCAGAAGTAAGACAATATCATATTATGAAAATAATCAGGGAAGGAAGACAAGTTTACAAAAAGTAAGAAATCAATAATTTCCAAGTGTTGATAAGTTAAGAGCAAGAATATTCTAAATAAAATTACAAGAACTAAGCAATATGATTGTGTGCTTTTTCCACGGAAATGACAGATAACTAAAATCTCTCTATTTTACAAGCCCTCACCCTTGCATCCACTGCTTACCTAATGAATTTGTTAAACAGGTATTCAAAATATTTATATTGTGGGATGTAAAGCATTTTATTGTACTGTTATGAAAGTGTAATTCTATAAATATGTTTTTGAACCATAATTTTCAAAATATACGTTAAACAGGATAACTGAATAAATGAACAAATACTTTTGAAGCATTTTAAATATTACAATGCATATTGCCCAAATCATTCATTGTAGTGCATTTTAAGAAAGAGTACTACAAGAGATATGCCAATGTACAATTTATGACACTTATTAGGGTAAGTAAAGAGTGCGATTTTGTATGTGTGGGCTCATCACGAATAAGAACACTTAACTAAATTATAGAATTCACTTGATGGTAGGTGTAGCTAAAATTACTATAATTTATTTCATAAACTTTAAAAGAATGAAAGAAATATAAAATCAGAGTCGTAAAATTAAGGAATTTAAAAATTATAGTAGAGTTGAAAACAATCAAATTGATATTTTTCATTTGAGTTCTCTCAATTTCTCACACTGATTTCCCGAATTTCTTTCAGAGAAATGCCTTAATAAAAATCCTTTAAAAAGGCAATATAAACATACTTATTTTGCAAAAAATAAATACCTTTACAAAATGTATGAAACTTGATAACACTGTTATTTGATTATAATGGCATTAAACTGAGAAACTGTCTTTGTTGTTAATATTACTGATTTTTCTAAAAGGTATTCTTTGCAATTAATACCCTAGCTATTTAGTTATTAATTTATTGTTTTCCATTTGAACGATATTCACTGATAATTAGTAAGAAGCTTGGGGTGTATTAGAAAGAAAAAATATTTTTGAAGAGGAAAATGTAAAGAAGAGTGAGAAATATGTATTTCTGATAAAACTTTATATGGATTGATCGATGTTTATTTGACAAAGAGAATAATATTAAAATTCTGAAGCAAAATTTATACTAGGAATGTAATTTTTTTCTCCTATTATTTTGATATTATAATTTTTCTGTTCAACTAATAACATGCTTTCAAATCCTAACAAAACACTTCTTTTGGAAAATGAGCAATCTGCTACTGTAAGTTTAATTTGTAAGTAAGCTTTTTTACTTTCGAAAATAAGCCTCGTCTAAATTTTTGTTCGCGTACTGGATTTATTGACTGTTTGACTGTTTTTCATAACTTACTCATGTACATTTTCATTGTTTTCTACTACTAACAGATTATTTCTTTCTACAAGTTTGTATTTTTGTTATAAAATACATTTCGTTTTAATATTTATTTTTTTTATTTAAGAGACTTGAATTTTCAAAAGTAAATGTGGCTTAAAAATCAATTTTCAGCCATCTTCTAAATTTAATATTCTTTCTGCTTCAGCACCCCTTTGAATCCATTGAATCAAATCAGGTATGGTAACATTTTGCTCTTTCTGGTTCAGGGTATAATGCTAATAACTTGAACTTTCAATATTTTTATTAAGTTTTTTTTTCTCATTTGTAACAACTTATAATAATAGAAGACTAGTACTTTAGTTCACTTAATTTAGCTTTATTTTCATCTTGAGATTGATTTTTGAGATAGATGACTGGAAAGTTTATTAATACAAGCAAAAAATATCAAGCATAATGGAATGTTATTGAACTCGTATGTTTTTCCAGCGTAATTCATATTTAAATTTTTTTTACAAAAAATTTCAAGTTTTATATATATATATATATTACAACTAATCCCCTCTCTCTCTCAATTAATTAATTTGTTAATTTAGCAGCATAAATTAATTCTTAGCATTTATAATAATGTTGGCCTTAAATTTATGATTATTTTAGTTCTGTGAGGTAATATTTCTCAGGAATGACTGAACATGATGAGGTTTACCAAGGATTTAGACTTATCTTGTTCTTTAACGTTTATCACAAAATCGAAATTCGGTTATTCTAATCAAGATTATCTCAAGATATGCGCGTCAAGATCCTTACTTTGTCTAATTAACAAGATTAGGATCGCAGATATTTGCTCGGTTTTCAGTTCTGAGCTGATTACCATTGTAGAGGCACTCAATACTATTATAAACGAAACGACCCTTGTTGATATTTGGATCGTATTACTCATCCAGAGCCTAAATAATTGCACTGAGGTCAGAAACAGAGCTACTGTTTTGATTCTTGAAACCTTCAAGCACCTTTCACAGATACATTAATTTTGTTTTCAATGGATTTCATCTCATATAAGACTTTATGGTAGTAAATTTGTTGATATTCTTGTCAAGGAAAGTACAATACTTATAATTTATCAGACTTAAATATTTTTGTCATTTTTCTTGAAACATATTCAAAAATAAAACCTTTCCAACCAGCAGTTATGGAATATTTTTCTGAAACATCAATTATTGAAAATGCAAGATTCTGGTGTTTCCTTTATAGTTGAGGGAGATAGAGGCGTCCAAACAACCGTTTATAGATTTGAGTAGATACATAAGGAATATTTCTTTTGACAAATGGCAGAATATCTATTTGACTTACACTATTTGGGATTCATTTCAGCTATCTCACGACTATATTTTAAATTATATGGAGCTTGATTGAGAAGACTAGATTACTATATTTCATCTCACTCATGATTTCGTGAGGAATTTCTGTCTTATAAACTTAGATTAGTGTTCCAAGTGGACAAAGTCATTCACGATTTATCTCGAAAATAAGCACCTTTGAATTTAAGAGATTTCTCATACGTAGATAAAAATCATATAATCAAGGTATTAGTGATAAAGCTGTATAACAGGATACTGATAAGGAACATAGTTAGTTTTGATCCATAGACTCATAATTTCGAGAGCCAACCCCCGTACATTACATAGTGCACTACGGGTTTCCATAGACCCAGATGGGGAAAAAAAACCACAAACACCAGAACCAGAGATTTGTTCTCCATATTTTCTGGGCAGATTCAAGTAAGGACTTCTTTATAAAACAGTTAAAGTTTCATTAAACAGTTATATAAAATTTTAATTTTTTTCAAAAAAATTCAGTATCTTAAAATTTTACAGAACTATATGCAAGTTTTACAAAATTATATGCATGGTTTAATTGTACTAATGTTATTTAGAGTTTTAGAGTTTTTTTCTGAAAAGACGCAACAAAAACAGTAAGGAGAACGATAACTAATATTGTGGATCTTAAAATTTAGAGTGAATTGATGAAAGAATTTGGCAAACTGTTAAAGAAAATTCATATACTTGCTAAATACTGCAGCTAGAACTACGAGAATTTATACATGTTTGGAAATGTCATACAATAAAAGTAAGGTAATAAAAATTTATTCAATATTTTAGTCATTTTTAAGGTTCTAAGTCACCTTAAAATTTAAATCAGAAATCATAACTATTCCTTCAAGAATAGGTACACTTCCAGTATCGACTTACATCCATTATCTTGCTTTAATTTGTTTAGCAGAGCTCAGTATTTCTTCAATTTTCAATCAATTACTAGTACTAAAACTTATTCGAATTGATCTTTTTTATCTTTCTATTTCACCACTTAATGGCCATTGTCTTCTTTATATAAGTATGTAAAAATATTTATGAACATAATTTCAATTATGATATTAAATACCATTAATTTTAAAATAACTTTAATAAGATTGTTTAAGTTTATTATGAAGGAGTCAAATAATTACCAAATAAATTCATTAACATTAAGATCCATGTATATTATATATATAAAGATGCTATTTATGATTAACAAAATACATTATATTTATTCTGATGTAATTCCAAATAAATTGAATTCTCAAGTCTTCATTGTTAATTCAGAGTAAATATCTAAAATGTAAAAATAAAATATGTATTGAAAGTATTGTTATTTATTTGAAAACGTTTCAATCTATGTGTTTGGATAGTGAAAATCAACCTGAATTTGAATTGTACAATGCATTCACTTATTTTAAATCATATGCCAAAGGTGAAAAGGAAGTAATATCATGCATTCTCTTTTTGGTGAAACAGAAAGTAGAAGAAATTTCATCTTGTAAAATGTCATTGATTCCAATGTAAAATATTATAAGAAAGTGAAATAACGAAATATAGAGTTAAATTACGTATCAATGTATAAAACTTTCCATTGCAATAGTTGAAAGGTTTTATTTCACTGTCTGCGAGTTCTATATTCAGATTCACTAAAAAAGAAGTTATGTCTCGACTAAACGTATATTACTATACTAACTAGTTAAAAGGTATTTATCATTATAAAATGAATCTTTTCATGTACGTATAGTTCAGTCTTTGTTTTTCTTTTGTTTGTTAAAATAAAATTTTATTCTTTATAAATCTCGAATGATTTTGAGTCTGTCGATATTATTTAATGTTTATAAGAAATTTAAAAATAGATAGAAATTAATTTGAGTGTTTTGTCTGTACTTTTTTAAATTAAAATTGACTTTGGGCTATTTGCGGTTTTCTCTTCATTAACTTTGAGGACTTCAAGTAATTTGGAGAGTATAAAATTCAATTCCATGTGAATCAAATGAAAAATGATTAGAAAAATTAGATGAAGATAAGAAGTGTAATTAATTGGATTAAGGATAGTGAAAGACAAGCGAAATTGAATAGAAACCAATAAGAGAGGCATAAGATAATATTAGAAAAGCTGACAGATGTTTTTCAATTGAAATGAATTATTGTAATTAATCGTTTGTAATAAAATACGCTAGAAGGGACTTCTGGTTAGAATAATAGGAGTTGAATCGGCTTTATTGAAGAAATGTCTCGCTCGGTGCGAGTGAGTTGTAAGCTATCACTTCTTTGTTTATGTATGGGATAGAATTAAAGTGAGTTAAGAGAAATTCGAGAGAAAGTGACCATATATATTCTGTGAAGATAGTTAATAAACTGAGTTCTCTTTTTTGGCTTCTTTTAAAAGGGATTTGTGACTTTATTGACTATTTAAAGGAATTTTATAACGTCAGTAGATTTAAATAATGCAGGGTGACCGCTACAAAATATACGCATTTATGAAAAAATGAATTTATGAATATCGCGAGCTTCAGTACATTTTACAAAATAATATTCATGCATGTAACAATTTTGTTTTCGTAAAAATTTTCATTCATTCAATTCATATTTATTAAATTAAAGTTATCTTCTCTAACTGTTAAAAATCAGGATAGATAATTGGAAAAAAATTTAAGATGAAAAACAAATACAAACTCACATATTAATACAAACTCGTACGATAATAGTATTTATATCGTTTTACACAATGTACCTTTAAAATTTGTTTGTATTCTATGTATACATAATTTTTGTATTAAATATATAATGGTAAAATTTCATTTAGAATGTTAGATTATGGAAAAAAAAACATTTTGTAACAATATAAGCCTTGCTTCCCTTTAGTTGTCTTTATGGGCATTTCCTGGAGGCTATTTAAATCAAACACCTCAACTTCCAATTATATAAAGCAACGTTCGCTTATAAATTGAGGTGCTGTTAGAAAATGGAGGAGTTGCCGGAAATATAGAAGATAGATTCGTTACCTATAAAAATAATCATTTAAGTGAAACTTTTTAATATTCTTTGATCTACACGTGTTGGATGCTCCGACAGGCATAATAGTTATAGTGAAAGTTGACTGTTTGATTAAATATTTGGTTAAAGTTCTATTTGTCTATTTGTTTGATGTTTGACTAAGTTTGAATTATTACTGATATTTATTAGTGATGAATCAAATGATTTTAAATAATGAACGAGAGTCGACGTGTACGCTAAACTTCTATAGTTGTAAAATGATTGATTCCCTCACATTTGAACATTTAAATAAAATGACATATTCTGTAAAGGCTAGCGAAATCAATTTATTATATTAATATCGGAAAATTCTGCTTTTTTAAAAATAAATATTTAAGTATTTCGAGTTTTGGTCCATTCTATAAATGTGGCAAAGACAATTTTAAAATCAACTTTTGTCTAAAGTAGATTTTAGATATGTCTTCTTAATTAATTTCATAATATGTATAACAAATTTCATTATTGATTGAAAAAAATGTGGAAAAATAATACAAAGAATATTAGTAAGAATTTAGTCTTAATAGTATTCAAGAAAGATGAAAAAATATTCAAAAGGTGCGCTTTTAAATTTAATAAAGGCAAGTGTATTTTGAGGATTTAATTTTTATTGAATTAACCTTTATTCCTTAAAATATATTACTTTTCATACGTGAATATATCTTTTATTATTTATTAATAGATAAATAACTAAATTATCACAGTTTGTATTTTTAACTCAAAGGAGGGGATATAACATATATTAAGCTATAGAGAGTCAGAAAAATATAAATTTTGTTACATAAAAAAACATGAAATATATCCTGAATTTTGAATCATTTGGTTGTTTTGGTTTTGATTTTTTTTTGTTTTTAGCCTTTTTATTCCAGCGATATTGTAATCAAATCTTACGCTCCCAATGTGCTATATGTACATAAAAATAATCTAAATATTTCTAAGGCTCATGATAGCCTATCGTTAATGTTTTAAGTTCGAGGTCAATAAGTGGCCACGTAAAATCGCTTCTATTAAAGATCTTGTGGGTTAATAGAAATTGTTGTATGTTGAATTTAATTAGAACTCAAATTCTTCTTGCGGTACAGTACAGTTCTTACAAAATATGTTTCATGTTCACAGAAGTAGAACATGGAACATATTTTGTAGTCAGTCTCGTCATTTTAGTACAGTTCATAATATTGACCTTCCATACAAAAAGCCTGGTGTGCGGCTCTAGTGAGTCATTAATTTTATCGAATGAAACAATGCTAGTTTAATTTACAAATTTAGGGACCATGTGGAATTTTTTACTATGGTGGTGAATTAATATGAAGTTTTTGTTAACAGTAAATATCTTTGACCCTTTCTAAGGCCATGGAAAGTATACTTAACACGAATTACTTCAATATTCAACCAATAAAAGTTAGCATGTATGATACGTCGATGGTAAATATACTCCCCATAAAAAATGGTCTTAAAAATCAAATCAGTTTTATGAAAAATTCTCAACTATTTATTTTTTTCATAGGTCAATCTTAATCCCAAAAATAAGTTAATATACCATTACTATAAAAAAAACTTTATGAAAGGTTAAATTTTGTGCTACTGGTAGAAATCCCAAAATTTGTAGAATTAATTCCTCCGTTTTTAGATCTAGAAACTAAAAAAAATATTTAATGTTTTGAATGCAATACCTAGCTATGAAAATACGAGTAAAAACAAATTTTCATTTAAAATTTAGTCATTAAAGTTCATATTTGCAATAACATTATTTAAGTGTAAGAGTTTTCCGTATAATTTTCCCAAAGGATTTAGCTAAAATGAATCATTTTAATTACATATTTAATATGCATACATATAACTATTAAAGTAACGAATAAGCGATTTAAAGATTAAACAAATTTTTCTGTTGTAATAATTTAACTATTATAAATAAAATTACTTCTTATATAAAAGATAAGTTATGTTCAAGTATTATAATGGTTTGCAAGATCGTTAATTATTATTATATTTTTCAGTGTTCCCCATACACATTCAATATCTTTTAAGTGAAGTTCATACTAATTTCATATTATCCTAATTTACTGAAAACAACCTAAAGCATCTTTCAAAAAATAACATTCAAAGTAATGCATAACTTGGGTCTATTTATATAACATTTTAATGAAGGTGTTTATTGAATTAGGAAAGTAGGAAAACATAGGTAGTAGAGTGAGTATTTATTTCTTTTAAAACATTACAGTCTAATTAATTACCTTAAAGTTTTCCAATAGTTCTTGAGCATTTTTCTTTAAATTCTTTATTCCGAAAACTTAATTGCGATTCTTTATCAATTAGCGAAAATTCTTTTATAAGACTTTACTCTTTTGATACATATAACATCTAAATCACAACACATTTATTCTATCGCAAAATTGAAGATGTTTGTCCTGTTATTGATTAATGAATTTTCTTCTAGTTATAATTTAATGCGTGATAGAAGTTAATGCATTTAATAAGGAAAGAAAAGAAGCATTACTTAAAATGAACCATGAATTAGCGTGCAAAATCTGAGAATAAATTTAAAAATTTAAATTGCTAGATAATATAGAGTATATAGAGGCATTTAAATTTCAGAATTTTTCTGAATAATTATCCAATGAAGAATTTCTATTCAGTCTCCTTTTCGCTCCATTACTATGTTATGAATCTTCCTTTTGCTTGATGTAAAGAATAGATTATTCACAAATATTTAGAAATGTAACTAGTTGAAACTGAATATTTTAATCATTTTTGAAAATAAGAACAATAATTATACAGAAGTTCAGAAATACAATAGTTTTATAACTATGCGTAATATACTAGAGTGGTTAAAAAAATACCCGTGTTGGGAATAGTAAAGAGAATAGTAAGAAAATTAAATGAGAATGGTGTAACTTGTGGTATTGTAGATTAGTCGTTCATCCTTTTTCTGAGAAGTCGGTCAATATGGCACCCTTAGCTTCCCAATATTCATCGCTATAACTTTTCTAGCTTAAGAGACCACCTGTGCCTATTGAAGGCAACTGATACGTGGTGCCCACAGTCATCGAGTAGCAGTTGTAATTTTAGACGATCTGTGTTATCATCTTCGAATTCACAAATTATGAACCGCAGAGGATAATCGAACACATAATCCCTTGAATTCTCACAGTTTCATATGGAAGGAAAGGTAGCTTTAATTTTTTTTTCTTTCCTCCCCCCCCTGGCGATTCATGTGAATGAGTTTTCTCAGCAAGATTGGCAAATACACTTCTCACAGACATTTATACTATTTCATCAGACAGACTCGGGACACAAACATACATATACACAACTTAGAAACATACGCACTATCTGTGGATACTTAATTTTACATCACCAAGAACGAAAATCAAGCACTCTATGTAGGGGCATCAATGTATCATCTTTCTTCCTCTAAGAGATATGTGAGGTCTTGCTAAATGTTAATTCCGTAATTAAAATTGATTAAATTTACTACTGTAATCGTTGCACCAAATGTTAGTTTTGTTATTTAAGTACTAGGGTCATTTGATTTATTTTATTCTTTTTTATAGCTTCTTCGTTTTCTGTATATAATAAGGAATCTAGTACTAATTGATAGTGAAAACAAATCGCAAAATGACGACTACAACTGTAGTTGCACAATTAATTTTTATTTGACAGAAAATGGTTTCCAGATAAAAAAAACAACCTATGTATCAGAATCAAATCTTTTTTGGTGCCTTTTAATAGATGGTAGCAGACAATGGTTACATCAACATACTTTACCAAAGTCATCTATCATGAAAATCAGGTACCTTCTGAACCATCTTCGCTATTTGAAATAAAAATTAGTGGTTTGAAGTAATTTATTTTGATAATTTCAGCAAAATTCCTCATCAGAATCATGTAGATATTTTTTAATGAATCAATTAATTGCTTTAAGTTTCAAAATTACTGGATATGCATCATACACATTGAAAATAGTATTTTAAGTTGTGAAAAAAGTGTTAAAAGTAAAAGCACGAGAGAGGGATTATTCAACACCAAAATACCTGAACATTTAAGGGAAACAATTTAATCATATTTTAATATAAAATTAAAAAATATTTATTTAATAAGGGCTTGTTCAAATGAAAGGGGGATTGCTTAAGTAGCTGTGGTGTATATGGGCTGTGTATATGGGGAAGCGGTGGTTTTTGATTTGGTGACCGTGCAAACAGAAGTGTACCAGAACCAGAGAAAGGTGTGTTATGGAATCCTCATAGGAGAGGTATCATACAGCAATTCAATTGTTGTGCACCGAAGGTGTTTGTGGAACGGACATTTATTGGCAAATGATGAATGTATATGGGACTGAGTGTGTGTCCCCTTCTAGCGTGTTTGGGAGAAACTATCATTAGAGTACATCGAATGCTGTTTGCTTACGACATAAGTTTTTGCTTACATTTTAACAAGTGAATGCACACACAGTTTAACTTCCTTCACTGTTTACAAAATCAGTTACATCCCAGTGTTCAATAGTCAGTTTAACGTGGTGTTACTAATAAGCGCTTGCAAAATATCTTTGCACTCTCATTTTCATTTAAACAAGTTTTGCAAAAATACCCCACAGTTTTGAAGAATACAATATAAGAAAGTGTTATAGGACATGAAATTGTTACTATTAAAGGTTTCTATAAAATACTTGTTTGCTTAGAGCCCTTACCTATGATTTTTTTTTGTCTATTCAGATTGGGTTTTAGGCTTAACATTTACTTATTTAGGCTTACCTTTATGATTTCGTTGAGTAGAAAAACAAAATTAAAATAAGAATTTATCTTCAAACTTTGACAAAAATTTAGTAATTCACGTTTTGAATAATTTTGAAACACAAATATAACAATTATTAACTTTATTTTTATGGCTAAACAGCACAAGGAGAAATATTTTACGAAATTTAAAGCATATAAAGTATTTATGAGTAAATTAAGGTAATATTATCTGTTACAATGAATGAAATCTATGGGTAATACTTCATTTGTTGTGTTGTAAAATAACATTACACATAATTTGAATTTAAATTAAGCACTAACAAATTATTTTGTATATCTGAAGATTATATTCAAATGTTGTACATAAACATTGAAATATTTCACTTTTTTTGTTTGCTTAGATATTTTGTTTTCTGTTAAATAAAAACTAAAGAGAAATAAATGTATTAAATAATTTTACCAAATAATTAAACTTTGATATCAGCATTTTGATAGAAATTACTATTCATAAATCCTTACTAATGCAGCTCTTTAAATAATACACTTATTTACAATTCGCATTTACCAATATAGAAAGAAATTATTTTACAAGACTTATCACCATTAGGTGTTCTGAAGTCAAATGCATATTCCATTTAATTCGAAGGAATTCTGAATCATTAATACGATGTTGAGAGAGTAGAGAGAAAAAATGTAATATAAACTCAATCACGCACATTCAAAATCAACTTCTATTTCAAAAATGCATTACTTTTGAATGAGGTGTACTGATGAACAATGATTATCACCATGGAAACAAACTTGACTTCCCCGCCCACTTGAAATCTTTGGATGATATGAGTCTCGAAGTTTTCATTTAAACACCAGAAAAGTTGGCGCCTTTCTTTGTATTCGAAACTTTTCCACTTGCTCTTCTAGAAGCATTGTGTCGATTTTACTAATGTTTGAATTCATCTTAACACATTGCAGGGAAAATTTGAAATTATTGTGAAGTAAAAATAAAGTAAAATAGTAAAATGCGAATAACAAAGAATAATGATAAATTCTTATTTAAAATGCTCCCAGTTGTGTAGTTTCAAATGTTGTTTTGAGTCCAATGCTTGGTCGTATTTTTTGAATATGTAGTTTGTTTTCATTCTCTCTGAATCCCATTGAAAGTGCTTTATTTATTTGACAAATAGTTAAGACTTGTTGTAAAAAGGACTTGAGAGTCAGTAAGAAAGCTTTAATTTCAATTAATTTAAGAAAGTAGATTTTTGAGAAATATTTATTCGTTTTATTAAAAATGAAAATATAAGTTGTTAATAGTTCTCTCGTTGTGAAAGTGAGTGAATTGAATCAATATTTTTGTATAGTTATAGAGCAGAGGAAGAAAGAAAGCAAACCTGTTTTATAAAATTAATGATTATTATTCAAGCAAATAAAATATTTTATTTGTACGACAAAAATATCACAAATGAAAACACAACTTGATGTGACATACTGTATAAGATATATAACTGATTCATCATGTAAATTGTTCTCCAATTCTTAATGTCTTAAATTGCCAAATACATATTTTTATTTGTACGTTACTAAATTGTTAAAATAAAATGAGTGTGATTAATAAGCTGAGGGAGAAGTTATAAAAAGCCAATGTAATTGAAAATTACTTATTCTCTAATTCTATTTTTTATCTAGCTCGAAATTTTATTCTCTTTGTTCACATATTCTGTTATAAATAGAATTTTATTGATTTTTATAATTATAAATCCATGAAGATATTCGCTTTTTTCACTCTGCTAGCGTAATAAAATAAACGAATGAAACTAAAATATTTTCCCAAGTATTACTAGTATTTTTCTAAAAGTAAATATACTACTATAGTCTTACAAAGAAATAAAAGTTCGTTAACGACAGCATTTGTACAAGTTCTTTAATTTACAATTAGTTGTGCATCTTGTGTAACACAATGAACTTAAATTCAATTTAAACATTTTTATAATTGAACACGTAAATGTTAAGCTAAAAGCAAATATTTGCTTAGAAATTCGAATAAAGAATGTAAAATGTTTTTTATGGAGTACAAATTATTTTGAGAATTGTTTTATAATAAATAACACGTAAAACGAAATATTTATTTAAGTTTGTTTGAAATATTAACTTTAAGTTACAGCTAAGGCACAAAAAATAATGAAAATAAATAAATTAGCATGTTTTATTATTTATTAGTTGAACAATCTTAGCTCGGAGATAATGAAAATTAATGTTTGGTTTCCTTTCTGTTTTGCCTTTTCTTAATTTCCCCGCTACGCAAATTCGCTTAATCTTTTAATGCTTTAGTTAATAAATTTACATTTTTATTGTCATTGCCTTCGTAAATAAGCAAAACAAATTTGCAACTGTTGGTTTAACATAAATCAATCGATAAATAGTTGTTTCAGACGCAAATCATATTATTTCTTTATTCAAAAGTAAAAAATTTAAAAAAAATAACAAATCGATAGAATTTTTATCATTAACTTCGCATATTTCATTTTGTAAGCTTATTTTAATTTTTAATAAGATATATAGTGTTAATGTCACTCATCAAGTGAATTAGAGAATTTACTTTTATCAAACTATTTTCGCATTGTGGAATGTTATTCAAAAATTATTTAAAATTGTTTTAAGACAATAGGAGTGGTAACATATGACAAAAAATTGGGGGTGATTTGCAAGAATATTAAAAATTATACTAACCAGGCATAATTAAAAAAGTTACCCCATATATATATCGCACTGATTACTAAGTTCACTGCATTAGGTATTTTTAATATAGTTAAATTTGCAAAATAACACAAAATCATAACATATATTCCATTTATGCACATCATTAAAATTCGTTATGCAGTCGGACCCCGTTAACTTGTTCTTGGAGTCCATGGTCATTAAACCACGATTTCAGTGAACTGCGAGGTACAAAATATATCAGGGTATTTTCTCTCATCAACTGATTTGTACCGTTTTATAACAATGCAATGCAATCATAACAACTGAAACAGCACTTTAGTATAACAAAGTTATCTCCCGTAACTTAGCAGTTTCGGGGCCACCGTAACTCCTCGACCTCACTCCAATGAATTTCTGGTCTAGGGGTTATCTAAATTCCGAGCTGCATACATCAAATCCAAGAGATTTGTCAAAATTGAAAGACACCATAAAATATGAAATTATACATATTCCTTCTACGGTTTTACGTGCGTCATTGTTATCGAAAATCTTCCTTACAAAATTCGTCATCGTCTTCAAAAACGGGCATGTAGAAAATTTGTAATTCCAATCAAAAAAATCCCCCTCTTCTCCTTTGTATTCTCATTGGTCCTTAACAATGCTCTTCTTTGCAAATAATTTACTCCAAGAATGTTCATCATACATGTATCGTTCTATCGCTTTCTATAGTTTTTATGAATATTTAAGCAGGAAAGAGTATGGATGTTGTCATACGAAAACTTCGAGCATTTTCCCTGTAATCGTAACGTGAGAACTCCATTGTTTCAGATCATCACTATCTTGAGCGTGCACTAACAAATAGCAATATTTGGAATTTTTTTTCGATTGGTTGAGTGGTTTAGCAGGTAGGAGTTTATACGTCGGAAATGTTTCTTATGTAATTTTTTTGTAATTTATATGTATTCATCACTTAAAGCAGTTGGTACAGAAAGCGTATATTATTCGTATGGAGTATATTTATTGTGATTTTTTTAAGAATTTTATTGATCAGAATTGGTTGTGTTTTCGAAATGATGGAAACAATGTTGTTAAACAGATACAAAAAACATAAAAATGGTTGTGTGTATTTCTGTTTTCATATGTTACTCGTATACTGGTGATAACAATTGCGTATGAATATATTCTTCCATTTCTGTTTAGTTGCTTTTCAGTGATAGTTAAATTACTTGCTAACTTAAAAACAAGCTGTTAGTCAAAATTATTATTAATTTAAATATCGATTATAAAAAATTAGATTTTTGAATTTTTAAAATTGCTTTTGTCTTCTTTTTGCGATGTCTTGAGAATTTATGTAAGAAACTCAAAATAATATTGGTTTTTGTATATAATATATTATAAATAAAATGCATATTCTAAAAATGAGCTCTTATAAATGGGTTATAAGTGTATTAAATCAGTTCCAATTAAGAATCAGAATAATGAGTAATCTGGCTCATTAAATAGAGATTTGATTCAGAGTCATTAAGAGTAGTTGTGAGGAAGATAGATAGTGAGATTCACTAATACAATTGCCGTTTTCGTAATTTGTCCTAGGCTCAAAATTACGAGGTAGTTGTCAATGGCCTTTTATTTACTATAGAGAGAGGTTAATTCAAAATTTATAAATTTATGTTATTATGTATCATAGATTGATTTTTGACAGTTTAATTATTGATGTATATTAGTTTAATTATTGATGTATATTAGTTTAATT
>BMAW01080716.1:1055689-1071037 GCA_019974015.1 Nephila pilipes
TTATTGATGTATATTAGTTTAATTATTGATGTATATTAGTTTAATTATTGATGTATATTAGTTTAATTTCTTTTAAAATTGTTTGTTAGTATAGAATTTATGGTATGAAAAATTTATCGGGGAACTAAGAAAATTTTTATGCTAGAATGTGTAACTTAGTAAAATTGGCGAAAATACATCCAGATTCGATTACGTATCATATGTAATTAAAATTTTGGTTTTTGTCTGTAAATATTTCGGTTCAATGAATAGTTATAGTAAGGTTTATCATATTTGTATAATTTTATGGCATTATAGTTAAATTATTGACAGAAAAATATTTTTTTCCGGCAAAAATACCCATTTAATATAAAATTATATCAACTTTCGCTGTCTGTCATATCAATTTTTTGGGCAATCATAACGTTTTTAAGCGAAAAAATAAATAGTATGTTTATTTCAAAACAATGTTAATTAGTAATATTTTATAATCTTTCTTAGAAAAATTCATATTCGAAGATAGATACATAGGCAATGTAAATACTATTAGTTAATACAATCTGATTTTTATCAAACTTTTAACATTGAGTGTAACGGTTACAAAATAGTTATTTATTAAAGCTAATTTTAATAGGCTTTTTTATGTTAATTTGAATCTTATAATTTTTGAAACAGGAACTTATCTCCTAATTGCATTTGCATTCATTTGCCAAATTAATTAATGATTTATTAAATGATACACAGGGTTTAATTTGCCATATCCTAATTATGATACAAACTTCACAGGTAATAACAATAATTTTTCATTTTTCCCCTTTTACTTCAGTTTTACAAGTAGAAGTGAGTACGCATAAGACAGTTATTCATTCATCTTTTGTTATTCTAATGAAAATTATTATTTTCCAAAAATAAATTATTTATTCAGTTAATTTCTTGAAAAAGATATTGCTTAAATGTTATGAAGGAATATAGTTCTACCCAGAAAAAAATTAAAATGCATACTATATATTAAATTTTATTTGTGTTTCGTAAAGGAGCTTCATTTGAATTAAAAATTTCAAAATCAGAAATGATAACAGCTGAAACGAGACATCATAGTTATGGGAAAACAAATTAATTTCTAACTGTTAAAATTATGAAATTAAATCTTGATTTTTGCAATGGACAAATGGTACAAATAACGAGTAGCTTATCATTCTGTAAAAATTATTGGAAAACCAGCCAGCCCAATATTTATGGACTTTGTTGAATTTGTAGTAGTTTACTTGTCCCAAATATATGAAAATATATCTATCAACAACTTAAAGTGCATTTTGACTCATTCTTATTTTGGATTTTAATAAGCTTGTAAAAGAATTTCTAAACAACAGGAGTTTAAAAGATTCCGTAACCTCTAGGCAATAAAATCCCTTTTAAGAAAAAAAAATTTAATATAAGTTACAGAAATAAAATTAAAAAAAAATGACCGAATGGTATCTAAAAATAAAAACAAAAGATTATGAACCACCAAAGGAAGGAACCATCAGACAAGCTCGTTAAAAAGAATTCTTTAAATTCCACGCTCAAACTAAGATGAAGAAGCAGTTAGATATCTATCAAGGGAATTTTTCTGGGAAGTCCCATGTGGTAGTATCAATTTCTTTTCTCTTTGCTACTGATATTTCATTATGGCCGATTAATCACCCAAAGCTTTCATCCAATCTTCTTCAAAGACCGTTTGTGGCCTTTATTCGAATGTACTAAGAATCGAGCTTCCTTGACAAATTCTGAAATTTCACAAAGTTTATATATTTTTTCTCGTGTATTTACAAAATATTGTATTTTATTTTTTGAATACGTGGAGTTGTTTTATTTGTTATCCATTAAATATCCTTCGTTAAAATATGTTTCATAATCGAAGAATTATCAACATAAAGTTTTTAGAACTTTTGAAAGAAATTATTATTATTATTTTTTTTGATTTGGTTTTATTAACGTCACACTAGAAATAACATGAGAGCTGTTCACGACGGACCACGTAATTTTTAACCTGGGTCAAGTAACGAGGACGACACCTGAGATGGCACCCTTTCTTTTGACTTCAACATCACGCCAATGGGAGGACTTTGACCTCGACAAATTTAGCTCCTGCATCAGCTCCTGCTGCACAACGGTTCTTTAATGGCATCAAGGCTCGAACTCACGACTAGATGAAAACCACCAGCTGCGAGTCCACAACCATGGCCATTAGGCTACCGCGGCCCAAAAATATTGAAGAGCTTCAGCTTGAAAATGCTGATAATAAATTTCAGCATTTACAAATTTTAAGAAAACCAGATTTTAGGGAAGTAATTCTTGAAAACTTGACAGATGGTGATAAAAAAAATATATTTTATGTTATTGCTGTAAAATTCTTGAGGAATACAAAAAATAAGTGTGGAGATTGAGAAATTCCTAATCCATTATCTCCTTTGATTCTATATTTTTTTCTCTGATATACAGAACACCTACTGTACTGTATCAAATGTATTAAGATAATTCCATCATGCATTATATTTTCACCATTTATGTTTACTTATAAATCCCTTTAAAGTGGTTTGATTGCAGTTTTCATTTTTAAAAAGATATTTTCTGTCTATAGCAATAAATTTTCTTTTGACAATGATACGTATTTAGCGTATCACCATTTATATCTTTAATATATTTCCACCTCTGAAATTTTAAAGAACTTGTGAACCATTTTGAAACTATTGTTGCTTTCAATGCTTTCATAGTAGTAGAATTGAAACTGGCATTTCATTGGCAATTTCATTTAATTCATTACTTATTTGTGAACTGAGCTACGTTTGAAGATTGATTTCTCAAATTCTAAAAAAAAGTTATTGACATAATATTACATCACATTAAAACTTATGCTAAAATAATACAAAAAAATAATAAATTTTAATTTTAAAACAATCCTATTTTATTATTTACATTAAAAATGTACACATTTTGAAGAATCAAAAAAGTTCTTAATTTTTACCCTTTTTTCTATTGTTGTTAGTTATGAAATAAGCTATTTCTAATTAATTGTCCAAAGTACACTGATTGCTTTAAATAAAAAGACGCATACAATTAATTCTCATGATTATCTTATTATTTGAAAGATAAATTATTAATGTAATGGTAATTTCAGTAACTGTATAGTGTACACAGTTTTCATCTTAAGAGCATTTTCGCATTCATATAATACAAAGGATTGAATAATAAGAGGAAATCTAAAATAATTTATATTCATTTTTTAACTTATTTGTATTTTCTCTAAACACAAATTTTATAATAAATAATAATAGTTATATTAATTATGTTTGCCTAATTAATCTAATTTACATAAATTTATAAACTTATATAAGTATGTGGCTTGAAAAATATCCAGATCTAGAGGTCATTTATAAAAATCCATATCATAATTAAACGAAATGATAAAATAGCAGCCAAATGACATATATCATTACGTTAACAGTGAAATGCGTGACTGGTGAGATTTCATTTTCATGCACACAAAAAATAAACTAAATAAAGTCTACTTGTTAATCGTGTTGTTCCTTTTTATATCTTATTATTGGCTGTTACAGTTCTACATTAGAGCTTCATTGAAATCTGATAAATTTGAATTAATTCATTTGTAGTTTAATTATACTTTCGGCTATAGCAAATATTTTGTCGCAAACTGAACTGAAATTAGTTAGTCGCTTCGAAATTAAGCATTGAAATATATTTAATCGAACAGAATTGATGCCCAGTTTATAGCACTTTAACGTTATATTTAGGATTCCCAAAAGATGAGAATGGGAGATATTTTATATTATTAAAATTATAGAATTAATGGCAGCTCATGGTGAGAAAAAAATCAAAATAAATTATCACACGTATACTTACTGTATTTTTTTTTTTGTACATTGTTTGTAAATACAGGGTGTACCGGAAATCCTCACACGAACTTAGAGAGGGTGTAAGGAACAACGATAAGAATCATAACTACGTATAAAAGCATGGTCGGAAATGGATAAGTGATGTAATACGTGACCTGTCAAGATTGGCACGTGCAGGTTTCTCATTGTAGACGTCGACTCAAAGCAATTAGCATGAATTATTTCCCAAATGACTAGTTGGCCTACATTCGTATCATTCATATCCAAGGTAATGGAAAATGATGCTCTGCTGGACGATTGTACCGGGAAAGATTTGCTTCATTATGAATGTTTAGTAAAATTGTGACGAGAAGCAACTCGATGGGCTTTTGAGACTGAATTCATAAGTTTGAGCCAAGATTAAGTGACGAGGATGATACCTGAGCTGGCGCCACTCTCTACAAACTTCCACACCACTACAACATGATGACTTACCATCTACACCAGATTTAACGCACATCAGCTCTACTAAACGGTGAGCTTTTAGTGGCATCAGGATTTACCACAAAGGACTCCGTGACCATTACCACTAAGCTACTGAGGCCACTGGAAACATTTCAAACGAGGCATCCACTAAATCACCAAATGTTTTTTCATGTACATCAGAGCTTGTTTGAACATAGTATCATCACAGTATCGATGGATGATTCCGCATTCAACACGAACAACTATATTAGAAGATTGTATGTTGGATGATATGTACCGAAATTCCGGCTCCAGGGTACGAGAGCTTACTACTTAGACATGATCATCTTAAACAACTGTATGTTGAGTTCAGATCAACAATGTATTAATTTCATTTCATCTTCTAAGTGGCGTGTTATCACAGCTGGAAAATTATCCACTTAGTATTCTATTTGCGGAAGGACTTCTTTAGGAAAGTGTGGCTGACCTGCAATTTCCAAGTTCAGTTTTGTTCAGTGATTTTTCAAAATTTTCGAAATCCTTGTGATTTTAATATCTCATTCAAATATCCATGTCAATACGAGAATCCCATTTCCTGTTATTCGTGCAACTATTCTTATATTCTTTTTGGAGTAATAAAGGCACTTCATTCAGTTTTCTGTATTGGGTGCTTAGTGAGTCTTTATGTTTCTTCATCACTTGATGTGGTGGCATTCTGCTTTCCTATATGATTATGATTTTTAATGATGTATTCGGTATCCGTTAAGAGTCTGTTCGCGGAGTTCCGGTATACCCTATTTACTTATATATTAAATTTTATTAAAAGTCCAACAATCAAAATTTCAAAGAAACAACGAAATTCCAAGATCGGGACGGGAGAATAAAAACATTTGAAATTGCTTAAGTATAGTTTTCTAAAAAAATACGCACTTTGAGTCAAAAATATCTATATACCCTCTGTAAGTAGAGTTCTTCATATATAATTCTTTATTTTTATAAAACAGTATTATACAATTCATTCTGAAATGCTTAAGGCTTAAAAAACAATTTCATTTTTAAGAGCTGGGATCTTTCATTCTAGTCAGATGTGTTCTAAGAGAGTTAATTAATCATGTACTTTTTATTACAGATTATCATTATTTCAATGAAAAAATAGTCGACTTACCAGAAAATAATCAGTGTGCTCAGAAGAAGAAATGCTAACTATAATAGAAATTCGATATATGATAAAAATTTCAAGAAAAGAACATTTGTATATTTCAAATATGTAAACGTGTTAATTTATATTAATGTAACATAGAACAGTGATTTGAAAAATACGCTTGTAATGATGACTTTTTTGTATTATTTTATATGATTCGATAAAATATGGGAAACATTAAGAAATGCAATGTTTAAATGAATTATGTTTTTCTCATTGATAATATTCTACGTATTCACTTCTATTAAAATACTAGTAATTTAGTATTCAATTTAATATGTATTTTAATAATATTGAAATGAATGTGTATTTGTTTCCTTTTTCAAACAATACTTTTATTCAAATGACTCTCATTTATGAAATTTGTGGCAGAAAATTATATATATATATAAATGTAGCCAACGTATTAAAACCTGTCTACTTCAGTGTAAATACTATTTTAGTTCTTTTAAAATGCTATTTAATTCTTCTTAAGCTTTTCCTTATTTTTTTTTTCTACTTGCTTTTAAAATTTAAATAAAAATAAATATCCTCTAAGATTGGTAGGATGATACAGATAAAGTATATCGAAAAAATAATATTTCCATGAGTAAGCTTTTGTATTGTATATATTCTTTCAAGCGTCAAAATAAAATCTCTATATTTCACACTTGAGAAAGAAAGAGTCTCGTGTTTGTGAAAACATTGGGGGGAATTGTGCTAAGAATACTTCGCTCAACCATCTATTCAGACGCTGCGCTGCTTAATATGCAGGTATATATATTTGAACGCGAATGCGATTTTCTTGCAGGTTTATAAAACAAAAAGCATCGAAAACCAACAGTTTGTATTGACATGTGAATGACATTTCCATTTCACGCTTATGGGTTGTTGGACTTAAATGCATGTCGAATTTACACATTTTCGATTATTCTTCGAGGGAATATTTTGGAGCTTAACACACAAACATATATATATCCTTTTTTATTTTAGAAAATCTAAATTTTATTTTTCCTTATATCAAGTAACTGAATTTTATATTGAATTTATGATATCATTCTTCTACTACAGTAGATAATACAATATTATTACTTGAATTTTTTTATAATGTAATTATTGCCAAAAACAGTTTAACTAAACATATGCCACAAACTTGCATTTCCATATATTTACTACAATCGATTTTGTTAAAATCAATCATCTTTATTAATTCCAATCTTCTTTATCTTTCTGGTTTTAGCTTAGGTTAATTTTAAAGATCTTATTAATTTATGTGAATTGTACTGTATCTGTGTGCGTGTGTGATTATTGTAACTCTTTATATGGTTATATTGATTAACCATGCTGATTAGTGAAAATATATGTTTATCGATATTTAAAGAAGTTTAAAATGTCTCATAGATGGTTATTAATTTCCATAGCAACGATTCTCAAACATTTATATTTGTGAATAGTATTCAATATATCAATTTAAAGGTAAACACTGCATCTATTCAGTGCAAATTATTCATATTATCTGCTTAATCTTATTTAAGTATCAAGATAAAAAGCCTTTTATTTAAGTTAATATAATTTTTTATCTTCCTTTAAGTTATTTTAATTACATACTTGAGAGGAAACCTTTTATCACATTTTAATAACATAATAACATTGTATTAAACAAGAAACTTTTAATTTTTTTTTTTTTTTTGAATCTCGTTACATTGGTTAACATAATAGTTTTTGGTGGTCATGTTAGATATCAGCTTGTATTTCCATTAATGATCACAACTATGCCACATGGAATTTGAATCAAAAAACATCAGTAATGATAATTTTCGTTGAACCTTAAAAAATTCTAAAATATTATGCAAAAGATTGCATTTTTTTCATAATTTAAATTTTTATATAGATGTACATCTTGAAATATCCGATGAAAATTGACACTCCTCTGAATGAGCCTGCAAACAATTCTTATAAATATAAAATTTTAATAAGAAGCTGTTAAATTTCAAAACTGTAAGAGCTATACAAAATTAAGGTACATTATAAAGAATGTGAACAAAAAAAAGTTAAACTTCATTGATGTACAAAGAAGTATTAGAAAAATTGAAGTATATCTTTAAAATTTGCTTTTACAGCTACAGACACGCACACGCTTCCCCCATATGCTTTTGTATACAGCCAGTCATAAAAGTCGATATCATCTTCAAAAGTTGCAATTTTATATAATTATAAGAAATGAAAAGCTGCAATATTATTTTACCTTAAATGCAAATTGCATACACACATATTTCTGTAATAATATGATGAAAAATAAAAAGATTTCAATCTGGTACTTGAAAAATAATTCCTTTAATGAAAATCACATAACAAAAAAGTGTATTTACATATAAAGGAAAATGAAATGTTAGCATAATTTATGCAATTGACATCTCGAATACAGTATTTTTTAACACTTCTGTGAATTTCACCTCATATGTGTACAATCAGCTAAAGGGCTTTCCATCTTCAGGTAAGAATGGGCATCCCGATCAGAAAACACCATTTTTTCTTTCCTTTTGAAGCTTACCATGTTTATATTAAAACCCGGTGGTGAACCCCCCTCCCGGATGCCCTATGGTCCTTCTATATTTTTGACTCATATTCTTATCAACCAATTTTTATCATTTATTTTATTCTATGCAAACATCTAGATCACAGATAGACATTGTTTGGCGCAGCATAGCTAGATATGGCTCTTGCGTTATGAACCTCAAATTTCCCTCATTCTCTTATGAAGACTAAGAAGAGGTATATAATTGTACAGAAGCCTTTCTTTCCTATTCTTCGTTATGTGTTTCAGATCGTTATCGGGCAGAATGATTCATCAAATTCCAAACTGTAATGTGTGTAAGTTGTCAACATATATCTACAGGTTATTTTGTAATATTTACAAGTATTTGAAACAATATTTTGTGCCTACAACGAAAAGAAATTTCCCATTATCAGCTGCCAATAGTTATTTTTAAACTGTGACTTTTCTTCCAACTTACATCACCGAAGGAACGACATTTTTGAGTCTCAGTTCTTCATTTATGTGCCTAAAACAACATCAATCGATTCCGAAAGCTTTATACTTATTCTCATCAATCAAAAATCAAAACTCTTATGTATATATTCAATAGAAAAGTTTAGCCTTTTTCTTTAATTTCTTCTGAATGTAAATGGTTTTCTTCACAGAACTCGAACAAGAAATTCTTCAGATTGAAGTACTCTTTTAACTGCTTCTTTATTGACACTCTTACTGGTTAACACCAGAACATACTCCAATCATTGAGATGCAGATAATTTTAAATTTAACCATATATTTTTCTCATCGTTTCTCGAGCATCCGGATCACTCAAAGTCTTTCATAGCCTGTAAGAGGTTTTATAAAATATTTCCAGAGTTTTCGGAAATTTTTATATTAGTTTTGGCAGTAGACTGACTTTTCGCCAAAACATTTGCAATTTCTGCACAAAATGTTTGTTTTTCATTAATTTAATAATCAAATTATGAGCATGAACATGAATTTTGTTTCTTCCTCCTATTTTCACTATTACAGTAATAATGTAAATTACTTTACGTTACTGAAGATTCTCTTTTCAATAATGATGTGCAATGCTGTTTCATTCTTGTTTAAAATAGTGAAATCATGTGACGTGTTACAGAAGCACTCCTTGTATGTTATTTTTTGGTGTAAATTTTAAAGTCTTTTACGTATTTATAGATTTTTCTTATTTATAGACTTTAGAAAGATAATTTATTATTTATCACTGAATTTAATAAAATATTATTTAATTTATAAAATGTAACGTTACTGTAATTTTATTTTTTAAACATATTTATAATTTTTCAAACAATGTTATTTTAAGAGGTGTATATTGACATCTATGACAGACACTGCATTATATTTTATATATATATATATATTCAAAAAATATTTGAAATAATTATGTCATAAATGGAAATTTACTGAACACAAAGCGTTGATAACTTTCCATATATGGTCTTCCTTCAAACGTACCCTGGAAGACCGCAACCCCAATGAGGTTCAGGCACTTCATCGAAATGGAGTGAACTACATCAATTATCTGGAAAAGTTGTCCATTCAAGTTTTTTTTTTATTTAAGGTAAAATTTTTATTTAAAGTTTTATCTTATTTAGATACTGAGTTACAGCTGTTTTAATATTACTTTTATATATATATATATATATATATATATATATATATATATATATATATATATATATATATATATATATATATATATATATAAATGGTAAATGGGATGGGGGAAACAAAGTCAGTGGGAGTCAAATCTGCACAGAAGAGAAGTTTGGGTAGCATTGCAATGTTGTATTTAACAAGTATCTGTCTAATTATTCATGATGTGTCACTATTTGAATAGTCGTGAATTGTTGTGATACAGGTATCGGTTATTTTCCTTTGGATTATTAAGAGTCTTATTCTCAAGTATTCCAGTACAACTACGAAAAATGTGCAGTTCACTGTTTGTCACGTTGTCCCAAACTCCTTGTGAACCTCAATGTTTATGTCAAAAATGACAACAAGCATCAGTAGCACTCTCTATTTGATCAATGAGAATCTATTTTAGTTGAATTAGGACCCACACTTTGCTTTCTTTCTCATCACTTTGCTTCCTGGTCTCCCAATCGAAATGGAAAATTCCCATTTTGTCACCGGTTATCACTTGTCCAAAACTTGTTTAGATCGGTTTCCAAACGTTTCAACAGTTCACAACAAATCATCATACATTTTTATTTCCGCTCAATCTTCGACAAAAACTTTATGCACGCAATTTGCTTTTGAAATCAATGATCATAGTTGAATGCACACTAGATTTTGTTAAATTTAACTATCTAATATCAAACCAACGCATAACCGGCGATCATAGCAAAAGGTCTCAAATTTTGGTCATATGCTCATTGGTTAGGGTCGATGTTAAACTTCGAACACATTATTCGTCTTCAAAGTCTTCCTTACCATCTTTGAAATTTATGTGGCACTCAAAAACACACGTTCTGGACACGGCTTTGCCAATGTAAACCTCAAGCAATATATCAAAATTCCCAGTGGTGAATTTCTTGAGTTTAAAGCCCAAATTTGATAACGCAGCGTTTCTCATTAACTGCATGCTTTTTTACTCTCATCTCAAGCACTAAACATAGTTTCACTCTAGGAAAGTTCTGCAAACTACAGCAGACCCGAGGTACTTAAAGCTTTTCTCTTATTTTAGGTCAACTCTTACCTATCCAACTCATATAAAATTGCTTTCCTTTCTTACTTTTTGGCAAAAAAAAAATTTTCTCTCTCTCTCTCTCTCTCTCTCTATATATATATATATATATATATATATATATATATATATTTATACGTATGCATGATGAACCTACGTTAACACCTTTTCTTCTTAACTTTCTTTCACTTTTCCCTATACTCTTTTTTAAGATCTAACCAAATTTATCAACCATTCTTCATGCGCTCAATAACTACAATTGCAACCTTTGCAAAGTCGCGAGTGTGTTGCAAATATCTTAGCCTCTAATAATTGTAACCTAAGCGGAATTCCGGGAGTTCTCCTTTTTCTGAGGTATTTAAATCGATATTAACCTTTGATCGTTCTCTTTCTGCGTTGCCTTTGAAAATAAGTACCTAGGGAACTGTTACTGTTTTATTTTTCTCAAATATACTTTGAAACATTCGGCAAGATGCTACACACACATATATATATATATATATTTATATGTAAATTGATAAACAGCATATATGTTTACTACATTTTCAATTTCAAAAGCTTGCATAAGTTCCGAAAGTTTCTCTCAATAAATATATGTGTAAATATTATTATAAATGTCACAAATGATTCCTAAATATTTACTTTATCTCTTGTATGCGTATTATAAATGTGATTCTTATTACATAAAGTTACTTAAAGTGATTGTTTTTTTCATTTAAAATCACAGAAATATATTTATGTTATTTTTATACTAATCAAAAATATTCAAATGTTTTTAAGTATATCTAAAACATAAAATATATGTTTAAAGTTACAGGTGTTAAACATTTATGAGCATCTGATGTTATCAGTAAAAGTGACATTTCTTTTGATATATTGAAATAAAAATAAAAACAAACTGCATGATAAATGCACAAGTAATCTTTTTCGTTTTGTTTATTTTCTTTTATTGTGCGGAATCTTGACATACCCTTTACAGGAATTTTCAAATGCATGGTCTCTAGAATGAAACTCAAAAACGTGATGAAAAATCAATCAATAAAATTGGCATATGTTACTCGGTTCATCATCATTGATATTCCACTCTTTCGTCCCAAATTCCATCGGAAATACTTTCTATTTCCGCAAAAGCTTTCTTTTCTATCAAGTCTGTCACTATTTCAAATGTCCTTTCTAGATTTTCGGCACTGAGCATTTCTTACATATGTGTTTTGAGAAATGTAAGCTTCCAATGCTTTATTTTTTCAAAAAAAACTGTATTGTTCCATCTGTTTTATTTCATTTTTCGCCATGAAATAAATTGCTAGAAATGTGTCGTACTGAAATAAACTTATGTTCGATTTTGAAAACAAAAATATGGAAGTTTTATTTTCGAAGTAAAGAGGAAACCTATTGATGGTAAAATATATTTTAACCCAACATCTCATCCACGTTTTATTTTCTGGTTTATTATTATATTTTTATAAAAAAAAATTCCCTGAAGAGGGTGATTCTATTACATACGATCATTTGGGCAAGATTATTTAATTTTCTCGAAAACAAGTGGCATGATAAAAAAAAATCGTGCACTGTTTAAGATTTAGGAAGGAATCGTTGAACGAAAATGTGTCTGCTGTTGAACAAGAGAGAACTCCCTTTGCGGTTTCTCAATGGATATCATAAAATTGTGAAATTCATGAGATAGTTTTACCTGAATATACTTAGAAACTGGTTAGATAAGTTTGTTTAAAATTTCAAAATTTGTGTGTGAGAATTTTGTACTCTTATTTTTGGTTATCTCTTGAATTTCAAATTAATTTTGAAAACTATAATAGAAATAACAATACAGAGAAAACTGACATGACACTAGTTTGGATAATAATAATTTTATTAAAACACCACATAAACGTACAAAGAGACATGTGCAGGAAAAATGTAACTTGATTTCTGAATGTAGATTGATCTTTCCTTCTTTTTCAGAATAATAATATTACACTTTCCTTCATCCATTGGTATATATGTAACCTATAAGCTAATGACATACTACTTTATAGATATGGGTGTTAACTACTAATAGAATTTCGCATATTAAATGCATTACATAAAATATCTACTGTTAAAAAATGATACGTTGAAAAAAATTTGTCTTCATGTAAAAACGTATATAATGGATAAAAATCCCACACACAAAAAAAAAAAGATTGATTTAAATAGATAAGTTGATAAACCTTTTAAGCCATAATTTATATTAGTGACATAAGCAGAAATTTACTTTACGAGAAGGAAGGGATAGATTTCATTTCCTTGAGATTAACCAGCAATCCCTTTCTTAACAATATATATAAGAGGAATAGCTTAACAATTGTTAAATACATTCCAATATCCATGACCCCGCCCCATTCTGCGTATGTCACTGGCGCGTGTATGTTCCTAAATCCAAAAGAAATGTGATATATAATCAAGCTCGTTTAGTATGTTTTGAAATATAGTAAATGTAACGAAAAAATTGCAATTTAATTTCGGACTCAAATAAAATATATCTCTTCTCATATTTTAAAAATTTCTTGTATACATATTCATGATAATATTATATTTCTACCCTGTATTAATGAAATATGTATAAGAAATCTTATTGTTTTATGTGAATAATTACTTAATTGAAACTTAACACTAAAATAAAACTTATGATTATTCACAAATCGGAGAAATTAAACTGTTATTCTGATGCCCAACTACAAAACTTCTAAATATTCTATACTAAGATACAGAATGGACACATATACTACAGTTGGTTTAATATAAATTGAATGAGTTAAAACATTACATTTATTATCATATTTCACACAAATTTATTAATAGAGGTTTTTAAGTAATTATTTGAAACTAATATTTATAAATTGCTTTCATAAAAAGACTTGGAATTTTCCTTTTCTTGTAAAATTTATTTTTATTTTTTGGTGAATGAAAAAAAAATTGTTGATAAGGTTTCTTGTTCTTTTTTAGAATTTTTTTCAAAAACAGTCAAGCTCCAAAATCGGATGAATCTTTTGTTTTTCTTTAACAAAATATAAGAGTTCTTCATTCAAAGAAATTCATTATATTTTGCGGTAATCGACGTAAAAAAAAGTCGTAGACAAACATAGAATTATTTTACTGAAATAAAATGAGATTGGTTCAGTATTGTTTTCTTATTTGCATTTATGATTAAAATCGCATTTTCGAAGGAAATCATTTTACATTTATGATGTATTTTAAAGTGATATTGACTTTTTTGATAACATAGTAATTACTAAGAGAACTTCATTAATTTTATGCGACAACCAAATATTTTTTCCATCACGTGTTATCAGTATATCAGTTCCTAAAATGATACAAATTAAAATCTAAAAAGGAAATTCGGAAAAATGTGGTATTTACATTTTGTCAAAGAAATAAAATATTTTTGTCGGGTGTTGTAAGGAGATCGAAAGCTTTATTTTGTAGCAAAAAAGAATGAGTGTGCCTTTTTGAAAAGAAAGATTCTTATATTTTTCATTTAATTAAACAAATTTTACTGGTGATATCTTAGAATAAAAAAGAAAATAAAGCTTTGAAAAATTAGTTAATACTTTTTCCTTAAATACAAGGTTAAGATACACGATAGTTATTTTTTTATTTGTAGTATAAAACAGGTATATCTCAGAGATTTTTAAATAATTGTATACATGCTTTATAGAAGTAAATTTTAGAAACTGTATAAATATTTTTCTAGGATACAAATATTCATTTTCTGGTTATGCTTAATAATATCATTGACATTTTTCATTTTAAGTCTTATTGATGTTACATTTTGAATACTTACATTTTTTGTCAAAATTAATAGACTACTTTTCTGTAATAAGTCTCATTATAATAATAGTATTAAAGTTAACAATTATAAGTAACTTTTTAAAAATGTAAGCATTTTTTATTAATTAAAGGAATTAGTATGAAATGAAAACTATATGGCCTTTTTCAGACAGTAACTGAACATAAATTTATGATGAATACGTTATGACTTCATATATTTAAAAATAATAGATTCATTTGACATAAGTATTTAACTTAGTTGATTATAATTCTCTTAGATCTTTAACAATTAGTAATTGTTTTTTTAACATTATTGAGACTCTCAAACCACACACAAGTCCATTTTCAAAGATTTTTATTGTGATATTAGGGATATTGAAATCAGAGACATATGGATATATCAAGTCTCTTTATGAGGCAATTATACAGAAAATTCTACGGGTTGTACAAAGTATTTAGACATGATACAGATATGACAGATATCACACGTAAAATGAAAAATGACACACATTAACATGTAAAGCAAAATCTTCCTCAATAATAATCTAAAATGTTTTATGAAGAATTGAGAGAATTTTTTTTCTAATTTGCATCTATTTAAAATCGTGTTAAACCAGTTTTATTAAAAATACGATTTTCACATGTATTATAATTTCAAATTTTCATGCTCTTATCACAGTACAGAATTTTCTTAGATATGGGTATTAAAATGCAGTCGGCTTAGTAATTATATTTTTTCAATGAGAAAGAAAATTATTAAAAAATACGAAATTATTACCAAAAT
>BMAW01080716.1:1082535-1099781 GCA_019974015.1 Nephila pilipes
CAGGGTGATCAAACTAAAAGATTACTCGTTGGTTTTTCTCATTACCCTTAAATCTGACGGATTTGTCAACTCTTCTATCAGTTCAGTTTGAACCTTGTTTAAGTGTGATGGACACTTTCCATCACTGTTGGACTGCTAGAACTTCATTTGTGAGGTAAAACAGAAATGGAGATGCACAATGCTACCTAATCTTGTGATAATTTTATTTTTGAAAAACATAATTTAATTCGAATTTTTTTACATCATTCCTTGCAGCAAATGTTGAAAAAATTCTCCATCATTTTGAATGCTAAAATGAACAAGACTTTTGACACACTTCGCATCATTTTGGTTTTATTGACGAGATTTCTTCGGTTATTATTTGTTTTAATTCATCGATATTTGCAGAACATCACTGGAAAACCCTATCTTTGAGATAACCTCATAAAAAAAACTAACGGGGTGAGATCTGGTGACCTTAATGGCCAGAGGTCTATTAATATGAACCGGTCATCAAAGAATTCTTCAAGTACTTTCCCTATTAGGTTTGACGTGTGTTGAATGGCTCCGTCTTGTAGAAACCAAAAGTAACTGTCCTGTTTCTCAAGCAAAAAGTTTCAATTCTGACCAAGTACACTTCGGAATTCATTAAAATCAAGAAATTATTTCATGCAGACGATTTTTATTGTTGCCATTTATAATCTTACGAAATGAGCTTTCAAAAATGGAAAAATAAAAATGTTTAAAGAAGCGGATGATTTACTCAAATCATTTGCGTAGAATCGGATTAAAAATTACTAATGATGTTCACAGGAATTTATTTTTAAAAAATGAGTTTTCACATTTAGAAAGTGGAAAAAAAACGATACCCGCACACTAAATATAGACATGTTTTAAAATTAATGATTATTAAAACCTTGCTTCTTATGTTATAGTTGTGGATGATACAAAAAGAGCAAACGGGTACTCTTTCATATTGATATATATATATATATATATATATATATATATATATCTTTCTCTCTTTCTCTTATATATATATATATATAGTTACTAAAGTATATATTCATTCTGAAAAAAAAAACTTCGATGTAATGGAAGTATGCAATATTTTTACATTTTAGTTTAATTGGATTAGATTACTTAACCTTTTTTTAAAAAAAAAATAATATAAAGCTATGATAGTTCTAAAGAAAAAAAAAGTTTAAAATTTCTAAGATATACTTTAAATAAAAGGTCGAAAAGAAGAAATAAAATTAAAGTAAGCACTTAAAAATTATTTTACTACAAAATCAACATACTTTAGTTTTCACTAAGCAAATAACCTCTTCAATTTTGAAAAAACACTCACTTAAAAATCATAAAAAAAAATTGAGATTATTTTTTTTAAACAGAAACAAAAGATTAGGTTTATTTTCTTTCTGAAAGTTATTTTCAAAAGAAAGGCGCTTTAATCACTCCTTATTACTTACCAAAAGCATATCACACTTCATTTCTCATGATGAAGCAGCCATCATAATTGTTAGAAGAGTTTTGCTCCATGCATATCTTGGTAACTACAGCTCCAGAACTCTCAAGCTCAACTTCTGATTGCATTCTCGACAGAAAAGCTTGCTCGTCTTTGAAATCCTCTGCTTCATCAGCCGAATAGAGACCATTATCAATACTGTCATCCTTAAAGTTGTCTAATGCCGTGGTAGCGGTCCTCGAAGCCCTCTTTAGATCCTCCTTCCGATAGCCAGAGGCAGGCAAAGGGACTGAACTGTCGAGCCTTCGACGATGACATAAAACTACTAATGCCACCATCACCCCAACAACAACACCTAACGTGATTGGAATTGCGACCAGTAGAGAGCCAGGGTGACCAGGGTGCACGGCAACGCTACGACTCCATCCTAATGGGAGCGCTCGAGGTCCTGTAACGAAAGGTATAAGAATTTCTGAAAAGAATGTAATCGCCTGAAGGCAGCATATTACTGTCAAGTGTTTTTTATTAAGCGATAATCAAAAAAAAAAATAGTAGATATTTAGAAGTAGTGCTAAGAATACATTTTTGAAACTGATTAATAATTGAAACTTGGGATATTTTTAAGAGAAAACTGCTCCAAAAATAATATTATAGGAATTCATTATCCAATACGAAGCGGCATATATTAAACTACTACTCCATTTTCTCTGAGTCAATTCATTTTTCTGATATAATATATTTCAAAATGCACATCAAATTAAATACCTATGATATATTATTTTCTAATGGATTTTCATGGTGAAATTGACAAATATTCCTTGTGATATCTCATTGAATTTGAGAAATAATTGAGAGACTGCAAGCGGATTTTCTTCAAATTGCTGATAACAGAGACAATTTAGAAAATTGTGTCTTTATTTCCTCGTAAATTTATGACTGTAGCTATGCTTTATTATTATTAATAATTTATAGTGCATATAAAAACAATTTTAAAAATTATCAACTTTAGTTTATTTCCTTTGTCTTTAGAGTGAAGTGAATGAATTTATGTTAATAAGTTCATATAAAATCCTTTCTTAAATGAAGTTATAAGAAGTAAACATTATATCTTACTTGGCAAGACAGTGAGATATGCGCTCCGGAAACTATAACCCATTGAGTTGGCACCGAGACATATATATTTCCCACTATCAGCTTCAAACACTTCTGGTATGGTAAGCTTGTTCAAGAAGGATCCATCAGATCGTTCCACAACTTCAGATGACTGAAGGACTCGATAGTTTTCACCTTGAACTTTGATGATGTCATGATGTTGTTTCTGCAGTTTCGGCAGTTCGTAGTCTTCAATCTTTTTCAACCACTGTTTACAGAGATACAATGACTTACAATTATTTTTTTACTATAAATAATTATTGAAAACTTAACAGTTACATTTAATTATTGTCAGTAATTAAGTTCCTTATAAATAAATACTGAAATGAAGCATCTTATAAAATGTAGTTACAATCATTTTAATTAAATAATAAATTATTATTTATTGTTTCATTAATCTTAGGTTTAATTTTTTAAGAAACATTTATATAAATGAAATGTCAAAAATAAGATAATCTAATATTTAATAATATGTGTCAATATATTTAAAAATAACTAATTAAAAATATTTAATACGAATTTATTACTATAAATTCATCAGCAATTTCATAAACTTTCTATTCAAAATTTAGAAATAGGATCTTATAATTTCAAACTTGATAAATGTATCTCATTTTAAAATAATTAGAATTATTTTAAGCGCTCGAAAAGAAAGCTCTTAAGAAAAGCAGAAGTTTCCGAATAAAAAATGAATCTCTAATTATTTCTTTGAAAGTGCATTTTCATTAAAAAATAAAATTTTTTGCAATCTCTATTAATGATGGTCTTTTAAAACTATCGTTAACAACCAAAAATACGAAGGGGAGGGAAACATTCTCATTTTATGAAAAAAGACATGAAAACTTCGCTTCTACTTTCAAAAAATGCAGCTATGACAGCTCACGTTGTTAGGCGAAGAGCTTGACAAAGCAAGAAGGACATACCCGTTGGGTTAAAGAAGATTTTTAATAAAGAAGCTGTTTTGTGCTTTTATAGAACAGGAGAGCAGATTTATCCTTGAAAGCTAGATTACTTTACTGGGAGGAAGGTAAGGTCAGTCGTGTTTTTCTGTCTGAAGTAGTCAGCTGTTCTAGCCGTCTAGAGTATAGTCTTATTCCTAGGATTAAATACTTTTTTAACTCATTTTTTTTATCGTTTTCGTGGGATTTTCTTGAAATTTCTTCCTAAGAGTTCATATCTTATTTTATTCCACGCATTGAAATGATGCATCAAAATGAAGTAAGAGAGAGTGAAAGACTAAGGCGTATTAAATTAGTTAAAACAACAGTAGAAGTTGTTTTTTATTGAAAATAACTGCATTTAATACTTAAAATCGTATTGAGAAGTTTTTTGAAAAAAATTATTAAACTTTTACTTTTGTATGTGAACTTTCAATACTCAAGCAATACTTTTTTTAATAACTCTTGTAAAACTATAATAATAACTTTTCAATATCTTAATAATTTTAAAAAATAATAAATTCAATGCTACTTACCTGAATATTAGGAGGAGCTTCACTTCGAACTCGGCATTGAAATGTTGCAGATGACCCATACTTAACAGTGGTATTCAGGGGATGGAACACAGACAAGTCTGGTCGAGTAGAGTCTATAAATTATATCAGAGAAGCTTTTGTAAATTTGATTTATTGCAATACTTGAAATTTGTAAATAAAAATCTCCGAGTCAAAAGTAGAAGTGCTAATGAAATATTTAAAATGTATTTGAGACATCATACGAGTATATTTGTTTAAGTAAATTTAAATTCTCATAACACGTGGGCTATTGGTGATTGACCTAGTAGTCTTAACCGTCGTTAAAAACTACGGGGATGGCATCTGATCTTTCTTTCCTAACTTCTACTCTACATTAGGTCTTTCATGCTCTTTTCTAAATGATAATCAGGAAACCTTATAAAACCATTAAAATATTTATGGAAAAACAATTCGAGCTCGCAGTTCGATCATGACTATTCACACACTATTTAAAAAATATCACATTTTAGATAGTTATATCCGTTTATTATCATAAAAATTTAACTTAATAGTTTTAAAACTTTAAGAAATGATGGAAAAGTTTGGATAAATTTGAGGAATAAAGCGTAAGAGTAAACTTTTTACGAAATTCTCTGTTATTAAATTAATTTCATACTAATAATTATAATTGATTCATTTAACGTAAGAGGCTGAATGGTAAATTGTAACATTAGTTTTGGATTGATGCACCTATTTCGGACCGTACAGACAAAAGCCTTTGCTGCTTACTATTCTCAAATTCAATTAGCATAAGGAGAATGATTAACAACTATCTATAAACTGAAATTTTAGAGCTTGTGTAAAATATTTCCTGTATTGACTTTCACGATTATATACTTAGCTCAAAATTATCTTTTTCAAAAAGTCTTTTTTAACCCTGATTATACCATTTCCTTTGATTAAAATGTAATACTTAATTTTAAGTTTTTATTGGCTTATAAAAAAAATACCTAAATGTTGCTTAAATTTTTTTCAAATTTCCTATATTTGTGAAATCGGCTTGTTTCTAAACTTAATAATTATTTTATATATACTTTACATTAGATAAAAACCAATGCTAATATAATTCTATTCAAGATGCTTTCAAACACATATAGTAATTACTTATTGTATGGACAAATGACTCATATGCTTTTATAAACGCTTTTTCTAAGCAGGTGAATCGATTTACATAGTTTAACGTCATCGAAAAAGATTACAGTTACCTTTAACAGGTTTTTTCTTGTTATCTTTCGCTTTTGAAAATAATTAATGTTTCTCAAAACAAAAGTTTCTATTAACATCAAATGTTTATAAATATCCTTCCCTTCGAAGACATCAGCCATAATGTGCTTCATTTTTAAGCAACTCAGTTCGGATTTTAAGAGAAGCAAATATAAATATCTAACACGTATGGTTTCAAAAATATACTGTAAGTAATTGGAACAATCTCTTAAAAAATTGGCAAAAGCACAATGTTTTCAGAAACTTCATTTTCCAATAAATTCATGCAAAATCGATAAACTATCCAGCACCAATTTAAAAGGATATGGCTGTTATTTTGAACTATTTGCGTATATAGTAAGCCGAAAATCCAAGAAATCCACTCCAATTACTTGCTGGCTCTTATATGCAATATATTCGTTTAGACTGAAAACGAGGGGAAAAAATCAGAAACTCAGGATTAATCATTATGTTGCGTGCTTCATAGGTTTTCACCAGTATGGTAATTTCTTACTCCGTGAGTTGAAATTCGCGACATTAAAAACTACAACTAAGCACGACATTTCCTGCTCTGGGTTAAGTTGTTTCGATTATAAGAATTAAATTTTGAAGCATGAAAGGAAATAAGAAATTTCCCTTAACACGCGTAGGGACAATAGCAGTTATCTTGAAATGTTTTGCTTTTCCTCTCATTTATTTTTGACATTTAAAAGGGAAAAACGCTTATCGCCTATACTCAAGGAATTCTCAAACAACAAATCTCAAAATAAAAATAGTAATGAGTTTTGAATAAAGACATTGTATTTAAAATATTATTAACTTGTTAAAAGTCAGGTAAATTATATCACAATAATATTATAGTATCCAATTATGAAAAGCAAAAACTAGAATTTTGATTGAAGAAATTTTTAAAATTAGCTTAATCATGAATTAATATGTTTTAAATAACAGATTTATTAATTTTTCTTTATTATTATTTTTTTATGTTAGGATAAACAGAAAAAATAAATTACAAATATTTATTATTAGTCATTGAATATACTTTGTAAAGGTAAATGCAGGCTTTAAATGCTTTTTCGACAAAACTACATCCTACATGAAAGTTTTTATTTTGAAAATGATTGATTCCAACGCTTCATCTTACAAAATATAGCAAAATGGAATCTGCAGAATCTTTTTTTTATTGTTTTGTAAAGTCTGAGCAAGGATCTTCGAAGAATGAGATTACTACTAGATTTAATGAATTTTAAAATTAATATCAGCAACCAATTGTAAGGAAAAAAATTTCGACTTATTTTGTTATCTCTCACATTTTGATTTGAATTATCTTTTCAATTACTTAAGGTATATAACAGATTCAACATCGAATCCATAGTGGGAGTCAATCATGTATTTACGTACAAAAATAATTCTCATAATACATATCTTTTTAATGCAGATGTATTTTAAAAATGTATTTATGTATTATATTTTAGCTCAAGAAATACATTAAAAAGTTTTTAAATAAATTTGTTTTTAATCGAGAGAGCTGGAAATATATGAAAAATATTAGTTCTTTAAACAGCGCTCAGCCGTGGTAGCCTAATGGTTATGGTTGAGAACTCACGGCAGGTGTTGTTTCCGTCGAGTCGTAGGTTCTATTCCTGGTAGCATAAAGACATGCCGTGTAGCAGTGCTGATGCACGTCAAAATCTATCGAGGCTCCTAATCCTCTCATTGTTGTGGAGTGGAAATTTGGTAAGTAGGCTCCATTTCATTTATTTAATTCATTCCAAATTAAGAGGGCCGTCTTCAATAGCTTTTAGATGTTTTTCCAAATATGGTTTCGAACTTAATCAGATGCCTTATCCAAACAGACTAATAAAAGTGATATTAGTAACGTAATTTAGTACATTCGATGTAAAAATATAATATATGTTTTACTGAATACATAGCCTTCACAAAAAGATATATAAAGTAGTCCATTTCCAATTATTACGTTAAACCTAATAATCATTTTATTAAGAACAAGAAAATTTCGAGATTTTTAATTTTTAGTCAATTGATTAAATAACATAAAATTAATTTTAAAAAAATACCTCACATTCACCTTGAAACTGTTTCCCACTTTACATGGCAACTAAAGTAGTGAAACAACTTTTGATAGTTTTACTAGGAAAATTTATTTTCTTACTTAGGTATATTCAAAATAAAATAAATTGAGGACCTCTAATATTGATTTATAAAGAAAGCAGTTTGTTACAATAATCAGTTTTAATTGCCGCTCAAAAATGTAGTCATTTTTGTCATATTTTGAAACGCTTGAAGCAAGGGGAAGAAAATGGAGCAAAGTGTTTTCTAGAAATGGTTTGACTAATCCTACACCACAAGTTTCTAAAATCAGTACAACGTTCTATTATAATCATGAAAATTACTACACATAAGAGTAAGTAAACTTATTATTCTGTCATCTGAGTCATTTAGCCTAATGGCATCCGAGAGTGACAGCCATGCATTAATTCAATATCTCAGAAAAATTAAATCTTCTAATTTGTCTATGTTTCCCTGCATGCATCTTCCTATATTCTCGAGTCATTAATTAAGCTCCCTTTTTGTTTAGAAGATTTTCTTGTCGGAGACAATTTAGCACTTCAGTTTCAGGCGGTAGAATTTAGAAAGTGAAGGAAAGAATGACTGTTTCCCGATTAATGGATCTCTAAATTTAGGAAAATCACTTAAGGAATGGTTAAATCTTAATTTCAAAGGCACATATTAAAAAAAATGAGATTTTTCCTATCAATATTCGATCACTCCTGTCATTTATTACTCAAAATCCTTACAATACACATGTTATACTGACATAACTTGCTTGGAAAAGCATGTCTAAAACTCTTGATACTAGTAAACAAAATGATTAAATTAAGAAAATAAAAGAAAATATGGCAAAGAACTTCTTAACTGCTCATTTTTGTTTTTTTCAGAAAGTTAATAAGAACAATAAATTTATTAAAGGGGGATTCATTCAGTATTTTAAGTTATCATAATTAAAATGAATTTCGGTGGAACAAATTAGATTTTACAAAAATTAATCAGAGAAACGAATGCTTTTCGTCTTGAGGTAATGAATATTAATATAATTTGGTTTCTCTCTCTTTCTAACCTTTGACGATTTTTTGGAATGTTGCTAAGCATACAAAAAATTTTGCGTTACATAAAAAATAGCATAATATTTGCAAAATTAGATTTATTGAGAAAATATCTGTCGAGTTGTCTGATATATACATAATAAGCACTTTCTATAGATCCTGAGTACTCATTGTAAATATTTCGTTATCAGTGACGAAGTATGATACAATTTGAGCAGCATAGGAATATTCATGATAATTTTTTTACAAATATAATCATATTGATTTTAATGAAAATATAACAGTCTACTTAGAACTCAAGAAACAAAATCATTCCATTGTAGAATGATCCATTCTTTATCACATGCTATTAAAAGTAATTATTCTTATATCTCCTTTCCTAGGTATCGTGTGTAAGAATAGTTTTATTTCTCAGTTACGATATTACATTCGAGATACAGTTATTCTGATTTTTATTGATAATGATTCAGCTATATATTTATTTTCATGCTGTTAAATAGAACGAATCATAAAGGAACAAAGAAGTATGATCTTAAACTTAAACTCGGAACCGACTAGATTTGATTTATATAGTCAACTAAATGTTCCGTCAAATAATTTTGCTATTTAATGTGATTTAAATTATTTATATGAGATTTTTTTATTTTTATTTTATAACTATTATTTTATGAAAACATTGATCGAAACTCTTATAAATAAATAAATTAAGGGACTCTTCGAGTAAAGGTTAAGTGCAGTAATACAATATGATAAATAAGTCATAGCTCCAAGAAAGGTATTAGTATTTTCAGTTCCAATTCATGTGCAAAGAATATAATATTCTTCACTAATTATTATAAAGTATATAATTTAAATTAATAGCTTTTTCGATTATATGCTATCTAAATTTTCAGCATAGGCAATCAACCAATTTTCGAAAAACAACTTTTCTTTCTAAGTTCATAATAATCATTACAATCTTGTTATTCTTTTAAATGTAACATTTTTTAATGAAGTACGCTTAAATGAATTTTACATAATGCAGGATTAAAGGGAAATTTATAAAAAACGGATTTGTTAAAAAATTCATTAATGTGTCGTAGTTTAAGCGATATTTTCTCGAAAGTAATTTTTTTTCAAATATATTCACTGCTATTTTACAGAATTTGTAATCATCTCTGATGAATACATTTCCATTATTCACAAGACAGAAAAAATAATAATACCATAAATAAAAGCCATCTCAAAATTGCCGAGGGAAAAGTTCAATCATCAAAAGTTCCAAATACCTAATATTTCAATCAAGAAATCGAATACAAATGTTTTCTGTCCCTTTCAACGAAAAAAGCCCCGCCAATGTCTAAATTAATGCTTTGACTGAGGAAAGAACAAATAAAGTGAAAAAAGAAAAGATTATTCTAATTTTATCATCTACAGAGGCAGAATTAATGGAACCAAAGGAGAAATCTCAAGAGAGAGGAGAGAAAGGGAAGAACTGCTAAAACCAATAGAATGAAAAACAAACAGAAAAATCAAGAAAAGAAACGAAATCAAAAAGGCAAGTGAAAAATAAATGAAAAAAGGATTTCAGAGGATTCAAAAAGAGAAGATATAGTGTGTTTCAATCTATTAAGTGTCATTTTACATCAAATGAAGATTGGTGGTTAACATATTGAATGTTCAAAAAATAATTAAAAAACTACGTAAAACAGAATTTAATTATAATAAGAATATTTTTGTTTTTGTTCTGATTTTTTTCATTATCTTTCTTTCTCTTTTAGATTCTGCATACAGTGTACCAATATCTAATTTTCATATTTTACTTAAGAAATTTTTTTTTATCATTCATACTGTAACTTTTTCAAATGTTAATTATTTCCAGGTAATACATATATTTTACATTCTTTCTCTTCTGTGATGAATATTTTTAAAGATACAGGGGTTGGACAAAATTATGGAAACACCTTTTAAAAAGCATGTTTCTTTGCTTAATATGGTGTAGGAAACCCGTTGGCATCCAAAACAGCTTGCAGTCTTCTCGGAATGGATAAATACAGTTCCTGTATGTGTTCCAAGGGAATATTATACCATTCTTCCTGCAAAACGGTGGCAAGTTCAGATAACGATGTTGGCGGTGGATAACGAGAACGCACTTTCCGTTCCAATGTAGACCACAAAGGTTCGATAATATTCAGGTCTGGTGACTGTGGTGGCCAGGGGAGATGGGACAAATCCTCCTCGTGCTCAGAAAACCAGTCCTGGACAATGTGAGCTGTGTGAACAGGGGCTTTGTCGTCTTGGAAGACACCATCACCATCGGGGAACAAAGTTTGTACCATGGGATGAACTTGAACTGCCAAAATGTTCACATAAGTCTTGGCAGTCATGTGCCCTGACACAGTTATCATGGGGCCAGCAGAGAATCACGATATGGCTGCCCAAAGCATAACAGAACCCCCGCCATGTTTCACTCTTGGTAACAAGCAGTCTGTATTATAGGCTTGAGATGGCGTTCTCCAGACGTAAACTCGGCCAGAAGTGGGAAACAATGTGAAAGAAGACTCGTCAGACCATATTACACGCTTCCACTGCCCTATAGTCCAGGCTTTATGACTTAAACACCACCTTTTCCTGTTACGGGCATTAGCATCACTGATGAGTGGCTTCTCAATTGCAGCACGGCCAGAAATTCCCTGTTTATGAAGCTCACTTCTAATTGTTTTGGTACTCACAGGGTTCTGTAACACAACATTCATTTCAGCAGTAACTTTTGTAGCTGTGGTCTTCTTATTTTTCGTCACAATTGCCCTTAATGATCGTCTGTCACGATCACTCAGCACACACTTTCGTCCGCGCTGTGATTTAGCAGATGATGTTTTTCCGCTTTTCAAATATGCGGAATAAATCTTCGATACAGTACCTCTAGAAACACTAAACACCTCGGCTACCTTGCTTACGGAAGCACCTACCATACGTGCTCCAACAATTTGCCCACGTTCGAAGTCTGTTAACTCTGACATAATGCAATGACAACCTCACATAACAGTACTCTGACAACAACTGAACTGTTTAGCACATTTACGAAGTTGTATAGGTGGCGTTAGTAGTCAAAAACGCCAGCGCCACCTACATATTTCATTAAAATTAATCTTTCTTTTCAAACATGCATTTTACAAGGTGTTTCCATATTTTTGTCCACCCCCTGTATATTCCCTAATGAAATTCAGTTCACTAACAACATTGAAAAAGAAACTTATTAGAATGCTTTTAAACGAATGCGCCTAATGCAAGGTATTTTAGGGATACTTGCTTCCACTTTGTATATACAAGAATTATTACTTAATCTCTGAATACCTTAAATTATTTTTAGATAATAAGTTAAATTTATGTATATTCTTCTACTTTTTATCGTTGATGTGCAAACCTATATATTTTGAAATAGTACTAAACATCATTCATTGAATGATAAGTCATTTTGTAAGACAATAAGCATTAAATTTAAAAGTAAATACATACTAATTTTATTCAAAAGTAAAGAATGTATGCGCTATAAATAAAATACGAAATCTTAATCTTAGCCATCAAGTTTAGAAGCCTTGACATCTCATAAGCGTTCCTTCAGTAATTAAAAAATAGTTTCTGACTAAAATGAATACAATGTTTATTTAATTAACGTAATATATTTTATTTTCTCCCCTTTTAATTATTACAATACTAAAGTAAGCATATGCCAAACTTCTTTCTTGATCAGAAGAAAATTTTGATATATTTTTCCATTTTCTTAAATTTTTGTTACACGTGTGCAATGGAACTTAATACTAGCGAATATTTCGCGATTTTTAACAATATTAAAATGAAGAGAATGACATTCTTATCCCGTATTAACCTACATTAGGACTTGAAGAATAAAATACAATGTACACAATATCCCTTCAAACATTCCTTTCCGTAACCTTTGATGAAGTTGGATGTTTCTAAGATTAATACACTATCATCACGTTCTGAGCATTATTGCGTTTTTAAGAATTCATTAAATTATTAAAATTACTTATTATATGTTGAATCATACTCTAATTTTGTAAACAACAGAAAACAGTAATGAATTCTCGTGATGTATTGTAATAAAAATTAATACATGTAAAAGGATGAAAAACTAGCAATAAATATTTACGTGTTTCCTTCTTTCTTGAGATATAATTTTATATATTATTAATATCAAGCATTATTCCAACAGTAAACTGATTATGCAAGCACACACACAAATTATCCTTATTTATCTTCAAATATATAGTTACTTCAAAGATATAAATATTGCAGATCATTTTCTGGTCATTATTACAATTCTTTTAACTTTTAAGAATATTTTTACATTTGTTGTATTTATAAGTTTATCATTCACAATGTAAAAGTATAACTTGAAAACGAGTCTTCAAGTTTTTGAAATATTTGATTTCACAAACGTATTTTATCTAAATTTTTAAACTTATGAGAATAACTCATATATATTTATCTTTAATTTGCGCTGCTTATAATGGGAGAAGCAGGGCAATATTCAAACAAAATATCCATTGATCAAAAAATCTCTTATTATTTTCAATATTTGTTAAAATTACAGAAACTTGTTATAACTTACCTTATTTAGAGTACTTAATTTTATTTTCTGTACAAGTTGTATATATATGTCAAGGAAATAAACATTTTTGAAACATGCTACTAAAAAATGGAACTAAATAGAGCCATCTAATTATTATTTAGAAATAATCTAAGTTTTTGAAATTATTTCATAATAATAATAATAATAGTATATAATATATTGTTTATTTTCAAAAACCTTAAATTGACTTCGTAGGGATTTACTTGTAAATGGATTAGGTCTTAAGCTCTCTTTTCCCGATGATCTTTAAATTGTAGTGCTAAATGTTCAAGGTATTTGCATGGTAGTTAAGAGAGATAGAAATATTCCCGATCAGGTGGCATCTACGTCATCTACTTAATGCATAAATTTTATGAGCCAATGATCCTTTAAAAAGCTATAAACGAACGAGGTACTTATTTGTGATTACATATCGACACAAATGTGTGTGCTGTTGGTGTAATGGAAATTCATCAAATTAGTTATAACGCAATTTTCTTAATATATTTTGAAAAATAATAAAATTAGTTCCTTACTTATCATTGGAGGCTTCTCTTTCTTAGCTACCATCAGATTAAACGTAGCGTTGACACTTCCCAGTTTATTCGCAATGAAACAGGTGTAGTTTCCAGAATCAGTTGCCTTCAGATCATTCAGAGTAATTGACCATTTCATGTATTCTGTGGTCGAATCCAGTTCAGATGTATCAATATGGATTCCATTCTTCAGCCATGTGATGCCTGGTACAGGATGACCTCTCACTGGACATTGAAACAACACCGAAGACCCTTCTGTGCGCTGAATAGTAACATTAGGCTCAGTGAAATTATAGAAATAAGGAGCAGATTCCGAAACTGGAAAAGAAACATAAAACGTCAGAGAATTAAAATATAGCTTTTGTGATTCATTAAAAAGTGGTATTAATTTGAATAAAATATATAATTGACATTAAGCAGTATATACATATTATATAGTTTTAAGTTCGTAGTTTTAAAATTAAAGCTTATAATAGAAATTTCAAAGTATAGAATAAAGAAGAAACGAAATATATACATAAGGAAGTCAAAGTGTAAAAAGTAACCATGATAAGTGATATCAAAATTATGATAATCGATGTAATTATTATATGAATAAAATTTATTAAACTGTTTACAAGCATGTAACAAAGGTTTTAGACAAATTTTAAATTGTATTTGTGTTTTTGTTTAAACACTGTTCTCAAAATCAGTTCATGTTCTTTTCAATTAATGAATTGATATAACGGGTTATGCTACTTTTCTGAGTTGTGTTTTAAAACAAGCGCCTTTTTTACATTAATATAATTTACTAAATTTCGTTGAGAAGTGTTTTAAAAAGTAAAATTCTCCGAGTCCTTTTCTTTATTTCTCCTTAAATAAATGAAAAAAAAATTCTTTTTACACTTCAAATCACAACTTTATATATATATATATATATATATATACAGAGAGAGAGAGAGAGAGAGATAAATGCACAAAAGTGGAATTTTAAACAAAATGCGTATCATTTATTATATTTTGACTTTCAAATTCTTAGTTTCTTAATGAACAGAAAGAGTTTTGTCATTTATCACAGCAAATTACCTTGGAGTATATATGTCTTTAATATATAAGAGGGATGTTTCTTTTTCTTTCATTTACTTATCTTATTTTTCTAGTATTCGTATTTTAAACTCCTTAAAAACCTCTTGTAACCTTTAATGTTTGCAATTTGGTGCCATAACTTACAATTTGTATTGTATTTGATAAAGTGTGTCCTTTATTTAGTAAAATATATCGTTTTCAATATATTTTACTTAGTTTGAAATGAAAATGATGATTTTTAGAGGATAATTTTTTTTAGAAAACAAAAAAATTCTATGCATATGTATTTAGATTTTATAAACTAAAAATAAAAAAAAAGAAAAGGAGAATTTCTATCAGACAATAATTTTTGTATTACTTTTTTTCTGAATTTTATGTGGAAGTTTAAAAATTATTGTTCATAAGAAAGGTTCTAATGTTCTTAAGAAGTAATAAACCTTAACTTATGAGTTAATTAATTGCAAGGGAGAGAGAGACAGTAAAAATATTTTTAAAGCAACAGTTATAATTTTTTTGTAAAATTTGTGGTTTTTAAGCATATAATGAGTTCCTTGAGAATAGACTGTAAAAAAATTCTCTATTAAAGTACTCTACTAAAGTACTTTAGTAGAGTTTTATAGCATAGAATATTCCATATTCTTCAAGATAGCAAAATACATGACTGCTTTTAAGCAATATTTCTAAAAAGAATTTTCACAAAGTAACATCACTAAATTAGTTTAAAAAAATAATTATAACATCACAAACTCCATTTATAAAATTTTAATCAAGGAAACATTAAAATCATCATTTTTAAGAATAATGCTAAGAAATCAAAGGTAATTATGTAGCAAAATATTTTATACATTATTTATCAAACTTATGTCATTTCCTTTCTATAATTTTGGTAATGAACTAGGCTTATAAACTAAAATAGCTTTAACTTAGCAAATAGCTAAACATAATAACAAAGTGCATATCACTTAAGCCTACAAAATTACAGAAATAAAAGAATATCATGAAATTTTTTGCGCTTTTGTCACAAGTAAAGGACCAAGACAACCTAACTGTAATATTTTGAATTTTGAATGAATAAGTCGAAACAAAAGATCCAATTTTGGCTCCATTAAAAACCATTGTGTGCGAGTGTAATGGGAGCATATGAAATCTACTGAGCCTTTATATCCTCATGTGGACTTAAAATTAGGAAAATGAAGTACCACCTCTATGTGGTCTCATTCTCGTTATTTAACTATGTTTAAAGTTTATGGAATTCGCCATCAATATCTTGTCATATTATTCTAGTAAGAAAATATCCAATAAGTTCAAATAAAAAAAATCAAAAACAATCTGGTAAAAGGCAGAAAATTTTTAATTTAACTTGGTAAAGGTTACTACCCAACGATGAAATAAAAATAAGATAATTAACGAGTATTTTATTTTTTTCGAATAAGAACTAAAAAGGATGGTTCATTCTTATTTATATTTTCATCACACCTGATAGACATGAATTATTTATGGAGAATGTTAAAGAGAATAATATTAGAAACTATTTTTCTTTACCCACCACCAGTAAAAACACGCTTATAATTACAGTGCCTCACACCACCTTCTTTCATTATCTAAGACCCGATGACCAATTCTATTCTAAAACCAACCAGACAAAGGTGATCTACTAAAGCTTTTGAATTGATGCTGTCATCGACCATATTGTTTGCTGCCGAATTGTTGACAATGTATAAGCTGTATCCTAGTATTTTAGATAATTCTTTCCCAGAGAGAAAATCAATCTATGATTCGGGATTATTTGAAAAATTTTAATCTTCGAGAATAATTTGAAAGAAAACAAAACAAATAAAGATAAATTTGCGATATGGAGATTTCTCATCCCTAAAGACTTAGATCTCCGAGTTGATAGAAAAGAATCTCGTTCCCCGATTAATCCACTTTAATCGCTCAGCAATACTACTCGTTTCTGTAGGACATTGTCTCCTGAATTGTTCCAAATAATAAAATGGATTGCACATCGCTGCATTTACATGATTACCTTGCGATTAATTTATGTTGCATCAGTTGTAATTTTGTTGTATACTAATAGAATACATGTACTTTATTTTTTATGAAATTATCTTCAGATTCTTTTAATTGTATCCACTATGGGAGTGACTGAAATGCAAATATTTCTATTTAAGCAATGAAATTAAAAAAGGGGTTAAATATTTCTTATTTATGCCAATATCCCCTTTAATCATACGATGGTCGTTCAAAACAATATCTATGTTAGAACATAGATAACATAATTAACGTAAGTTTTTTTTACCATGGTGTGACGCCATTTGTTAAAAGGCACCAAAATAAATTTTACACTGGTTCGTATGTTAGTGTTGTTGAATATGATGGTAGTTCTAATACCATGAAAAGTTGTATTGTCATTTTACGTTAAGTTGCCACCTTCAATGAGACCTGAGTTCGTTATAAAAAACGATAACCGTACAACAATTAAAACAATGGGTTACTATCGATAAATACGTTTCAAAGGATTCAAAGACAGTCTCATTGACCGAAAAAGTTATGTCAAATGATTTTATGAGAGCCCCAGTATCACTGGCAATAT
>BMAW01080716.1:1099881-1167559 GCA_019974015.1 Nephila pilipes
ATTGTTTACACCTCGTTTTGTTTCTTAAGTTGAACTACTGTTCTGAATTAGGATTTCTTCTAATATTTCTTTTAGTACGATTTGATTATAAAATAATTTCTGAAGCAAGAGAGTTGGATTCGTAGTACTAGAATAAACACGATATTACTCAATCCCACGTCAGAAATAGCATTTAGAATTGATTGATCTCTATTCATAACTTTATTTTCATAATTCATTTTCCTGAAGACATGCTTTGGAATCCGTAATAAGGTTTTTGATATTTTGAACTTTGCTGTAATTTTTTAATACACTGCTTTTTCTTTTTTTTTAGTATATATACATAATATTTTAGTTTCTCTTATATATATATTAATTTCGGTTATTTTTATTTATTTATTATTAATTTATTTCAATTTTATTATTTAAATACTATTTTCTAAAAAATAATCTTTTCAGATATCGTTATGAAATTGTTTGATAGAAGCAGATACTTTATCTTCATTTTCCTGCATTTTTATATTCAGATTTTAATTATTCTCATCTTTTAGGATTTCTTTTTCAAGATACCTGATTTTATGGATTTTAATTGTTGTTTTTAATTTCAATATTCCAGGTGAGTTGTTTTGGTCTCTGATTATTGATCAAATCCTTCTAGAGTTTAGTGTTGGCATTTTGACAACGTTTAAAAATTATTTTTCTTTAAATTGGAAAATAGTATGGAGTTTTGATACTATGCAATTTTTAACTCATATTTTTTTAATTATTTTCAAGTACTTTTATGACTTGTAATAAAGCATTCATGAGTTAATTATGCGTGAGAATATCTTTTTCTATATTTATTTTGTCTCTTTGATGTAAATTTCTAAACTCGTATTAACTACTTTGTATTCTATGCATAAAATTTTGTTACTCATGGAGTGTTATAACTGAGCATTTGAAAATTTTCATTTGTGTTTTTCAATATTTTTTTTTCGTTTATTTAGCCTTTGTTTCTTAAACATTTATTTGATCTTTTTGTACATTTTCCTTTTTCAATTTGATGTTTTGGATTTCAGTTTTCAGAATTTTTTCAATTTATACATTTGTATTCATAACACTTTTAAATAATAATTTTTGTTAAGAGGAATAATTTGGCCTATAAATCTGGAGCAACACAACTTGACCGTCTAAAGCCTGTGACAACATTCAATGTATCATTTTCCATAATTATGTGTTTTAAGAAAATTTTGGCGTTTTAAAAATTTTTGCTTGAAATTTGATGTGTTTTAACTTTTTTCTAATTTTCTCTCTCTCTCTGTGTATATATATATATATATATATATATATATATATATATATATATATATATATATAATTTTTGGAATATGTAAGAAATGAACCCTTAAGCTTGGTGACTTGGCGACAAAAAGATATTTAAAGAAAATTGTGGAATCTACTCGATATCTTGACTGGAAACCAAGTTGCGGACTTCCCCTGAATTTTTTGCTGAAGAGTTTAAGTCGTTTGAGAAAAGTTGGAGTCTACCTTGGACGAACCGAGTTTTAATGAGGAAATTTGGCCTTAACCAAACTAGTAAGCTGGATGTTACTGATATAAATAGACTGTCATTACAATTGCTGTTTTTTTTGTTCTTGTACTTGAGTCGCTATTCTCTACACGTTCGGTGTTTTTGTTTATACTGTTATTCTGTACAAGTATTAATATCTGTGTATCGTCCAGTCCTGAATATTTGTGAATATTGCCATTTGTTATTACCATCCATGTTGGACTCATTTCACTCATTATAGTCCCACGAGATTTCTCGTATATATATATATATATATATAATCGGTTTTTTCAGCCGTGATGGAAATTCTGTTAGTGGTTTACTTATTTAGCATTTTTTACTTGTTTTAGTAATTCTTAGCTGGAAAAACTGTCTTATAACTATTAAAACTGTCTTATAACTCCATCACTTACAGAATTTAAATATACAAATTCGCATTAAAAATTACAATTTCTGAAACTGAAGTCTTAAATAGTAATATCTGACAATATACTCTTTACAAAAAAGATTATCCCATTACATTTTGAATATCTTACTAGTTCCCTTTCAATGAAAGTAGTTATGCAACGAATGAATTTCTAACTTTTGGAAATAAAAATTTCGTCTTCTCTTATAGAAGTTAAATACAAATTCTGAGTAAAAATTACATATGTTGAAACTGATGTTTTAAACATTAGTATGTAACAATGTAATCTTTATTCTTTACAAGAAAGAATATTCCAGTACACATTGAATGCCTCACTAGTTCACGTATAATGAAGATAGCAAGATAACGATTGTTCTACACCATACAATCAGTTTGAATTTTATCGATAAATTTGAATTTTAGAGGAAAATGGGAATATTTTGCAATAGACGCAACACCTTTAGATCGAAGACTTTGAAGTTAGAGAAGTATGAAAAATTCCTTTCATCTTCATGATATGTTTACTCTAGCATATTTAAAGGCCAAGTTGCTTTATTTGAGTCGAAAAATCAACTTAGGGAAATACAAATTCACTCCATCCTTGAAAAGTCGAGTGGCTGAGTTCAGAAAGGTATAAAATAGCCCAACGCATTCGATCGAAATATCTTTTCCTTTATATTCTGAGATCATTTCGACTGAGATATTTCTCAAGACTTAAATTAGGTTTTCCGTTATGTAAGAGTTTATTTTAATGATTCGTATAGAGGAAAATATTTAAAATCAATATATATTTAAGCGTTGCTCTTTAAAATAACAATTTTTTTGTAGAAAAAATATAGTATTGTTTGAAAGATACTTTTGCATGCAATTTCTTTGAAGTTAGTTCTAAATTAATAATTAGTTTTAATGTACTTTACATGTATGCCTATTTTCATACATCGTATTTAAAATTAAGAGAATATATTGCATTATTTAGTCAGAATTTAAATTATTTTATATAGTATTTAAAGCAAAAGATGGAAAAATAACTCATTTTATGTGAAATTTAAATAATCCTCGCACTTTTAAATGAAAAGCTAAGAGAGTTATATTTTAGCTTTGAGATATTTATATACTTAAGTACTCTCTGCTTACGTAAGGAAAATCTCATTCATTAGCATAAATATTTATGCGTGAAAAATTAATAATCAGTAACCGTATTTAATTTGGTACGTCTTGCATAAAATTCATTGTATATATAAATGAAAATTTGTAAAGAACTTGTAAGTATAACATTCTGTACACCGAACGGAATTATAAACAGAAAATTTAAATTTCATGTCATTGAATTTTTTAAATCAATTTTCCCATATTTTTTTACAAATATTGTGTTGTACCAAAAATACATGTAAATTTTTATTAGAAAAATAATTACATTTACTGTATAGGAAAAATTTATTCTTATACTGGGGATAATATCAAAATTGATTAAAATGGATTTTGAGGAAAATGAGCCAGAATCTTAAAAAATACAATCATGGAAAAATGCATGAAAAATTTCATGGTCTGGAACGTTTGTTACTTATTTTATTGCGTTATGTTAATCAAATTTGTATAAATAATTCATTTATGGAATCAGAAAAGCACTGTAATTGTTAACAAAAAAATTAGAAAAAAAATCAAATTTGAAGCATTTTAATGTTTTTGTATTATTAATATTTTTGAGATGAATAATTTTCTTTTATCAACTATCATAAATAGATATAAGGTTTCTTAGATTGTTCTTGAAAATATATATATTTCATTTTTTGGTGATTATATTTTCTCATACACAATGACTTCGAAACTACATATATAACAGTTAATTAAGTCTGCGCTTTATATTTATCCAAAGATAATTGTTTTGCCTGGATGACATTTCCAATTCTCTCCTTTACACAATCCTGAACACCATTTAGCAAGTCAGTAATCTATGAAAGATCCCATTTTACGATCTGATACAAAATAACTTTGTCTTAAGCGACTCATTATTGGAACGCATTGCAGTTTTAGAATTCTTTCTTTATATCTCATTACGAATCCTCATCAAACTATACAAATAAACTGTTTTCGTATAAACAGCATTTATCTATTTTCTAACCGAATGAAATTGCATATATTTTTTTATCAGTTGTTTTTAATTCCAACATTAAAAACAACTTTTTTTATTGCCTTAAAATTATATTAAAATTTAATGTTGTTTATTCCAAAATAAAATACATTTTCCAGACTAATATATTTTATTTCTAGTGAAGTTCAGACGACTTACTACGAAATACTTTTCTGAATATATCAATTGTGACTTTGTTATTATTTCTATATTTGAAATTTCCAGGAATTTGCTGAGTTCCCAGAACTTAGTTCCAAACATTTAAAGGATTATTCCTTTTCGGAGAATGCAGATTATTCTCGTTACAAACTTGTTAGCGTTATATTTTCGTTTCTAAGTGAAGTGAATATACTATTTTAACTGAATATTTGCTTCTTTATGTATATAACGTCATTTCTTTCACTAAGAGCAATAGCAGCAACATCTTAACCACATTTAGTCATTTTGTATTTCCTGAAATATCATATTAATAAAAACTCCAAATTCTCCGATAAATACTTCATATTTCATGAACTTCAACTGTTGAAAAAATATATTTCACAGAAGAATTGTGAGTTATGCAAAATTTTTCACATTTCTCCTGGAAATTAATGCAATGCTGAATTTTTGGTACATTCTACATACATGTAATATAGAAATAATTTTTTAAAGAAAATAAGGATGTATTTATAGCTTTACTTTGGGATATTATGACACAAGAAAATGTTAAGCAACTTTGTGGAAATAATTTAAAAAACATTAACGTGTTAAGAACTCCTTGGTTTATAAATAGTTTTAGAATGAATTAGGATATATTTTTATTTAAGAGTATATTAACTATTACGTTCTTTTAATTTCCTTTCTTTCTTAATCACATCTATTTCATTATATAAATAAAAGCTTACTAAATCCTTAATCAACATTTATTTCTTTTAATTAGAATAAATAATTGTAATGTGAAAGTTAAAAGTTTTACAACAGAATTTCATAAACTAGAATATATGCAGACTAAGAAAAATGTAATTATTCAGAAATGCATCGGTTAGAGACGACTTAAATATAAAGAGAATTTCAACGCTTGTTAAATTTTATACCAAAACATAGATCTTTACAAGTTCAAACCTCATTTATAACTAATATTTGGATTTATTCAATTTATATCGGGAATGTATTATTCAAATCAAATAAAATATAAATGTTAGTAAATGAAATGGAAACTTTTATTAGATATATAATTTATGTTATCATCCATTTGAAGGCATTGCAGATGCCTTTTTCAGTAATTCTAAAATTTTAATATCAATGATTTCTGATATTCTTTTATATCGTTTGATACAACTTGAGAACTAATACTGCTAAATTATACAGAAAGCTGCAAACTATGATAAAATGAAACTTACCTAACACAATCAATGTCACATTCACTTCAGCGACTTCCTCTTTATCGGTAGTCTTGCAGACGTATACACCACTATCTTCCTCCCTTGTGTCCTTGAGTATAAGATGACCCTCTTCCGAGATTTTAATTCTTCCATCATTTCTTGTTACCACAGGTAGATTATCTTTGCTCCAGCTGTACGTTACATCGGGTGATGGTTCCCGGGATTCGCAAGGTAATATGGCAACACCATTTGCGACGACCACGAGTCTCAAATCACTGCTCTTATTAGAAGAATCTGTGAATGATATTAAGTATAATATTAAAACAAATAGAGTAACTTTATGAGAAGAATAATTACAACTAAAAAACGAGATAAAATTAAATGTTCTCTATTTTTGAAGCTTGAAGATCAGTCACACCATTTTGTTGTTGTTGTTGTCTATAATGAAGTTTCTGTCTCATCATCTGGAGTAGTAATGTTATTTTAACGCCTTATGATTAGTTATGATACACGATATTCTAAAACTCTTTTCATATCTATAGTCTACTATTTATAATTTCTATGTGAAACTGATACATTTTTATAATGTGAGCTAAGCAAAAATCTTAATTTATGTACTAATTTATTCCCAATAATGTGAGTAATGCTGCTTACCGTACCAGAATATAGGAAAATATGCGCCACTAAATCTACAGGAAATTTCAATTTCTATTCGATAATTTTACATAGAAATTTATTTGATGTTTCGTTTTAGGTTTGACTACCTTATAGTTTACATAAAATCATTCTAGTTTCATTCATTCCCAAATGTAAACTTCATTTGCTTTTCATGATATTTATAAATTCTTACGCTATATTATATAAAGTGATTACTAATGAATTTAAATTTATTTCATTCAGCTGCTTTACTTCAAAAAACTGTAATTAAGGTTAATTTAAATTTGACCAATGCATTATCAAATCAAATCATAAAATTGCACGATTTATTTATTTATGCGAAAATATATATTTAGTTAGTGTAAAAAGTGTTATGATGCTTACATTTCAAACAAAGCTGCTCTAAAATTATATGTACTTAAATAATATACCTCAAATCATTAATTTGTAGTACTCATTTATTGTAGAACCTCAAAACAATGTGATTTAACTACCATAAGAGGGTGCAAATTGACATTAAAAAGTATTTTTGTTACATAACATATCTAATACATAGAGTGACGTAGTCGAATCCGAATGACAAAATGCCTTGATCGTAATGTTCAACTAATTAATAAATATCTGTTGGTGTTATTACATATGAATATGGATCAGGTGTGTTTATAGAACCTTAAATAAAGATATAATGATAATTCTTTACAAATTTTAAATGTTACATTCTTCTTATAACTAAATGTTCTAAAATAATTCAACATATAAATTAAGTTTTATTTTAAAAATGACTTTACAAAAAATACAAATGCCCTATTTTTTGGAAGTCTTTTCACGTTGTTATTTAATTTAACAAAACAAACTAATTTTTATGTAAATTTTTAGATACTGATCAATGATTCAATATATCATTTTGTTTTGTTTGATCTAACATTTAACGAAAAGAATTTAATTTATTTTTCAAAAGATACTAAAATGCTTGACATAGCTCTTTGTAATGTGTTTCAATTTAGGATATTTTTAGAAAATACCAGATTCTAATTTTATCTATATTCATCAGGTCTTAGTAACTTAATCTTAAATTGAAAAAGACAGCACACTTTTCTACATATTAATATATTTAAGTCTTAAAAGCAGTCGAAAGCCTTTTTCGTTTTTCTTTTACCACCCAAGAATATGTATGCCCTTGTTCTCATAATGAAGTTATCGTACATTGTGAGTAAAGACAGTAACTTAAAATCTAAAAATATTTTATAATCTTACATGAAATGAGTTTAGAAATCACTAACATATATTTTAACTCTTAGATTGCACATTTAAGGAAAGTGAATTTCACAATATGTCATTTAATCAAGATTCATGTCCAAAATATTTTAAATTTTAACCTACTTTCAATCTTTCAAATAGATTCAAATAACATATAATTTTTAACTCTGATTATTTTTACTTTTCACAACGTGAAAAAAATAATTTTTTTTAAATAATTTTTTCCCCCAAGTTATAGTTAAAAATATTAAAGTACTCTTTAGTAAAATAATGTCACATATTCAATGACTTAATTCAAAATGTATACAAATGTTCCGTATAATGTATTATACGAATAAAAACTTAAATATATTTTGCAAATTTAATTTGAAAATAATTAAAAACTATTAAGTATTCTAAAATTTTTAGATAATTACGAATAGAAAAGGAAATTTATTCATAAAATTAATTAATTGAAGAAAAAAGTATAAGAAATAAGTTCTAAAGATTATGTGAAAAACTATTGCGAGAATTTTATGGCTGTATCCGATAGTGATATATATATATATATATATATATATATATATATATATATATATATATATATATTTATATATATACATATTTAATAAAAATAATTAAAAGTATACCTTGAAAAGGACCAGTTAGTAACTGCTTATATAGTTAATATTAGCTTACATTTTTATGGACAGAACTACAAAAATGATAAATAATTTATTATTTGTAGATATATTGATGATTTCATCACATCTTTAATCGTAATAAATAATCTGAAGATAAACTTAATCTATCTTTTTATCTTTTTTACTTAAATTAAATTCATACAAATCAAAATGGAATGGAAACAGAATATTTAGTCATTAAATTAGAATTTATATATAATAAAATTTTCTATAGTGTATATGTTGAAAAGGAATCCTTTGTTTCCATATTAATAAAGTCCAGTTTTATAAAAGTTTTATTTATATTTGCTTTTATATAAATGTTACTTTAAACTATCGAAAATATATATAGTTATAAGAAATAAAACAACACGTTTCAAAGCATTTCCAATATATATATATATATATATATATATATATATATATATATATATATATTCTATAATAAAAAATGGAGTTGCACGATTATAATGAAATTTCGTATGAAAAGACATTTAGACTGAACATGCGAATGATTAAAACTTCTTGTTCAATGAATGAATAGCGGGAGCTACAGCTCATCAAAACTGTGCACTTTAAACGACTGAAAAAAATGTTCCAACGCAGGATTCGAGCTCATTACGAGCAACTGTCAGAGTTTAAAATAGGTTGTATCATTGGATTGAAAGAGGCAGGTTGGACCAATCAGAGAATCTCTCATCATAAGTGTCGAAGCGATGCGTTGATTAGAAAATGCTGGCAAGAATGGGTGGACAATGGCAGATTTCAGCGTCATGATGGTAGTGGTCCACAATAGGGCCACAGCAGATTTGGAGGACAGAAGGATTGTCAGATCAGCTGGCACATCACCTGATTCATCGTTACCAATCATCAGACGTGTGACCCGCACACGAGTTTCCTCCATGACCATTCACAGACTGTTGATAGAGCAAAATCTACTCTTGTACCGACCATTACTCAACCTACCACACACGCCTGCACATTGTCGAGCCAGATTACAGTGATGCTTGGCTTGATCAGGTTGGAATCATGTTGAATGGGGATATATGTAATGTGTTTAGTGATGAATATCGCTTTCAACTGTGTTCTGACGACCATTGATGACGTGTCTGGAGTCGCCTAGGGTAGCTTGCCGATCCTGCTTTCACTATTGTACCCACACAGGCCCTCATCTAGGAGAATGGGATGGTGTGTCATTTCCCTTGATAGTCAGACCCCTTTGGTGGTCATTAGAGGCACACTTACAGCCCAGCGGTACGTCGACGACATTCTGAGACTTGTTTCGCTACCGTTCCTTTTGCAGTCCTAATAATCCCAGACCACATACGGCACGTGTTGCTATGAACTCTCTTACAGATTGTCAAATATTGCCTATGCTAGCCAGATCTCTCTCCATTCCAGCATGTCTGGGATATGATGGAAAGTCTACTGCATCTATCAAAGAATGTTAATGACCTATCCCGACAATTGGAGCACATTTGACAAAAAAACCCGCAGGAGACCATCAGGGAGCTTTATCACTCTAAGTCACTTCATGTGTTAGCTTGCATCCAAGCTAGAGGTATTTCAACACCTTATTGAGCTTGTTACTTTGTAACTATGTAACTGGGATTATCTTTCAACATATATAATATTGAAAATGTCATTGTATATAAATTCTAATTTAATTACTAAATATTATGTTTCCTTTTCATTTTGATTTGCTTGGATTAAATTTAAATAAGAAAGCTAAGAAGATAATTTAAGTTTATCTTCAGAAATTTTATTAAGATTAAAAATGATGAAATCATCTATATTTGTACAAATAATGAAGTCTTTATCATCTAGGTAGTTTTGTTCATAAAAATGCAAATAAATATTAGCTATATAAGCAGTTACTATCCTGTTCCTCTTCAAGGTATACTTTTCATTTTTTTTCACTATTAAATTTATATAATTTTTTAAGTACTAGATTAACTAAAGATATTTAATACAGATATTTAATTTTTACTTATTAAATGTTATAGTTTTAAAGATATTTATATAAAGTACCTTTGCACTAGGTAATTTATATCTGTGGAACTAAAAAGATCTTTAAAATAACAAGTATGGATTGATTATATTTCTCAATTGTTTTAATTATAACAAAACTATTTTTAAAACTTACTATCTTATTCAAATTGTTTACAGTTTCTCGTAAAAATGATCGTAATAATTTACCAAACTTTTAATATATTTATAAGAACCATTACTAACATTTCTGAATTTAATTTTTTTTTATGAATTTCGAAGTTATTAAAATATATGGTAAAATAACATTAATTTAAAAGTCAATTTTTTCATTCATAGTTCTGTAACTACATTATAAATTTCTCTACCACTAAAACTATTTTTTATAAAATCCTTTTCTTATAAATTACTATTAATTATTTTATTGCAGTAATATTTACATATAATTATATATAACCATTTGGAACTTAACAATATATCCCATAATAAATTCATTTTGAAGTTCTATATTGAATTTTTTTTTATTTCATAATTTTTTATATCACTAGTTTTTAAGTTCATATTACAGAAATCTTATTGTATTTAATATTGCATTAATATTCCTCCAACACTTTAGTAGATAACTCATATTTTATTTCAAAACTATTATTAAATTGATTAATATCATTATTCATTTATCATTAAACTGTTTGCTATTAGAAATCAAAAACCATCTGTACCATTACGCATTATATTTCTTGAAACCTTATTTTTTCCATAGTTTAAGCAACCTGTAATTGCATTCCTCTCATTTTCATTAATAGAATCTTTGTATCTTTGACATTATGAATCTTAAATTATTCTGTATATCTTTAATATTTTAATAATTAAAAATAAATCCACAGCATTTTATGTTTTAATTAAAATATTTCTAATTTTACTATCTTTTATTAAAAGAAAACTAATGTTTCTTAAGACTATTATTAAAATTATTATTATTTAAAGATTTACTGAGAACACTTAGTGTATAATATTCTGTACTATATTTTTTCATTTTTATTGTCTTTATTATCGTATTTTCTACGAGTATGTTGTTATTATATACATTCTATATAATATCCTAAATAATAAACTGGTACATACGTTCCTTTTTGTTTTTCTTGCAAATTATTTTTAGAATGCTATTTATTCCTTCAGTCTAAAAATAAAATATTTAATATATTTAATGTTACAGTTGTTTTTACAATTGATAAATTTATAGTAAAATGTTAATTTAGTAGTATATACTAATATTTTAAATAAATACTGTCTATAATGCCCAAATCATCCTTGATTAATAATGATCGGAATAATAACTTACTTAATAATAATTAGATTTATAATATATATTCCACATTAGTTCAAATTTTAAATGATACTAATTGTTTTATGGTAAGACGTTCATTTTAAATAAATTGCCAGTCTGTTTCCAAACAATTATCCGTACACATGTTTAACATTTCAGTTATGATGCTAATGGCTTTCATAGCTGCTGAATATAGTATCACTGATTATATATATTATATAACTAATAATAAATGCACGAATTATTAATTGACCAATTACTTTCCTCTAGCAAACTAAAATATATGTAATTGGGCTTTCAAAATTAGGATTATTAATACACAGAGATGTAGCAATTGTTTTATAACATACATCATTCCAGTAAACTAGCTATTTTACACTTGATATTTAACAGCTCCTTAATGGTAAAGTAATCAATAAAAATCAATAGTAAAGTAATCATCAAATTACGTGGAATATTGTGGTTAAGAAATAATCATACTGAATTGAAAATTATTTTATCAACTTTACCACATTATTAATCATGCGTGACCAATCAATCATAGAAATTATAGATGCGAATAAGAACTTAATTTTAATTATATTGAGCATAATTATTTAAATTTTATTACATTTAATTAGCTCTAATTGAACTGTTTAAAAACATTACAGTGAAGATCGTTTGATAATAAACCAACTAATTAATATGAAAATAAGTATTTTGCTAGTTATTTAGGTTACATCTAATATTTGATTATAATTTTCATATATATAATTATGTTATAATACAGATATTTAAAACATGTATAATCACAAGAAATTCTGGAAAAAAAAAACAATAAAAAGTTCTATGCTAAATTTTGCAAAGAAAAGATTTAGCCACCCAAGGTTTTTTTTTTTTTTTTTTATAATTATTATTAATTTACTCAATTAAATATAAAAATAGATGTAAACGGTGAAATATGGAGAATTGTACAATAGTAATCTTTTCTGATATTAAAATTAAAGAAAACGTTAAATTATTAAAATGAATATATTCAAGCAAAATTTAATTAAAATTGGAGCAAACGATAAAAAATTGAAAAGTGAACTGGTAAGCCAATAGGGATCCAACTGAAACAATAGCCCCTTGGGAGGCTAATAAAAAATTTCTAGAAAATTACTTACTAAAAAATTCATTTAAGTCTCCGTATTCTGACAAACTTCCTATGATCTAACACAGAAAACATGTTAATTGAAATTTGACTGAAATATGAAAAAAATATAGCCCAGCAATTTTTTGAGCGTGAACGATCCTATAAATGAATAATATTTTATGTTTCATATAAACATGAAGCGATAATTTAAATTTAACTCTGAGTTTAAAAAAACAAAAAAATAGCATCATATTAAAGAAAGTAATACTGCAGTGACATAGGAAATTCTAATCAAATGTTGTGTGGACCAAACTTGTTTTCAAAAGTTTATTTTAAATTTCAATGTTATAATTTAATAATAATAATCGGCTTATAAAAATAAAAATTCAATGAAGCTTCTATCAAAAACTGGAAAATGATTACTGAAAATTGAACGATATAGGAGTATAGTGAATTGAATTTGAATCTGTAATTGAAGGAAAATAAATTATCAACAGTTTGAAAATATTTTTTGCGATTGGGAAATTTATGCTAAGAATGCATTCATATTATTAATGTAAATCATTCGTTCAAAAACATTTTACATTTATATATATATATAAAGATGATATTTTATTGAAACTGATGACCACTGTCAATTTCGAATTAATAACCTCTTCAATCATAATTTTCTTCAAATATGTAAATCGATTAATCAAGAATAGTTTGAATATTTGTCAGTTACGTTAGAATAAATCATATTCTTATGCAATAAATATCCAGAAAATAACACAATGAAGGTAAAAATTCATAACAAAACAGGAGCCTAGTAGTTAAACTTTCAGTTTAGAATAGAATTACTAAATTTTATGTTTATACTGAAACAGCTATCAATCACTTATTTAATACATATCCTTTAATTATTAACTTCATGAATTATTTTTCTGATTTATAAATTCTGAGTAAAGTTTTGGCTGAAATATTTGTACATACATAAAGAGGTGAACATTTTTTTTTATAGATTAAGTTGAGTTTCTGAAGATGTAACATCAAAAGCAATGTTAAGTGCTCATAATTAAAATATTCTTAGTTAGAAAAGCATGAATTTCAGTTAAATCTTTTGCATAATTTATGAATTATCTTATATGAGGGGGAAAGTTATGGATGGTTTTTTTTTGTTTTATATTTAAAAAATTCTTTATTTTCTCATATTTTGATAGGGTAGAGTTTTTCAAAATTTAAATCAACATTAAATGTATTCCACTATATACAAATTATGAGACTACAACATTTGAATTTTCTAAGATGATATCTCTGAACTCTTTCCTGGAAAAAACACTTTATTATTTTTTTTAAATATTTTATTTCATCTCGTGTTCTCATTACCTACCCAAAATTTAAGCATTGTAAAAACTTTAATGTAACTTTTCATGCTACTCCGGAAGGTAAGGATTTGTAGTATTTTGTTATTTTCATAAAATAATAGAACACTATTTTGTTTTTAAGGGATTAAGTTAAGTCAATAATAATTAATTTCTTTAATTTTTATTAATGGAAGTAAATTAATTTACACTTTGATCTGGCAATAAAGAAAAAAATTATTTTTTCTTCACATTATTCCAAAAATTATGATTTCTTACACGACTCCAAGTTGTTCGAATGGTTGTTGTTAATGATTCGAAATAAAAATGAAAGGATAATATTAATTTCTTAATGACATTTTAAAATAGGAATTAAATGTGAACGTGTAAATTAATTCACCCCTGTTTATTTCCTCATCTTTTAAGAAATGATATTAAGACTTGAATATTTTTGTATTTATACAAGATATTTACAAGATATTTATGAACTTATTTGCTTTTTTCTCAAACTAAAAAAAAATCATTGATTTCAACAATCATGCTTAGAAGTTTTTTTGTCTTTGCTTTTTTATATTTTATTTAATTTGAGGACAGAGCACATTAGACAAATTTTAAATTTCACTCTAATTTACTTCTCATGGTCCTACACAAATGAACTTTAAGAAGTTCTTTTATTAAAATAAATATGTTTACTTTCTCTTCGAAAACAAATTTTCTAAGATCTTAGATGCAATATTGGATTTAATTTAAATCGGATATTCATAAAAAAGACTAACATATAGTAGTTTTTACAACGAGACATTTCTTCCTATAATTAACCTAATCTAAATGGAACATTTTATTGAAGAAATATTGGGCTCTTAGACTGAATATTTCTTGGGTCATAATCGATCTTTCGAAACAAACAGAATACTTTTTTTTATAAAATTCTACGACAAGACTAAATAATAACCCTGAGTCGCATGCTATTTGTGAATAAGAATCGATTCATTTATTTAAATTCAAACTGCCCTGTTTGAAAAAAAAAAACAGAAAACTTCCGTACATTACTGAAATATTTGAAGAGACCATTTAAATCAATTTATTTCTATACTGAATTTACCCCTTTATATATTATTAAGTCGTTTTTATTGAGATGTTCAAGCAAAGTATTGTATAAGTTTTTTCACTGTAATTTGAAGGCGACTTTAAAGTTCTTTTTTCCCCCAAGAATCAACCAAATGTTTGTAATCAACTATTTTAAGACTTATCAATAGGAAAAGTAAATGTAATTATTTTTAAACTGTAGAATTAAATTCAAATAGCAGTTTTAAGAATTTCATGTTGTTACCTCAGAACGAGAAAACATTCTGCAAAGGGTATATTTTTCATTCATAAGACTTTTGAGGCTCTGTATCGGCATGAGCAAGAAAAAAACTTAATTTTATATTTTTATGTACATAAATTTTTTGAAGTTTTACTCCTTGAAGAAATCAAGGAACAATGAGTCACTTTCTTCAAGAAACGTAAAGAAGTAAATTAATTCTATGAGATGGAAATTTTAGTAATTTCTTTTTGTTCAATACATATATTTTACTTCATATTAAATAGAAAGTCTTGGAAACAATCAAGCGAGTGTCTTAATTTAACTTGTTTTGAATATTTTATAATCATGAAAATTGTCTTCGCTGAATAATTTGTGCTGGTATTTTTTTTTATCTTAAGAAATAATGTTTTTAAAATAAAACGAGCTCTTAATACGAGTATTACATGCACTCTTGCTTTTAGTGCGTTTTTTAGAACATATTTTTAATCCAGTTTTCCATTCTTTTTAAAGAAAAATAAAAAAAAATCTAGGGTATTTTACATTTAAAAAAAAATGCAGTTGGCTTAAATTATTAAAAAAAAATAAGTGTATTTCTTTTGTTTTCTTAAAATTTCATAATAAGAAAAAATATTATGATATCTTAATTTTTATTAAAAACACGTAATATAACTGAATCACGCGTTTATTTAATTACATATAATTCAGTTATAACCTTTTATTCTAAACTTAATTTATTGAATTACACAATATTGCTTATTCTATTTTTACCAAATTATCAATTTAACATGCGAGCAGCATCAAATTCCAATACAATTATATCTTAATTAAAAAATATTTTTTAGTTTATTTTTCATTCCAAAAATACTTGTCAACATACGAGTATGATAAAAGTAAACTTTCAAATATGTACTCAGTTAAAATCCATATGCTACTTAAATATAAAATGGTTTCCTTTCTAAGGCCTGAAATGCATCAGGGGGCATGTAGGAAAAGAAGAATATTAGCACCAGCAAACATCATATATATATATATATATATATATATATATATATATATATATATATAAGTGAAATGTACAAGATAGATATTTCATCAACAAAAAATCAAGAAAAAAAAATTCTCTAATTAAACAGTCCCATTCATATCAGAAGCACACCGTATGAAATTTTCTAGTGAATAATAGAACAGCATTCACAATTGGATCTGAATGATTCACCTTTAAGAACATAGGTTCAATAAGCAATCAGCTGAAAATATCATTATTCTTAAAAAGTGTTGAATCTCAATATTTCAGATAATTACCACAATTGTATCATGCGAAATGAATTCATGCAGGAAATGATGGATTATATATACCAGAAAAAAGCGAATTTCCTTTAAAGAATGATCAAGCAAGTAGGAATAGACGAGAGGCACAAAGATTATTCCGTAGATATTTCTGACAAGTGGTATTCCATACCGTTCTATCTTAATGAATGACTGCAATGAAACAGGATCTAACTGCCTTAAAGAGGAACATGCAAGTAAGAGAAGAGCTTAGATTTCTGTAAATGGAATAACGTGTCTTGGAGAGTTCGAACCCGGGTGCTACTAAATACGCGACGTGTAGTGAGGCTGGTGCACGTGAAATATGTCAAGTTCCCAGGTCCTCCCGTGGCATGGTATGGAAGTGTGGAGAGGAAAGTTCCAGCTCGTGTGTCGTTCTCGTCACTTGACGATGTTAAAAATTACAAGGTCCTTCTGCAATATCCCTCGAGTTGCTTGTTTGTGCGACTTTAATAAACAATCACATCACATCACTGGAGAGATTAGCAGCAACCATTTATACGATAACGCGAGTTGTGACATCCCAAATTGGCGTTTGTCGAATTTAGTGCAGAGTATTGAACATGAGAAACGTAGGCAATTTTCCACGTAGTTAAGGTTTAATCAGAAAAAAGAAAAGAAAAACAGCCAGTGCACTATTATTGCTGGACAAAAGTTTGTTAGGTGAATGTTACAAATTCGAAATAAAAATTCCACAGTTTCGTGCTTTATTGTTATTCAGTAATATGGTTGTTATTACCAGAAAAAGTATTATCAACACACACGTCTGACTGAGAAAAAATATTTCCTAAGCCACTGATCCACGTACACAACAGCACTGACTTGCCCAGAAAATTTGATCCTGTATCACTGAAGTTAGGCTGCGTTTAGCTAGAACACCCGACTGGGGAAACCAACAGCTCTTTTTCAGATTATTGTGGCTCTTTCACTCACCACTTAGAAGAAAATATGGTCTACGCATGATGGAGCACCAGCTTACTTTATAGCCACGGTCTGATATATTTTAAATGACATATCCATACATTGCATGTGATGAACTTGTGATGTAGCTTTCGCACTCACTGGATTTATTTTGAAGACACATAAAATAAATGGTATGTGAACCATCTAACATCTCAGAGGAGAAGATCCTACCCATAAAACAGTTTTGGCAATAGGAAAAGTCCACTGAAGATAGTGCACTAGTCTTTCATTTCCACATTGAAGTATCGCAACGACGCATGTGGATGCTACGTTTAAACATCTATTTCGAATTTTTTTTTCTAACTTGAATAAGATCGTACAACTTACGATTTCTTTTATTCTTTAAATGTTTAAATTTTAAATTTAACTTTGCCCTTGTTTACATTTGGTATGGAGCTTTGAAAATGAATAAGATCTCATCGTAGGTTTTGTTCGTCTAGAAGGGTACTATTATAGTCTTATTATATTGTTTTGTACTGGATATTAAAATGTATTATTATTATTTTAGTATTTACAAATATTATGAATAACTAACACATTTTCTTCATATATGCATATAATTTTAACTATATAAAGCCATACTAAATTACAAATTATAACTATTAAAAAACAAAGTGAGTTAAAATTGTTAGACCAAGACAACTGTAATTGTTACAGAAAAATTGAAAAAAATTAGAAAAATCTTAATTTCTAAATCATTTAAGTTCAAAAAAATATAATTTAATAAATATAAAATATTATAATCTGAAAATGCCAAACACTTACTAAAATCAATATAAAAGAAATCAGGAACATGTATTATACATGACAATTTTAAATGAAAAAAAAAAAATTAAAAAAATTAATAGTAGAAAAATTTCAAGTTGGATAATCACAGCTTTATAAGAAAAAATAAAGAAAATATCATGAAAGAAGAATTTTAAAAAAATTCGAAATTATGGATGACATAATTTAAAAAGTGTCCCAGATTGTGTTCTATAATGGTATTCTACCCAGTTCTATAATGGCGGCCTTCCAAAGATGAACAAATGCTGGGAGAAATGTATAACACTTGATAATTACTAAGTCAAGAAATTCAAGTGTAATGAATAAAATTTTAAATTATATATCTGTTATTTTTATTACCATACCCTCAAATGACGATTTACCGTATCCCAAGAAATCGCCATCGTTTTTCAGGCTGATGAGACTGTCCTTGCCTTCTTTGAAGCTGAATAATTGGAAGGAAACTTGTTTTGATTGTTTCTTGGTTTTCGGTGTATAATGGCAAATTCATGTCTCATCAATGGTCACATTTCGATGCAAAATTAGAAACATCAACTCGACACGGCATTAATTGAAACTCATCCATAAATCGGTATTATATTTGTTTTCAGGTCGCTTAGTAATAGTACATAATGGTAACAGTAACTTGCCTTAGCAACTACATCTGTCTTCATAAAAACAGTAACATTTTAACCACCCTAATTGGAGTTGTATATACATGTGTGTGTAGTTTAAATAATTTAATTTAGAGATTTTTTATAGAATTTTTCATTTTACTTTAAAAATTGAAACATTATTTATCTGAGTAAAGATAACTGAACCGAAATATCAATTAAAAGAATAAAATTACGATTTATTTCTTTTGCTGTAAACTCGAAGTTGTATATATTGTTAGAAGTATATATTGACTGGTATTTTTTTTTTATTACAGTCACTTTTAGTAGCAAAAATAGGGCTATTGGTCAAGGATCTCATAGTTTTGAGCTTTGATCAAGTGACGAAGACTACTCCTGAGATGATACCTCGCTCTCCAAGCTTCCAAACCAGGCCAATAGTCACAGACTTGACACTTCGACAAGACTTAATGTGTATTATCCCCTCTACATGGCGGGTTATTATTGGCATCAGGTTTCTAGCTCCCAACTCAAAAAAAAAAGAACTCCGGTCGCGAGTTCATGTTCATAAGGATTAGCTACCACGGCCATAGGAGTAATAATGTAGATATATAAAATATGACAATCATTGGAATATAAAGTATTGCATCTCTCAAAAAATGCATAATTTTTTTTTGGTAATATGTTTGGAACTGTTCTGTGTTGTTACGGGGATCGGTTAAAATTGAATTATGTATGATTTTCAGTCAAGATAAATGTTTTTGCTTTTTAGCACTGTACAATGTTCATTGAATCGAATTCTTCTAATAATATTCATTGAATCGAATTCTTCTAATAATATTCATTGAATCGAATTCTTCTAATAATATTCATTGAATCGAATTCTTCTAACAATATTCATTGAATCGAATTCTTCTAATAATGTTCATGATCCTAAATTTCAAATCATTTTCACCTTTCCCAAATGTGATTTACAATTTAAGTCATTTTCCCTCATTACTTTAAGAAACGAACTCTGTAAGTACCTTGCGAAATTTCTATGAAAAACACGAATTTAATGTTTAAGAATGTTCTCTAAACACAGATGTTTTTGAACATGAAAGAAATAAAGAACATTTTAAAGTTAATTAGTCTTTGAATTTGTTCTTACATGTGTCTAGACCAATGTTACAATAGAAAACAATATTCCGAGAAATAGCACGAGAAAAAAAAATATATTCTTGTGATTACATTTTATATTTTTAATCGTGATTGAGCTCTATTGTTAAGGAAATATCTCATAATTTTTTATAGAATGAGAATAGCTGTAACTTCAACTATATACTGCTCTTATACTATCTATAATAGCTCTTCTTTCAAATACAGCATTTCTCTTTCCCCATATTTACTTACCATCAAGGCTCTGTTCAAATATTACTGAAATATTTTATCTTTTTTGAAACTACGGTAGTATAATAGTTTCTTATTTCTTATTTATATTTGCTTGTCTATAAAAGCTTTGCGCAAAGAGATTTTTCTTTCATACTTATTTTACCATATTTTCATAGCTTCGGCCTTAGTGTCATTTTTATCGTATTTCCGCTCTCTGTATTGTTTCTTGTGAATCTATTGCAAAACTATCTGTCTCAATATTTTCCTTACTAAGCTCTAACCAGTTTCTCAAACACACACGTTTGTTTTTATAATATATAGCATAAATGGAGTGCACATTCTCCGTCCATTTATTAATTTATTGTATCTTTTGAAGCAGTCGTACTTAATAATAATTTTTAATTCTATATGAAATATTAGCAAGAAGGTTAAATTAGATTTAACAGTAGTTTTGGAACTATTTTCAAAATTGATATTTTTCATAATTTATTACTTTTGAAAATATATATATGTATAACAACCAATCAGAATTTTTACCAATCAAGATTCAATAAAATTATTATATTACATTACTCGACTTTTCCTACCATTTTAATTATTTATTTAATTCTTAGAGTGCAAAAATCTATCTAACCATCCACATTCAGATTATGTTTTTAATATTAAGTAAGTACTTTTATGACTGTAATGTGATGAATTCGATGTTTCTGACAATTCAGTTAAACTGATAAAATAACTACATATTGTATTGATTCAGCACTGAATCAGCGGAAGTTGTCTAGACTGTAAATGGACTTAGTGCCCAGAAACACGAAGAAAATAATAAGTAACAGCAGAATAATGTGATTCAAAGGTTTCTTAATTTCACAGCTTTTTCAATAAAAGTGCATGGATCAGAAACGTGTCTGAAAGAAAGATGAATTGTGAACATTCAAATAGAACATTAACTTTGAAGAATTCTAAAAGAATTGAAGTGAATGATTAAAATAAAGAAATGGTTTTAAGAACAAAAAACGTTCTTACAATGTTATTTTTTTGAAAAGGCACAAGATATAATAAAATGCCTCAGTTACGTTTAAAAGTTTTAGGTATGCAGTAGGTGACTTTTAAATAGAAATATACTCGTAATTTCTGACTAGAAGAATCAATATGTTTGTTATGCTTAGAAATGTTCATTGTGTTAGCAACGTAAAAAATAATAAAAAAAAAACCCTCGAAAGTTTCAAATTATGTAAAATCTAAAGTAATATCTTAAAAGTCACAAATATTTATATCATAATAATTAATTTTCTCAGTAACACTAATGGGGAGCGTAGCAACTTAAATTTAGATTTCATGGTGACAAAAATAACTGCAATAAATTTTTTGGGAAGATTTTGTTGGAAATTAAATAGTTAAATAAGTGAATCAGAGAGATATTAGGTAGCTTAAATTTCTTAAATCGCAATGATGAACAACTTGTCACATTATGCGTAATCTTTATTTTGAAGTTAATATTTATCGCCGAATTCAGAATTATACACTGATTTTAATTATTAGAATGTTATAAACAGAATTTGATATATTTACTTGTATCACACCATTACTGTTATTTTTATTATAATTTTCTAAAAAAGTGATACGGACTTTTTTTTTTCATTATAACACATTTTTTTATGATTATAATTCTTTTATGCTCACCGATAATTCTATACTTATATATTTATTAGTTAATAAAATAACTAAAAATTTTATTATATAATCTAATATTTCTGTCATCCGCAATTTTTAACATCATGGTAAATTGGATTATATTTAATTTTTTCATCTGCAAATTTATGATTAAATTCTTGGTATTTTTTGCAAACTTCTTGAAAGAATTTAATCAATGAGATAAAACATTTAAAAAGCTCTATAATGATATACCTAATTATATTTAGAAAGAAAATATAACACCCCCGTATAAACAACATTTTCAATTTATTAATTAACGCAATAAAATTTTATACCTAAATTTTATACTTAAAAACATTATTCTTATACATCTGAACATATCCCATAATTTTAAATAATATCGTTTCCTTTTTGTGTATGCGAATAAAAATTAAATTGTCTTCAATTGTAACTATAATAATATTTATACGCAGAAGATGGTCTTTTTTATTAAATTATTATATATACTACAGTTAGAAATTTCACACAATCTCTCTTTCTTTCTTTCCCTCTTGTATGTATATATATATAAATATATATATATATATATATATATAATGATTTAACTTTTCTTAATGTAAAAAAAAAAAATGTTATGTTGTTTTACATTTTCTTTATTTTTAATTCTTTAAATTTAATTTAATTTATTTTAGCTATTTAAATAACATTGTCTAAAGATTTTATTTCTAAATTTTGTATGGAAATAGTTCGAGTGATGGCCTTGATTTTTTTACATTTTATAACGTTTTTATTTTCTATATTCTCTATATGTCTTTTAAGATTTCTTTTTTAAAATTATGATTTTTTAAGGTCTCAAATTATAATTTCTGCTTAAATAGACATTTCATGTTGTGCTGGCTTTTGACTTTTGATTGGTTTCTACGGTTACAATTTAGTGCTGGTATTCTCGTAACATATAAAATGTTCCTATTATTATTTAAATTTGGTATTTTGGCAACGTTCGCAATTTTTTTTTTTCTTCACGTGGGAAGATGGTGTGGCCTTTTGCTTCAAGCCAATGTTTGACTCTTTTTTATGCTTTTTCAAGTATTTTTCAGTTGAAATAAATTATTAATGAGTAATAAACATACACAAATTTTATTTCTAAGTTTTATTGATTTCTATCATGCATTTTTCTTAATTTTTTTCATTTTTTTTTATAATTCTACGTGTAACATTAGTAAATGCCAAGTGTTATATTTAGAAATTTTTGATTTTTAATTTTAATATTTTTCTCTCTTTTTGGTTCTTAAGAGTTTCTGGATTTTTGTATGTTTCCCTTTTCCTTTTTTAGAAAATAATATTTCTTGGTTTATTGATTAAATTTCTTTTTCAAATAATGTTTTGGGTGTTATAATGATTTTTTGATAGTATATTTGTTCATTGTTGTGGGAGATAGTCTGGCCTATACCTGTATATATATATATATATATATATATATATATGATGTGTGTGTATGTGTGTATTGCTGGCCATTAAAATTGCAACACCATGAAGGAAAGCGGACAAAAAAAAGACAATTATTGTCCGTAAGACACGAAGACAAAATGATTAAATTTGCTAGCAGTTTAGGGTTTTACAGGATTGCGACAATAGTAGAAACAGGTTCTACTCTGGCTGCCTAAACGGCCATTTGCCGGTAAGACATGACATCGAATAGGGCATGGATAACAGAAATGAGCAACTCGTTCCATGCTGCTTCAAATCTGTGCCATGCTTCATCAACCGTTTTAGCTGGATAGCGATGACGGGCTATTTTCTCAACATACCAACCATAACCAGATATTTCCAATGGGTGATAGATCTGCAGACCCTGCATTCCGGGGTAACAACCAATTTCCCTGCCTTTCGCGGAAGGTACTAAATCAACGGGCAACATATGGTCTTGCACTATCTTGTTAGCAGTTGGGGTTTGGCAAGTCGAAAAGATAGGGCACAACCACTGGACATAAAATGTCAGAAATGTACAGTTCTGATTTCAAATTACCATCGATCTAAAATAAAAAGGAGCGTGAAGTGTATCCAATGGCTGCCCAAACCGTTACACCAAGTATAGAGCATCTATGCTGATATCGAATGCAAGCAGGCGACGAACCGTTTCCTGAGAGACTCCAGACACGTACCACTCCTGTATCCAGCTTTGTCATTTGGCGCACAAGAGTTGTCATCTCGCTTCATACTGCATTGTCAAGAAAAGCCGAAGTAATGGTCGTCATACTGACAGTCCACTCTGCTGCAAACAACTGCGCACAATACGAGTGGATACTGGGCGTGCTGTAAACATACACATTTCCTCACTAATGATCTGTGATGAGATTTTACTGTTTTGCAGGTGTAACCTCACTATATGTCTGTTTTCTCAGTTGTTAGTCTTGGGAGGCATGGAGATCCTACATGACATTTAGTATGAACCTCAGCAACCTATTGATTCCATATTCGCATGACAATGGTTAGATTTGTAACAGAGCAACGGGTGATATCAGGAAACCATAATTGATACTCTCGATTGGTAACGATCCTGCCTCTATTGAATTTTGACTCCAATTCCGATCTTACAAAGCTCTTTCCGAATAAAAAATTGTCTACACAACTTTTCTCTCATGCAGCTCTTCAGATGTCGTTTCTCCCTCTAAATGCGCTGAAATACTAATCATTTGCATATCCTGATTTCTTCTTCCTTTCATGTGATTTTGACGTTCGTCAGATCAATCCTTCCTGGTGTTGTAGTCTTAATTATTATATATATAAATATACACACGCATATATATATATATATATATATAGGACCAGCTAACAACTCTGAAAGTAAAATTTAGAGCTTATAGGTCGAACATTAATTTCTATTCAGACTTTTTGGGTTTATTACAAACATATTCAGATACATGTAAGGCTGAATATACAGATTTAGAATTACTGATGCTGGATTACACTATTTTCGTATTATATGTGATAAAAGAGAGGAATTTAACTTTAAAGTTAATTAAAATGCCATATTGGAAAATCAGTATTCACATATTCGTATACCGAAACATTATGTTAAGCTTCTTGCTATCTAATAACTCACTGTCTGCTCATGATTACGATAGTTTGATAATATTAAGTAACTCATTGAAATTTTTTTAGAGGTGATTATCCATTGAATTTTTTATTATATAAATATGTTCCTCACAATTTGTATGATTTTCTAAATTGATACTTGTTTATTGTTTCCTTTGAGGATTCTTTAAGAAATTCTAGAGATTATTGAAATTTGACTTTTACAGTTTTAATTTGACATCGAATTCTTATATTTTCACAATTTTATTGATTAGATTTTTATGTTATAAATAGTTTTAAATGAATTTTTGTTATTCATACCTAAAAAATAAGAATATCTTCAGGATTGCTTAAGATTTGTTAGATTTTTGAAGTTAAAGTCTCAAACGTAAGGACTGTCTACATACTGAAATTTTATGGAATCTTAAAATCTTTAAAATTAACAAAAACGAATCCACACAGAACATTAGGTTTACAAAAACAACTTAGTAACTATGAATAATTCTTGTATTTGGAGACAGTTTACATATACAGATATATATTTTATTCCTAGTACTTAATGATTTTTTTAAGAGCTAAAATTGAGTTCTTTGTTCTTATGGGTCTATTTTTTTTAAAAAAATTAATTTTGATTTTTTTTTTCGCGTTGAGAATTTTATTAAATATTCTGAATATGAAAAATAATTAATCATTATTGATATTCATATCCTATTGGCAACAGCAAAAAATTTTAGAAATCCTTGTTTAAAATGGTTTCTTAACTTTTTGAACATGGATCTCTTTTGCTTGCATACAAATATGTCATAGGATATATGACATTTTTATCGTTTTGAATTATGGTTTTTTTTTTAAATGAACTTCAACCTTTTTACAAACCAGGATTTAGGAATGTTTTTTCATGTTTAAATTCTTATCAAATATATTTTTAAAAGAACAATTTTGGTTTTAAATTTTATAAAAGAAGCATCTTGCATTTTCTTGTTTCTTTTGCATAATGTATTATAATTTACAGTTTGTAATGATCCGATTTTCTCCCAGAAAGATGTACAGTGAGAGGACTGGTACCATAGAACATGTTTAACCTCATATTTTAGTCCTCAGTCGGAATGTGCATGCTTTGTGTGTGTAGATCTTCGATTTGTTTTTCATTGTTATATTATATAAAATATTATTTCTTCACTTGTTCATATTTTTGTATTTTAACTGTTTTCATTTTTATTATGTTGTTTTAATCATTTTAACTGCCTTTCCTCTCGTAGAAGCTTTTCTGCCTTTATAACACAAAACTTCAAATTCCTTCAGATTCCGTTTGGAAGCGAATCATTTTTTTTATCAAGGGAACTATGTTTATTTTAATATTTCTAATTCTAACCTTTGATTTTTTTTTCCAAACAGGATTAAAGTATTAGTCCAAAGAACTCTTGACCATATTTTAATACTTCCTTTTCAGTTTCATTTAACATTTCCTTATAATGAGCTTTTTGAGTATTTAACAGGGTTTTTCTATTAGTTCTTTCCTTCGTTCTTATAGATATTTTGGTGTAAAATTATTTGAAAATTTTCTTTACAGTACGAAGACTTTCTTTTTCCCTCCCTTTTGATTAACTTAGAGGTCTTCATAGAATTTTGTGGGGAAAATTACTTTATATCTTATTAATTATATTTAAAAAACACAATTGCATCAAACAGTAATAAAACATTTCATAGCTCAAATTTCGATGAAACCCAGCGTGTATTTAATAACTATTCAAGTAAAAAAATCTGTTTAACAAAATGTCAAACAATATGTAGTTTATTGTTAGAAACAGAACTATTATTATTAGACTACGAAATAAGCACATCTATAATGTTAATTTAAAACATTGTTCTAGACTAATATAACCATTCTTTTTAGAAGTTACAAAGTCCTTTAAGACATGATCCAATTTCCCTATAGAAATATAATCCGAAATGAAAATAATTTTTTCTTGTTCACCACAGCTTATTTAGATATAACTCAGTATTTCCTGAATTGATATTCAAACGCCTTTATCTTCGTATACTTATAATGGATATTATATAAATTTGCATTCTTTAAACGAAAAGTATCTATGTATGGCTTTGAAAAACTCTTTATTTAATTTTAAAACACACAAAACATGCGTATCTTTGCGGTGTATATTTGTCATATAAAGATGAAGTATAACATAGGATATAAACTAATTAATACTTCTTAAAATATTTCAAAATCATATTTATTTACTTATAATTTATTTTATTTGTAGGTATAATTCATTCATTTGGCATTCAGATGTATAATTATTTGGAATCTTTCCAATTTGTATTTTCATAGTTTGAAAGTACTTATAGATTGCTATTAAATCCTTTCGTAAAAAAAGTCACAAATGTAAATACATATTCTGCCTATTATTCTCAAAATTGTAAAACTATGAAAATTTTAACAGTGCTCAAAATTTTAATTTTTTTAGAATTATACTTTTCAAGAATAAAAAAAACTTATCAATTTGTTGTACTTGTGCATACATTTTTGTTTTCTTTAATAGAGATTTATGAATGAAAAATATGTTAACTTCATTATGTTATTCTTACTAATAGGATATATATTTAACTAAGATGCTTTAATTAAATAGTGACCGTCATATATAAATTTCACTCAATTTTTATAGAAATGTATCAAGACAATTTTGATACATAGTTCATTTGTTCTTGTATATTTTAATGCGTATAATGTTAACTTCCATTTGTTGTGAATGGAAAAGAGAAAGAGAGAGAAAGAGTGAAGAGAGATCCTGTTACATAAAAATATATGTATAGTGTACATTGACATTAATCTGTTAATTATTATGTGATTGGAAAAATAATATTCACATATATGCATTGATGTCAAATTTCAGAAAAATAAGATTTCATTTTTCCTTCCTAAGGGCATTTTTCCGAAAAAAGCATTTTCCGTTTTCATTTTGTTCTGCTTAAGGACACTAATTTTGTTGTCATATTCACTTATCATTTCCCGTTTCCAAACTGTACGACATTTAATTTTTTCATATTTTTACAATCTTGTTTTCCATTTTCATATACATCATCAAGAACTGCAGAATGACTTTTCTTTACTTTAGTTTCACATCTTAACTTCAGGGCTTACTTGTAATGCCCCTTTCTGATTCGATTAAACTCATCATAAAATCCATTTCTTTTTCATTTTCCTTTCAATAAGAATTCCTTTCTCTTCTTATTTTCTTCACATTCCTATTATTGACTTTGATTTTGCTGAATGTATGACATAGAATGCATTTTTCTTTGCCATATTAGAATCTTCTATTTCTTTTCCTTGAGGTAAGCCACGATGGAATAATTTCCTCGTTTCCTCTCATCTGATCAGCATTAAAAATTTTTGTTGAAAATGGTATATCTTATTACTTAGACAGTCTTCCATTTTTTTTTCATACCGAAAAAATATTAGATTCTAGCGTTCGGTGCTTAGGTGTAGAGCAAAGTTTAATCATATAATAGTAAACCGTGTTAGAAAATCTTTAATAAGAATTAAAACCACCTAATAAGTTTTCATTTTCCCTTTTTGTTCCTTCAATTGATATAAACCTTTGCTATAAATGAAATCTACCTTAAAAATAATATGAGAAGATTCTTGAACTTATTTTTCAAATATATGTGATGCGTTTTAAAAAATAATTATACTTAAAAACTGGTGGCATCATTAAGCTAAATTATTGTTACCGTTGGGGGATGCCATCTGTTAAACGTAGCCAAAACAAATATTTGACATTTATGTATAATTTAGTTCTGATTTGGTAGTCATTTGCTTCCTAATCAAAATTTGATTGTCACCGCAAAATGTTGTCAACGCCATTTTGCATCGAGTTCTCACCGTAGAGGAGACCTGGATTCATCAGTATGTACCAGAAACTAAGCAAAAATCAAAACATTGTCTTGCTTCCAATGAATATTTTTCTAAAAAAGGCGAAGTAGGTCTCATTGGCTAAAAAAGTTATGACGAAGAATATCTGGTGATCGAAAGGCGTTATGATCCCAAATACAATTAGCTAAGAATTCGTCAGTTATCTAATGATTCATGATGTTTACTAAAAACAAACCATCCTCGATGCTACGAGCATCATCTCTTGAATTTCTATGGACACTTATTGAACTACCCTCGTATTTATTTCTGATATTGCTTTAATAACCAAATATTACGATAAAATTAATATAGAGCAGAGCTCCATTAAGTTGAAAACTTTTAACTCTCTTCTGTCTCAACTCGAAGATTTTTTTTTTTAAGAAAAATTAGTATTGATCTGAAAATTTTGATACAATTTATTTGTTAAAAAAACATACTGTAAAAATTATTTCCTTCTTTCAAATCATCCAACAATTTAGAATGTATGTAAGAACTGTGGGAAATGACTTAACAAATATTTTGTGCAAAGTCAACAAAACCTTAGTTGCACCTCTTGTCACTAATAACAAAAGGCTTATATTACTTCATTGCCTAAATGGAAAATGGAATAAAACCATTTTAAGCTTACTGCTATTGTCCACAAAGTAGACGTCTTTATAAATACGATGCATATTCGATTTGTTCTATATACCTAGCGTCATTCTATTCGCTCATTTGTTCTATTCATCATCTATATTAGTGTTATTTGTTCTATTCAGCGTCTTAACCATAGCGGTCCTAGGTCAACCGCTACGGTTATGACGCTGAAAACTGCCATTTTCCACCCTTTCTTGCCAGCATCTTCCAATCGCCTTATTGCTTCGCGATCAATATAGCAAGCTATTCTCCGTTTTGCCCAACCTGCCTCTTTCAATCCAATGATACGACCTTTTTCAATCTCTGACAGCTGCTTGTAATGAGCTCGAATCCTGCTGCGAGGCATTTTTTTCAGTCGTTGAGAGGTATCCTAAATCACAATGCAACAGAAAATTTGACCACCAGATTGAGAATCGCTTCTTATATGCACCTGCAGTGTGCAGCTCTGTTGCACTGTAGCTACCGCTATACATTCACTGGATACCAAATTTTTTAATCATTTGCATGTTCAGTCTAATTGTCTCTGCATACGAAATTTTCAATACAATCGGTCAATTCTTTTTTGGCGAGTAGGGTTTTTTTTGTTTTTTTTTTGTTTTGTTTTTTTGTAGAGTGTATTTATGCAAAGTAAGTATTATATATTTTTCAGTTAATAATATATATCTCACATTAAGATATTTACGATCCGAAAATAGAGTATGGAGCTGAGTTATAAACTTAAATTTATAAATAGTTTAAATTATGTCTTGTATAAATTTACTCATATAAGCAGATGTATAGAATTATTAGTAATATTTATTTATTTATTTATTAAATAGAAACAAATATAATTTATATCTAATTCATATATATACATATAAATTTTGGGAAGAGTAAAATATACAAAAAAATATAAGTACTTCATTATCAAATGTAAATGTTTAGTAAAAATTCAGGTATTTTTAATTTCGTCTTATTTAGATTTAGATCGGATTATAGGGAAAACGAATTCGTTTCACATTATCCCTTTCCTTTAAGCCAACGAGATATGAAAACAAAGATATTCTCAACAAACAAATGATAAAAATACATAAACAAATAAATTATTATTTGAAAAATATAAGTTTTTCAAATCTTTTAACGCACATCAGAACATTAAAAATTTATGTCCCTTTTTCTACACATCAAAATGAATAGTTATTTCTCAACTGTCCTTACTTCCATAACACTTCATAAATTTCCAATATATCGACTTCGTAAGAATGTCAAAAATATTTTCCTACAACTTCTTGTTTGATATTTTTCAGTCGATTTGAGTTTAGAAGAGATAACTTTAATATAATTCATTCATAAATATGCAATATATTATAGTATAATGTAATATTTATAGTTATAAATTTGATTGAATTAATATCCTTAAAATCAAAGTAATATGGTTTAGGATACGACTTGATTAAGATGTATATTCTTTCATTTATAAGAATTATTGTCACTTAGATGTATTCCCTATGCATTAATTAAACCATTAAATACTTCTTTGGTAGCTTGGAAATAGTGGGAATGACCATTTTTTATGAGGGGAAATATGCACTAATTGTACAATTAAATTTTTGGTTTTTAGTTTTAAAAGTTTACAAAAAACGGACCTTTATTGTTATTTACTTCGTACTTTTTTCTATTACATACAGTATATTTTTATTAAATAAACAATGAAGAAGTACGTTAACGTTGTTAAAAATAAAAATAAAAATCTTATCAAAAGTTAGATTGTTATTGGCTAATTAAAATACAAATTGTTTTGAAAACCAGACACAATCCACGATTAAATTCCCGAACATTTGTAAATTGTTAACATAATACACAAAAATATTATCAATTCACTTCGATAGCACAAAAATGGTTAAAAAAAATGCATTTCTTTATTACAGAAGGTATTGTTAAGATCAGTAGGTGTTACAGTTGTGTGATATCATATAACGCCAAAGCAAATTTTAAACTAATTCATTGGTAGTTTTATTCCTGATGCGTCGAGTTGGATTCATCATCATCATTGATGAGACCTGGATTCATAATGATTTTCCGCAAACTAAGCAACAATCAAAACAATGCAGTCGTTTCGTTCAATGAGCTCCAGAAAAGAAGAAAAGTTTATAGTCACCAATTTTTAGAATGGGACTCGCGTCATACTCATGGACTTCTATAAAAAAAAGAGATAGCGATAAATAAGCAATGGTGCTTTAAGTCACCCAGTTCCCATTTTACATTCCTGATACCACATTTTCATTCTTAACACGGTTACTTTTTGAACCATGCTCGTAAATTTTTGGTATCCGTAATATCATTATTACACAAAATATTGAAAGCGACCTTAAGGAAATCCGTGTCTTTCTTCGGTACCCCAAATATTAATATTCCTGAATCCCCAAAAAAGCAATAACTCTCCCAATTTCTGGAGTTTTCAGAAAATGGCGTTATTTCTAAGCACCGCTTTACGCCAATTGGTAAAAAAACGATATTTTATTCGATGGTCCATGACGAACGATCCATCCTAGCTTGGAAAGGCAATTTCCTCTACGTCTTTTTATAAAACTGATGCACAAGATGGAACCTATCATTTTCTGCTTCATTGGATACATCAGGCCATAACAACGGGTACCATGTGCAGCTGGGATGTGAGGCTTTCTGAACAAGTTTTTTACTATAGCTGAGATTTCACTTCGTTCACTCAAAAGCGGAAAAATTACTTCATTTTTCAATGAAAAAGACTTTTTGTATCCATTTAAGCAAAAATTAACTTTTAACAATATCATTTTGCTTAATTACTTTGCACATAATGCCAATGGTATTTGATAATATTAAGGACACGGCACTTTTTTTTTTGTGGCGGAAAAATTATGAAATTTTGTGCAATTCCAAGCTTAACTACTACGTATAGAGAAGCCTTTTTCTGAAGAAATGTGTCTAAATATTTATATGATAAAAAGAAACCTTTTTTAATTTATTTAATAAAATAGAGAAACAATAAGTTAAAATTAGTTATTTGTTATAAAATTAAAAATTAATAAAATAAATTTTTAAGGTATTGAAATAAGGAACACCTGCTACTGAATGAAAAGAATAAGAATAATTTTCATTGTAAAAAGTATTTTAAATAACACACAATGATATATAAGGATCAACATAATTTAAATACTCTTGTGGAGTTATAAGAATGATGGACTACATAATAAGGGAATATGTACGTGGAAATTTATTACAACTGTGTAAGCCGCTGTAAAACTTTCCCTGAACAAAAATTTATATTAAAATTTACATATATAGAATAATTAAGAAAATTAACAACTTTGTTTTAAAAAGTTCGTCAAAATAAAAAAAAAATGCATTTCAGTTAAATTCTAATTTTGAATTTTGAATAAATAAATTTGTGCTTCATTAAACAGAAAAAGACCTTATAGTTTAAAACCACACAAAATGCCAAAAAATATTTTAAAATATAAATAACATGCATACCTAAGATTAGAAAAAATATTATTGGCATAGATTTGTTAATAAAAGGTATTCTCAAAGACATAAGACACTTGAGTAAAGTAATATAAAAAACTGATTCGCGTTTATCGATTGGATTTTATTGAATTGAAAATTTAAATATAACTAAAGGGATTTGTTGCTCGGTGAAACATTTCAATACGAAACCTAGAATGCATACATCTATAAATATATCTAGATAGGAGAGAAGTGATTTTTTGAAAGAAATAGCAAAATTGAAACTCTAGATTACATGTTAAAACTCTTATGTTCTTGATGCGAAAGAATCTTGTACGATTTGTTTTTCTTAGACAATAAAAGATTACTGACTTTTGCAAGAAGAAAGATTTCTAGCTTATTTTTGTTTTAGAGGAATTCAGCGCTTTAATTGTACATCAAAACAGGTTTTCGATATAAATGTTCATGTATGCCTGTAACTGGAAGAGAATATACGAATAAATTTCATACTGATTTAAATAAATAATATTTTGATTACGAATTGCTTTCAATTTTACTGCAATTTTTTTTGTAACTTTCAAAGCTATATTACATTTCTGAATATATATATATATATATACGCATGTATATATGTATATATATATATATATATATATACGTATGTATACATGTATATATAGTTATATATACGTATGTATATATGTATATATATATATATATACGTATTTATACATGTATATATAGTTATATATACGTATGTATACATACATATATATATATATATATATATATATATATATATATATATAAGTTACATTTACTGACAATACACTTATGATTTTAAACATCAATTTAGCAATAAATCTTCGAATTGATAGCGATTTTGATATTTTTATTAGAGGAATTGATATCTATCGAAAATAGATAATGTGTGAAGATTTGTGAAGATTTAAATTATACATATTCTTATAATCAGTGAATTCGATTTAAACAACAGAAAATGGTGTTATACTTAAGGAATTAAGCTTTTAATTATAAAGATTTTCAAAAAAAATATTTGTTGTTGGCTATATGGACAAAGACCTGAGAATTATGTATTTATTTGTAAATATTTCTATAGTCAAATGCTTATAAGAAACATTTTCAGGATAATAATGATTTTCTAGAATCATAAATTTGTGATAGAGAAAAATATAGCTTAGTAAAAATAGTCTCTTTGCTTTTCATGAAAAATTAGATGTTCAAATTGCTGTGTGGCATTAATTTACTTCTTATATTTATTAATAAAAAAATATGATCAAAATTTAAAGTTTTTACAATTATATTCTTTTCAAACCTTATATTGATAAGTCTGGAAAATTTTTACAATCCATTTAACAGGATTAATAGGACTAACCTCAGAAATAATGCTACCACTAAAATAGTAAAGATTTTATTCCTTAATTGGTGGAAAATATTATTTTTTTCTATTTATTGTTTAATTTTGAAGATTTCTTTAACTCAATAGATAATGTAAATGTTGTTAAATTGATTTTAAGCGTTTATGATAAACATAATTTAAATAGAGTGATACATTTTAACAAATCCAATATTCTGTTAATAGTTTGGTATTGTAAGAAATATTTATTTATTTTTTACTGTAAATCAGTATAATCAAGTTTAGGGTTCACTTCAATGTGAACCTGCAAGGGAACAGCATTTTTTATTTTCATATATATTATCATTTATCGGAATTAAATATTGATCAAAGAAGATTTTCAAGATTCTGAATTACAAATAAATATTACATATCATGCAATAATACACACACACACACATATATATATATATATGTATGTATATATATATATATATATATATATATATATATATATATATATATATTTATAATGAATAGGCTTCAGAATGTAATGTGTAGTTTCTCCAGAATTAAAGTACAAAATGTTCCACTAAGCTTTAACTTCACACAATAAAATAAAATGATAAACAATAATATCAGTTAACTTAAAAATGTAAGTTTAATTTTAGGAATATAGAATATTAATTATAAAAGCAAATCAAAAAATTATTTGAAAAAAATTATTTTAAATAAAACTAAAAGAGAATATAAGAAAAGTTACAAAAATTAAAATAAATTCTTAATCTCCAACAAAACGTTGTACTAGGTGCAAAATTACAACAATTAATGGCATCTTTTTTAGTGACAGAATTCTCGTTGAAAATAAAGGAATATAAGGGGAAATAGGATAAAACGTTCTATATATTTTAAAGTCTTAATTTATTTTATATGCATTTAAATTTTTTATTGGGACACTTATTTTTTAAATTTAATATATACTATTGTCTACTTTATTTTCTAAACTTATTTCGAACGTATAAATTTTTAAAAGCATTTTATTCTTATATTTCAAAAATAATTCTTCAATTTGTGATTTTTCATTTTGATTCTTTTACTTTTTACTAAACACACACACACTCCCACACGGATACGCACACGCACACACACACACACATACACATACTATATATATATATATATATATATTTGCACATGTGACTAAATAATTTTCTAAAACTGTATAAACAGGTGTGAGTTTATAAAGATATTCTAGATTTTTTCATCCCAAACTCAAATTACTCACCTACAGATTAAACAAACTTTAAAATGAATAAAAGTCTCCAGGCACATAATAGAACATGATTACCAATTAAAAATTGTAGAAATTTTTCTACTTCATAAATTTACTAATCTTCCATTATAAATTACATTTTAATAATTTTTGTCATCAGTATCTTGATTAAAAACAATAGGCTTTTGAAGGAAGTTTGTTAGTGACATAACTGAAGAAAATAAGTTTAAATCATATTATGTATCTAAAAATATTTTTAGTAATTAACAGAAAGCAATCAACTTTGCATGAATATACTCTCCATAACAAAAAAAAAAAAAAAAAAAAAAAAAAAAAAAAAAAAAAAAAAAAAAAACTACGCACTAAGAAAGAGTTTTCGGCTGGAGACAAAAATTGGCGGATAGGAAAGTTATGTACATAATAGAAAAAATGAATGATTTATTTCCGAGTAACATAGTTACAAAGTAATGAGTTCAATAAGTTGTTGATGTAAGCTACCAGCCTGGATGCAAGCTACCACATGAGAATGATAAAGCTTCCTGAAGGTCTCCTGCGGGTTTTTTTTTTTTTTTTTTTGCCAAATTTGCTCCAATTGTCGGGCTAGGTCATCAACATTCTTTGGTAGATGCAGTAGCTTTCCATCATATCACTTACATGCCCGATAGGAGAAAGATCTGGCTGGCCAAGGCAGTGTTTGACAAGCTATAAGACAGTTCATAGCAACACGTGCCGTATTTTTATCTGGCATTATTTTTATTATTTTTTCTGGCATTATTTTGTTGAAAAATAAAGTCAGGGTACTGCAAAAGGAACGGTAGCCAAACAGGTCTCAGAATGTCGTCGACGTACCGCTGTGCTGAAGTTTGCCTCTAATGATGACCAAAGGAGTCCGGCTATCAAGGGAAATGTCACCCACCCCAATTCCCCTAGATGAGGGCCTGTGTGGGGTACATAAGTGAAAGCAGGATTGGCAAGCTATCCTGGGCGTCTCCAGACTCGTCTTCGAGGGTCGTCAGAACACAGTTGGAAGTGGGATTCATCGCTAAACACTAGACTTCCCCATTCAGCATCATTCCAACCTGATCGAACCTCGACAACATACAGGCGTGAGTAGTAGGTGGAGTAGAGGTCAGTACAAGAGTAGTTTTCGCTCTATCAACAGACTGTGAATGGTCATGTAGGACGCTCGCGTGCAAGTCGCACGTCTGATGGTTGATAACGATGAATCAGGCGTTGTTGACAGCTGATCTGACAATCGTTCTGTCCTCCCGATTATTTGTGGCCCTAGGTCTACCACTACCATCATGACGCTGAAATCTGCCATTGTCCACTTATTTTTGCCAGAATCTTCCAATCGCCGCATCGCTTCGACCTATATAACAAGCGATTCACCGATTTTGCCCAACCTGCCTCTTTCAATCCATTGATACGACCTCTTTCAAATTCTGATTTTTTCTCGTAATTAGCTAGAATCTTGCGGCGAGGCATTTTTTCAGTCAATGAAAGGTATCTTAAATCGCAATGCAACAAAAAATTTGACCATCAGATTGAGAATCTCTTCTTATATACACCTGCTGAGTGGGCAGTTTCGATGCGCTGAAGCTACTGCTACTTATACATTGGACACCAAATTTTAATCATTTGCATGTTTGGTCCAAATATCTTTGAAAACGAAATTTCATTACAATTGGACAACTCCTTCTTGGTGATTTTTTTTTTTTTTTTTTTTTTGTTATTGAGTGGTGTTTATAATGCTACCTTTCTAGCAATCTGACGAATTTCTAATTTTCTTAAAAACAGCAGCTGGTTTTATATTAATATTTATTTTTCATTTATATATATTCTGTTACATATGGTATGAAAATTATTACAACCAATTAAATAATTTTGCCTCCCACTTTAAGCAAACCGTTTTAAATAAAACAGAGTTTTCTTGCAGATTCTAATTGAATAATTTATTTCTACTTCAGATGTCTGACTATTTTTGTAGTATAGCTGTTTACTGAATATTTCGATTACTAGGCTTTTATCAGTATCAGTGATGATGTGGTTGAATGATATTGTTTCTCGTTTTACTAAAATTGTGAAAATAAATAACACTATTAGTAATACAAAATTATAAATCTCTAAAATTTTATGTTAAAAATGAAATATTCTTAAGAATGTATCTAAGAAATATTATGGATTTAAATTTAGTAGGAAATTAAAATAAATTAGTAAGACACTTTTAATTAATGAGATATATCTATTTATCAATTTTTCCCACATGGGTGAATAAAACCATCATGAACTCTATAAATCATATTTTACATCACTTAAAAACATAATTTTTACTAATAAAACTTCAAGTTACAGAATACTAGAATATCGATTGATGAGCAGTGTTTTAATGGATATAACAAGACGTTTTTAGATATTAGAAATAAATGAAACCGTGTCGAGAAAAAACAGTAAAAGAAAAGAGTTACGGATATTTTATTATGAACTATTAAAGGATTGAGGGAACACAATATCATTACAAAGAGATTTAAATTTAATTTTCATCATGTTTTTTTTTCCTTTTAAGGAAATAAGAAGACATGAAGATATTTCCAACCATTCTATTGTTTTTCTCATGTTTAATGTAAACAAATCTTTTTCTTTTCGGGCACTTAAAAAAGTTTATTGATTGCTTCTACTGTTAGAAAAATAAGAGAATAGGACTCAAGGTACCTTAGTATTGCTCTTCCAACATAATCTTTTACGGATTACAGGATTTACTACTGACAAGGACTAAGCAAACTGAATTAAGGTTCCCAGGACTTTTTTGGAAAATAGAACTATTGTATTTTTTTTTGTTAAAGCTTTCACTGTAAACAGTAATGGGTGAAATAGAGCCTAAACACTAATAATTTCTTCTGTTTAGATAAATATATATTTAGCGAAACTTTTTTTGGAATGCTCTTAAACTTCAGAAAAATATTTCTCATACTCGTAAGATTTCACAAAATTCTGTTTACTTAAATAACATTTGTAGTTTCAATGTATCTCCAAGTTTGTTTATAAAAAAGGCTATTATTTACTTTTTGTAAAACTAATATCTAACTAAATAATTTTACCACAGTATACATAGAAGCGTCTTGAAAGAAATTAATATTTCCTGAATCGTATAATTTATAGAACGAAGATGGAAGAATAGCTTATATAAGTGTATGTGGCATATTAAACAAAACTTGTAGAAAAGAAGTTCTTTAACATTTTTCTAATCTTTATTTATATTGTATCAAAACTCAATTAAAAATTTTATATTCTATTTTCCTCTAATGTCGTATACGAAAGAATATCCCACTAGTCTTTCAAGAAATTTTCTAAAGACATGAAATTCCTGAACATAAATCCATTAAATATTGACAATTGAATTCCGAAAATCATTAATGCTTTTAAATTATTAATTTTATTTATCGTAATAATTATACATTAGTGTATACGTATTAAATTGCATTTATTTGAACATGAATTTTCATTTTCATTTTTGAAACAGGGATATTAATACTTTTGTGATGCGAGATTAACGAATTCCACCAGAAAAAACACTCAAACACATTAATGTATTTTAAATTATAATAACTTACTGCAATTGAAATTACATTACATTATGCTATATTTCACTAGTTGTTTTTTACATTCTACATGTCGAATCGTACACAATTCAATTATAATGTGTACGATTGCAGAAACTTTTCACAAATTGTAAGCAGTTGGAAGTAGTTTAAAATTAAAAAAAAAAATTAATTGCTTATTTATTATAAATATATATATATATATATATATATATATATATATATATATATATATACATATATGTGTGTGTGTGTAATGTGTGGGCACGCATTTGAATTTTTACTATATTATTTTATTCTTAATTCCCTTTTACTTGAAATTTAGGTGTTAAACTATTAACTAAAGAGCTATTACCACAATTCAATTACAAATTATGGGTACATTATTTATGTGGCTATTTTGCTGTATACATTTCTATTTGTGCATTATTTTATCAGAAAAAATATCTGAGCTCAGGAAACGATGATGGAAAAAGTGACAATGATAAATATTTGTGTCATCAGACAAACAAAATTTTAAAACAGAAAAAAAGGAAACGGAGTTGCGTAAATTTAAGGTAATATTCGAGAAAATCTCTCAATGGAGTACAAAGTTAAATAAACAGAAAAACTACGCATTAACTTCTGAAATATTTACTGACTTGTATGCTAGTTTTGATTAAAAGCCAGTAATTTAAGACTTAATTATATGGACTTTTGTACGTGATCTTCTGTATAAAAATAAATGTGATGTTCAAATTAGGAAAGATTTATTGCACTTGGTAAACTTCATTTCTTTCTCTTAAAATTGTATTTTTACTTAACCTCAATAAAAGAACAGATATTTAAGACTAAAGAAATCTTCAAACTCAAAACTGCACGAATCAGTTTTGTTAAATAAAATACATCTTATAAATAAAAGCCACTGATATCATCAAACAAAAACAAACTCAAATAAACAAACTCTTGACTCTGTTGATAACATTGCTTTCTTGTTACCTCTTAGATAAAATCATTATTGAAAAAAGACACTTTGTAAGTGCCATGGTTTCCTGCATGGTTTGCAGATAAAACGTTCCACTCTTGTTCTTAAAGAGCACGAAGGTATTTCTTTATTTCCGGACAAAACAGAACACTTTCCTTTAAAACTCGAAGTGTCTTCCAGTGAATCGCTCGCCTTCTTATTTATAATGTGTAAAAGTTTTGCAAATTATTCAACAGCAGTTCGAATTATTTTTGACAGTTCCACATTCTAGTTCATTAACATGTAGACATTTATTGTTGGTACTGTACTTGAATTTGTAATTGTAGTAAAATTTATGATTGGTAGTAGATTTTTATATTTAAAATTATAAGAAAGTAAATAACGTTAGTAATCTCGAAATACATTAAACTTATTCCTCACTGTTATTTAATGTTTTTTTCAGAAATAAATGTTATTTTAATTGCAGTTTTATTTCTAGCTTTCTAATCCTTTTAGTACAAAGGTATGAGACTAGTAAATTTATTTTATTTTTAAAATTTAAATGTGTTATTATTCATTCAAAAACATTAATTTTAATTGTCTTATTAAATTCATGTTTATATTAATTTTATGATTTATTTCATTATAATACATGGCGTATGATAAATACATTCCAATACATTGTTATCAATGCTGATATTTTTCAGCATAGTTATGTGTTAAAAATATCAAGTTACTTAAATTTTGTTTACTTTTTTGATTACCTAAAGACATATTTTTAAACTGTTTTCAGTGATTTAAATATTATGTTATTTTTCATAAAGTCATCAGATGTTTTATAAAGTTAATACATAAAATGTCATCTAGATTGAAAAACAATATTCTAAATGAAAATTAGGAAGTCAATTGCTTTTAATATTTCCTAAATCTAGTTAACTGTCTTATGAAACATCATATTTGCCAAATAAAAAGTAAAAGAAAAATCTTCCAACTAATTTCATTCCAAATAGGATAGTTAAATTGTTTTTATATGAGAATTTTAAACTTATTTAAACTTGTATCATTATTATTAACATAAAAGTAAATGAAAAACATAATTAAAATGCTTTAATTCTAGATACATTAACTTTTAGCAATACTAACGAATAAAAAATATCATAACCATAAATTAGATTACTTTAAATTTCCTTATATTTGCCTGCAAAATGGTTTTTATTAAGTTTAAAATTTTACGATCTTCTAAAAGATCCCAATATATTTGCATACACTTTTATTCATTTAAAAGTTTACGTATTTTTAATTTGTTATTCAAATAAGTTAATATTTGACAATTTCTAACTTAAATAAAATTATTCTTGTATTAAAAAGTTTTCAAAAGAACAAATACATTTTTTTGTTTTCAAGATGCAGAAATTAAGTGGTGCATTCTTAAAAAAAGATAAAGTCATCAAGAACAATTGGGGCTCACTATCAGATTGTCTTTCTCAATAAGAAGAATTTTAAATATTCAAATAAAATATTTTTATCTTTAGCTGCCAAAGGTTTATTTTGCTTGGATAAATTAATTTTAAAGCAATAATATGCGATTATCAAGTCTTGAGAAAGCGTTTTCAGAAAAAGAACAAAAATTTTATTTTATTCAAAAAATATCAAAGGAATGAGCTCGTATGTTTAAGTAATCGAACAAGTTTATTTAAAAGACTTTTAAATGCTTTTATAAAAGGATTGTTATGTTCATCATAGACGGTTTATAGAAACAAATAAAATCAGCTTTATTCCTAGACTTATCTTTGTTTATAATTGTATCTTCAGAAATAGAGGAGAACTTTTTTAAAATATTTGCACTTAAGAAAGAAAAATAAATACTGGAAGCTTGAAACACCACTAACAAAACAACCCTTAAAACATATGTGAATTATTTGTGCAAAGGCTATTCGAAACTATAGAAAATATACAGTTATTTGCAAGTTATTATGAAGAGTATTAATACATAAAAATAAACTAAATTTTTTCAAGCACTCTTTATATGTAATTCAACAGTCTACCGGTGATTTCTGATGCTTTAATTAGAAGAAAATATCTTATGATAAGCATAAATGCAATCAGTGTTTAAATGTTTTTAAAAAAAATTGTGAAATGCTTAAGGTATATGCAAAATGCGAGAGATAAATTGAATAATAGAAGAAAAAAAAAAAAAACCTTTAATCTCCAAATATTTTAGAAAATTCATTTAAAAAAACCAAAAGAAAATGGATTTGTGAAATTTTAATAAAATTCTCAGTTCTTAACAGATTTCTAAAAATTAGCATTTCAGTGCTTTTTATTTAATACAAAAAGAGACTTACAGAAGAATTAGATTTCATAAGCTTTAAGTCACTGCATATAAACTTAAATAAATTAAAAACTAACAATATGGCCTTTCAAACAATTAATTTTTAAACAATGAAAATGCTTTATTACTATGCAATGAGCAAATGCAGTATGAAATGCTTCAAGATGAAAAATAAAAATATTACATTCATAAAATGAAACATTAATGATTTTAATTTTTCATTTAATGTACTCCTTACATTTTATTTAATTTAATCCGCATCATTCTCATTAATTTTCCAAGAAAAGGCTTCTTTTTCTCTCAATATACACATAAGGCCAATATACTTTCCATGAAATCAGCATTTGATTTCTAGATTCATTTGAATGTTCTTGAATCGATTCGACTCGTTAATAATAACAAAAGTTCTTATGAATACTTCAATATTTCTTAACAATGGACTTAGGTTTTAAATAAAAATCGATAGTTATAAGATTAATATTTAATATTTTTAATGGAAGCTATATTCATATAAAATAAGTAATTATAATTTCTTAGTGCATTAATATATAATCTTAACATAATGCATAATATTTATAAGAAATCCAAAATTGTAGTCTAATAAAATAACACAGTACTTTTCATAAGATAATTAAAATATTTTGTATTCAATAATCATAAAGCAAAGAGAGAGAGAGAGAGAAAGAGAGAGTTAAAACTCTCTCAATGTAAGGTTACATGAATTTATCATTAATTACATTTAGAATGTAAATATTCTATGCTACTGCTTTTTAATAAACATAAATACCACTGATAAAATATACTTAAGTACAATTAGAAGTGATAAAAATGATGCACAAAAATTACACTTTTTATACTGTTCAAAATATTATAATATTCAATTTCAAATTTTGCTTTGATTTAAACTATTCTGTTTAAATTAATAATCATCATCCAAAAAGAACATATTTAGGCGAAAGTGTAATTTAATTATAAAAACGCTAGAAATCTTCTATAACGATACTAATTTTGATCTACTTATTTGGTTAAAATAAAATCTATGTGCCTTTCTGACGCATTAAAATATATACTCAGATTTTAATTAAGCCATGATCGTTCTCTCAGCCATCTCTGCTTATACCGTTATACTTATATAAAATATATCTATTGAAAATCTGAAACATATGTCCAAAAACAGAAATAAATTTTTTATCTTAGGGATTTCGAGGGAAACCTGACCTTATTTTACTCAGAAAAGATCTGGATTCTTCTAAAAAATTCATAGTTTCAACATGCAACTTTTATGAAACATAGATGTCAAAAACGGTGTGGGGAAAAAGGGCTTAGATCACTTGCATAGAACTTGCAGATGTCAAAGCCATCAGAAAATGAAAATGAAATGATGGTAACGATGCAAGAAGTAAATGGAATGCCATCAGGAAGGTTGTAATGGCTGTGGCATCGTCAACAGACAAAGCACTATTTGAGAAAAGGAAGTGGTATTGAGCGCAAACAATGAAACACTAAAAAAAGATAGTTGCTTCTGAAATGTCGATTCCATTACATGTTATGGACCCTCAACAAGATATACTCGAAAGATAACGGAAAATGAAGTGTTTAGGTACATCCTATTAACAAGTAAATAGCCTTTGGTTTTATATTTGAAAACATTTTCTGAATTAATAGTAAAAGTTTTTAAGCTTCTGTATTGTACAGCGCACTCTAAATATAAAAAAAAATTGTTTTCAAAAATAAATGAGGGGAATTCTTATTTATCTTGTTGATACAATCCTGTTTTAGATTACTCACTTAAGTTAAATTATATAGGTTATTAAAATATTTTGTGGAATATCATTTAGTTAACAAAAAAGAATGATTGAAACAAAATCTACATCGTACACTTTGGTGTTAAAATGAAAATGAAAATACAAATTATTTTATGGAAAGCTGTCTGGAAAAATTTCTCAAATTTAATTCTTTATCCCATTCTCTAACTTTTTTATTTCACATTTACTGCACGTATTCTTATCATTTTGGTACTTTCAATTGGTGTACCATTATATTTAGTGGTACAGAGTATTGCCATTAATTTGTCTCTAAAGTAAAATTATAGAAACTAAATGGAAAAAAAAATATATACTTAATTGAAAGTTATGGGTTGTTATATAAATTAAAAACGAAGAAATAGTATTAAAAAATACTTACGAGACGAAAATAATTAAATGAATTTGAAAAAGAAATATTTCTTGATTTGAAAAGTAATTTCTTTCGCATTCACATAAATTGCGTATGAGCAATTTGATAGAAAAGAAAAATAGCATTGAAAAAAAAAAAACAATTTGCAACCATTTATAATGTGTTTCTTTTTTTTCTTTTTTTGCAAATAATTTTTTAATGAGTCTCATGTTCTTTTTCTCTCATTCCAATCAATGAAATCATTTAAAAATATCGAAAACAAGAGAAATAAGAATGGTATTGTAATTTATTTATTAGTTTAATGTTTCTTTCTTTAAAAAAAGTCAGAAATTGTTCTGAATATTGCCGATGATTCAGCTGTAAAATCGTTAACAGATCTTTTCCATCAACTTTGATGAGATTTATTATTTGAAAAATTATCTTAAAGATTCCATTTTGTTTCAGGGGAGAGTGCTGCGTTTCACAATTTTGATTTCAAAGATAGACTAAAAAGCCAAATAAATATTTAAATACCTTTTTCAATACAGTTAAATGTTTTATATTTTATTTATGTTTCAATTTAGTATTTCAGGTTCTACAATATTGAGCTTTGCATTTCTTTATATTTATTGTAGAAAAATTCTGAAGCTTTACTATGCACTAAAGAAGTTTCTTATGGTTTTAAAATACTTTACTCCGTTCTTTCTTTGTTCATAGCAGTTATTCCAAATTAATAATATTTTTAGTGTGCAAGGAATATATAAATAGTAACTTCTGTAGTTAAATCATATTTCACACGAAAAAAAAGTCATATTAAAAATATATTTTCTTTCTTATATATCCTTAATACTTTCACATTGGACAACTTTTCTTAAAACATTTTCATCCCGTTGGCAAGGAGTGAAAGTTAGGAAAGGGGGAGGTGCTAATTCAGGTTTCGTCCTCGTCACTTGACCGAGGTTCAAAATTACGAGTTCCGTCACGAATATCCCTCGTGTTCCTTCTCGTGCGACATTAATAAAACCAAAGTAATCTCGAATCCTAACTTTCATATAAATCGGGGTATTTTAATGATATAAAGATACTTCAGCATATATGTATTGCAATTCTGATAGATATGTTTGTAATTAATATATTTTATTGCAATTTTCATGAATTATATATAAGTTATTTTAGTATTTTCGGTGAAACAGCTTATTTGTGTAACGGTACTACAAAGCAATAGTTGCAATAATGACAATTTCAGAAAATTATTGAATTAACGCTATACTTCGATTTCCTTCAATTGATTCTAATCATAGTGGTAAATCAAAGTTATCCTCATATCGCTAATATCAATTTCTGATTCTCTATCAGTATTTTTATCCTCCTCTGATTCAGAAGTATTATATATGTCTATTTCATATAAAATATGATTCTCAGCCTTTTTGATGTACAAAATCACTATCATAAACATAATCACTTGGTACGTCTGATGTAATTTATCTTAAGTTTCGTTTTCAAATTCCTAAAATTTATCTATTATGGTTATTAGCAAAATGAAATACTTACCTGTTGACCACAGCTTTTTAACTAATTGATTGTATGTGTGGAAAACACTTATATATAATATAAATTTTTGAACTAACAAATTTAAGAATGTACCACTGGTAAAATATAATCTCGTTAATTATTAATTTATCAGAAAATTACACATACCTAGCAAAAATAGATTTTCATTTCCAGGTGTGAACATGCAAAGTACACCTAACTCAAGTAATAATACTTTTTGTAAAACTACTTCATAGAAGCTGCAAATATGAAACTGTTTTGTAAGAGAAAGCTGATTAAGTTAATTTAGAGACATCAAAAGGAAGTCAAACCTATCTTAAATAAAATATATTTTGAAGCGCAACGAATTCTAGTTGCGTCATGCAAGCTACAAATAAATAGAAAATTCTTACGAAAAGGAAAATTTAATTTATAGTTATTTACGTTTATATGGAGAAATAATTAACTTTACTATTTTTAAAACATGTATACTTATGTAATGGAACAGGTGTTTTAGATATTGTAGTGTAATCCTTTCTAAAATTCAATGACATAAAGCTAATTTAATTCGACAAATTTGCATAGAGTGATAGAAAGCGTTATCAAGAGCTACACTCAATAATTTAAAAATTGGTCCTCATAAGTTTGAAATTGCGCCAGGTTTTAATTATGTAGGACCTCTGCTAAACGTAAGAAATGATATTCTCTATGAGATACAAAATAGTATTTCTCTGGCCAACAAAACCTTCTTTGGACTCCACTCTTTACTGAGGTCCATACTGAGGAAGCTTTTTTCCATAAAGACAAAGCTTCTTATTTATAAAACTCTCATTAATATCGGTCCTAATATAGGGCTCGGAAAATTGGTCTCTAACTAAAGATGGAGAATCCAAAATAGCAGTTTTTAAGACAACGGCTCTCAGAAGTATTATTAGTGACGTCAGAGAAAATTTCCTTTGGAAAAGACGTTTCAGTTCTGAAATTTATAGAATTCTTAAAGAACTTGATATCATTAAATTCATTAAAATAAAACTAATGAGCTAGGCTTCACACATTGTTAGGGGGGATGAAAAAATCTAATGTAGAACATTTTTGTTGCACAGCCCTTTACTAGTTGGAAAAGAGAAACACCAAAACTGAGGTGACTTGATTCTGTTGAATTGGAATTTAATGTGATTGGGGAGAGGAGCTGGAAGACAAGACTAAAGGCAGACTATCATTGAAGACTCTTCAAAAAAAAGACCTTGACCCTTGAAATATGATGAGGATGCATAGAGTGATATTCTGAAAAATTATATTTGCGAGATATGTAATTATGATGCAATTTTGTATGAATGATAAAAAATATCAATGATATAATAATGAAAAAAATAAAGCATACAAAAAACTAAGATATGAATTATTTTCATTAGAACCAATAATAAAAGTAACATTAAATCTGATGAATGAATAATAAAAAAAAATGAAAAGAAATATTGAAAAAAAAAAAGCTTCGGCTGTATTTTGAAAGAGTTTAAATAATTTAATTTCAGTTCTATAAAATTAAATTATATTAGGTTGTGTTATATAAATAGCTTACCGGAAATTTTAAGATTGTGAAAAGTAAAATCCTCTTTTTCCTTTGAAGGGTAAAAAAATGTCTGATTACTGTTATAATGACGAGAAAAATGAGCAATCTTATTTTAGAAACTACTTTAATGTTATAAATAATAATAGAAGCCAATTTCTTTACTTCATGAAATTGTTGCTGATTCATGTTTAATTGTAACAGAAAACTGTAAAAGATTTAATTTTATAAATGAACCTAAGAAATTATATCTTTACTCTCACTGAAATCTTAAAAAATCATAACTTTTTACAGATATGTGTTTGACTTAGCTTCAACTTCTGATTTAAGTTTGGTTACTTAATTACTACATTTGTAAAAAAAAAACAAGTATAAAAAGCCAATAATTCACTAACTGCAGAATAAATTGTTGTTTTTTTAATAAAATCTTAAAATAAGTAATTAGAAAATGATATATTTTATTAAAATGAATGAATCAACTGAAAACTAGGAGTCTGATTACAAGGTACATTATCTGTATACATTATCCTATTACATTACTTATTACAAGGTGCTCGTTCCTTGGAATGAGTCCCACTGGTGTTTTTCACGGAACAACTTGAATAACATTTTAATTATTATTAATATGCGTTACTAAAAGAGAGGGTCACGCATAATATTTCAATGAACTATATATTTTACCAATTTCCTAATATTTCCTACAAAATAATATTTTATTCTTTTTTGTATCTAAGGAATATCGATGTTCATTTTTAATTAATTTTGTTCGTCTGGTGGATTCCTGAACTATTTAATTTAGAAAGAGTTTTAATGAAGAAGTTGTTTTTAAAACAGAGTAAAAAAGCATGCAAGTTGATTTTTATATTAATGTTAAAATGCACAATCTTTTTTCACTTTACATTTACGATGGTTTATTTTAATACAAATACTAAATATGTGTTTAAGAAGACTATAAAAGGCAATTAATTTGAAATATATATCTGATATATCTATCTGAAATATATCTAATATATCTATCTGAAATATATCTAATATATCTATCTGAAATATATCTAATATATCTATCTGAAATATATCTAATATATCTATTTGAAATAAATCTCCAAGCAAAATATCTTGGTTTTATGAAAATAACTATGTTATTTGCATACAAATTTCATAAAATTAGGGGCAATAACAAGATAATTCAACCTGCTTAAAAATATCATGTGATTTTATTTTTAAAAAAATTCTATTTTATTAGTAAATATTTGAATTAAACGTAAAGCAATTACTGTATTTTATCTTATCATAGAAGATTAACTCTCCCTCTAAGAGTGATTCACTAATATTTAATATTTCAGACAAAAATCGTGATTCATTATTTCTATGTGATGGTAAACGGTTTAATTATTAAACCTAAAATGATGCTTTATATCTGAACATCTTAAAACTATTTCATAAGATATGTTTTGCTACTTATTTTAGTATCTACAAAAATTATATGAAATTGTTGCACTTTTTTATCTTCTTAGAGAAATAGTGGAAAATAAAATAGTAATAAAGGGGCACCATGAAAGCGTTACAGATATATACCAGAAGAGGCAAACAATAACAGTTACAATAAAGAAAGGCATTGAGGAAAATAAAATATCAGAGTTGAAACAATAATACAATTTTTTCAAAGAAGATTTTACTTTGAAATATAAAGAAGCCATTCAAAGAAACGTCCATTCCAAAAAGGTTAATAGGATTTCTATTGATAATTTTTCTAGATTCCCCAAAAAATACACACCGATATTTTTCCGGAGGCAGTAACTCATTTTCAATTTTCACCCATCTTCTTTGCGATCATAGATCAAAATATAAAGGCTCTTTTGATTCGAAAGAATCGATTTTGCTATTTTTTCTCATTGATGGAATCATACAAAATGGGGCATTATAAAGCCCTGAAACACTCCGAAAAACCTTTTCGAATGCGTAGTGGCTCCATTTCTCACTCCTAGTGAGTGAGAGGCCTTCACTTTCAAAGATCATTCCCACTGAAGCTTGAGGCACTTTCACCAAAGAATTTTATGTTATTCGGTTTCTCTTTGGGAGAAAAGTTACTCACTACGCTTGTTTAAGACTCTTTGTTACTGGAATACATATGTATCTCTTTTATGTTTGTTTTTATATATACTTATTCGTCAGTGGCATTTTTTCTTACAGTCATATATTTTCTTAACTCACTGAAACTTGGGTGCTAAGAATTGAAAGGTTTTACATCACGACATGTTTTTTATTACAAATTCAAATTGTCTAGCATTAATTCCATATTGTGAACACTTAGTGAAGGTTTAAATGTAAAATTACATCGAATCGCAATGGTAAATTTTGTTGTACAATTTGTAATTTTTGATTATTGTAATACAGTCTTATTAAGTTTCATGGCTATTATTACGATTAAATGCTATTTATTCTACAAATTATTAAAAAAAACTTCATTGGTAGAAATTTTTGTATTTCTTATATTTGGATAACTTGAAAAAAACTTAAATCATTAAATTTTTCACTACTGTAATTACAGGACATATGGCAAAAATATTTAATGTTTGAATAAAATTTGATTTTATATAAAACTAATTAGTCTGTGTAAGATAAAATAAATGTTATATTAAAGTGAGGCTTCCTTTTTTGATAACAATATTACACGATACTTCTAGAAAAGGAATTCGTGGTTTCTATTCACTGAAATGGCCATGTGAAACCATTAATTTTTCTGTCAATGTAAAAATAAATGCGTCACTTCCATTTTCAATATTTGAAAAATAAAGCAAAAACATTTGTGATTTATGACTCAATTTATAATTGCTTATGCTTTTGTAATCTTGACAGCTGAGACGACATTCAAATTAATGTTGACGGTGGTGGTCGTGGATATTTAAGATTATGTGTGTTATTGGTTAGGACACTTATTTCCTTTGTTTATATAATGTTTAATTTTCAAAAATGAGAAATAATATACACAAGTTTATTTATTCATTTTTGTGTAAATCTGATCTAACCTAAAAAATCTGATGAAGGAGTCAACGAATTCATGCTTTACTTATGAAACTTCTTGCGTCACATTTTTTAAAGAAATAAACATTACTTGTAATGTGAAGCAAGTATTTTACATTATATTATGAAATATGCCTCTCTAATCTAAAACTCATACTTAATTAAAGTTAATGGCGCATGATATGTGTAATGATGTTATGAAAAAAATACGGAATTCTTAGAAAATTGGTATGTTAGTTGATTGATTCAATTGGCGGGATATATATACATGGCATTATTACATCAGACATTAGTTAATTTACTAGTCGCCAAGGTGTAGTTTGGGTTCATTAATGTCCCACTGAAAGCAACAAGATGCCTGTTGGGGATGGACCTCGTTATTTTGAATCTCAGTGAATGACGAGAACGACACCTGATCTGGCCCTCCTTTCTCTTAACTTCACACCTCGCCAGCGGGAGGACTTTGGTCTTCGACAGATTCAACGAGCATCAGCTTTACGGCAGGTATTTAGTGGTATCAAGACTCGAAGCCACTACTCAACGAAAAAAATTTGGTTCGAGTTTACAACTATGACCACTAGGCTACCGCAACAGAAAGATAACAATATCAGTAGCCAAATTTCTATTGTAAGCAATTAATAAATGTATATATGTGTCCTATAAACAAGCCAAAAGAAAAAAAAGACGAGTATTGATTGACAAAAAGAAAGGTAAAAAATATCGAAACATTCCCGTTCATTTACCAAAGACAGTAATCTCCATGAAAGAAAGGAAATATTGCTCAGGAACTTTAAGATTCTTTGATTTGGTGTTGGCAGATTAAAAGATCTGTGCAAGGCATCATTGTAATAGTTAATGATTTTCATAATAATTGGCTTAGTTTTTAATTATCGTTTCATTAAAAACACCCGATTATGTTTCAATTCAATTGCGTCTCAAAGAATTAAAGCAATTAAATGTTCTATAAATCAAATTCTTTAAATAACTTTTAAACACTATAAGTACTTTTTGTTCAATAATCCTATGAATTAACAATTAAAGTACTCCAAGATACCCTGAATCAGCAATTCTTTTAACTTTTTATTTACCAGACTAAGCCCTAATGAAAGAACTTATGAACGATAAGAAATTTTGACTAGTTGCTAATATTTTTAACAGAAATACTATAATCAATATATTCAATTTAAAATCACTTAAAATGTATGCCATTTCTATTGCAAATTCAAAATACAGCTATCTAGACAATGATATATTTCTTTTATCAAAATAATGAAAATATCTAAATGTTTTCGATGTACCATTATCCGACTATTAACTTTTTTTTCTCAAAACTGTTATATTACTTACATTAAAAGGATAAAATCTATCTAACTTTAAAATATACTAATGGAAAAAAAACTTAATTTATTACATTATACATCAAAGTAGTTGTTTTTTATGTAGAATGTTTGAGTAACAAATTTATTGAATTTTATTCGAGTGTAAAGAAAATGTGAAAAGAAAATAAAACTTTTATTTCTATGTAATGTGGAGTTCAGTGATATTTATACAATGATATATTATACTGCGTAACACTTCAGGTAAACATTTGAAAAACGTTTTCTTAAAAATAACTGATATTAAAACTATTTTTAAAAATTCAATCCAAAAGAAATCAGTTGAAAATAAATTGTTTTTTCTCTATCCTTTTATAATGATGACAAGCTCTGGAAACGAAGAAAATAAGATTTTAGATTAGAGGATTTATGAAGAAAAAGATTGAGCAGTGAAAGTTATTTGCTCGGAAGAAATAGTGCTTAAATAAAAATTTAGAAAGGAAATCACACACAAACAAAGTAGTAATTTTTCTTTACTCAGTAGCTCCCTGAAGATGTATTTAATGGAAGACAAAGTTTTAGTGTACTCTTTTTTTTAACAATTTCTTATAGCAGTTTGTGAAACTTCTTTGAAAATTAGATAATGTGCATTTACATATAAAATAAATAAAAAAAAATAATAAATAGCTAAATTACGTATGTTTAATGCATAGATAGATTTCCAAACATGTTTCCTACTAAAAAATGAAACAAAACAAAAGTAAATTTAAATGCATGTATAATGTAATCAATACAGAGTACTTAAGTAAATGCTTACGAGCAAAATAAAAGTATATAAGAATTACTTTTAGGAAAATTACCTCCAGACATTCCTTTATAAGTTACCTATTACATAGACACATTATTGTCTCTCACAGTGTACTTCATTTCTAATTATTATTATTTATTTTAATTTACTATCTTAATTATAAAATATAAACAAAATTTTAGATCTACTTAATTCCTTTTATTTTTATACATAGAATAATGTTACTGTTTTATCCTTATTTCTTAAATAGTTTTTGGGGAACTTAGGAAACATTGTTAATGGTTTTCAATGAAACTATAAAAGAATGAGCAATTATTAATGTTTTTTTTTTTAATTTTGCTGCAAAAATTTTAAACTTTTTTTTCTTCATGCATTTGTTGCATTTATCGTGGTTTAGAGTGTTTTATATTTTTACCGCAAAATTTTTCTGACTATTAACGTACTTCCGGAAGCTCAGTGAGGTTTGCACAAAAAAGATACATATTTTTGGTCATTTTTTAGAAAAAATAAGAAAAGGGCTATATTCATTGGGAAATTAACATGTTTTGTAAAGCGTGGTAAAAATGGTTGTGGTTATAAATCTTCGGAAAATATGATATACAAAATAAATATAATTTGTAGAAATGGTATAAGTATTGTCTGGTATAATTTGGTATTGTATAATTACGCTTGAAAAACTATATTTTATTTATTTGTATAGTTATTTCTATTTATTTATTTGTATAGTTATTTTAGTTATTTCTATTTTATTTATTTGTATAGTTATTTTAGTTATTTCTATTTTAGTTATTTGTACAGTTGTTTTAGTTATTTCTATTTTTTTTTATTTGTATAGTTATTTTAGTTATTTTTATTTTATTTATTTGTATAGTTATTTTAGTTATTTTTATTTCATTCATTTGTATAGTTATTTCTATTTAATTTATTTGTATAGTTATTTCTATTTTATTTATTTGTATATTCTTAAGTATAATTGATTTCTTTCATAAGTAAGTATACTCACAGTAGCAAAAATCATAGCATTTGGTTCTATAAACCTTTAGAGTGAATATGTCACATTGTCACATTTCTTGACATATATCAATAGAAGTTTAATGAATAATTTCACTCAGTCCAATTTAAATCAAAACTTTCTTGTCAGCGGAATAAAATAAGAATTTTGTAAATTTTATAATATTTTCTAAGAGAAATGTATAGCTAAATTATGTATTATATATAAATATATTGTATGAATAATTTTTTTGATTTTTAAAGTGAATGAAACAGCGAATTATTATTTATATTTCAAACTTGCATCATATATTTTTTTTAAAATTCACTTATTTTAATCAGTAACAATTTCTAAATAGTTCCTTGCTATGAAAAAGGTCAAATCCTACTGTTTAAAATACTTTAAGAATTCATGAATCAAATGATGGAAAATTGAGACAGTTAGTTTGTATTATTCAAATTAAATTATGTTAATAAATCACTTTTTTTTACTTTTCACATTGCACAAGGATCAATAAAAGGAATAAATTATCAATTCAATCAACAACAAAGCTGTAATTGAAGCGTAACTGAAATGTAAAAATTTATTAGTTGATAATTAGTTTGTCACTTAGGTCTGAAAATATATTATACTTCTAAAATATTATATCTAGACTGATTTTATGAAGGGTTGATATCTCTACAAGTTAGCATATTTTCTAGGACCAAACATTTTATTTCTCAAGCTCTTTAACTTTGAATGGTGAATCCCTGTGTAAAAAGTCTAAATAGAGGTAATCTAAAAATCTCTGAAGTTGTTGTGTTCTCTAATTTTTAGAGTTATGTGTAAAATTTGATACGAAGAGAAAAAAATTTAAAGGTTTTTTTTTTCTAACAAATTACGATTGAAACTTCTCTGAGTTCTGTTGAATGCTTACGAGATAATAAAACAAAAACACTTATTTCTTGAAATAAACGCTTTTCATTTCTAACGTAAATATTTCTGAAATTTATGTAAGATATTCATATAAATTATTCTGATTTAAAAAATATTATGATTTTTCTTCCTATCAGAAATCGTGGAAAAGTGATATTTATCATGAAATACCATGCCTGAAATAGACGTGGCTTCAAATATATATGAAAAATATTTTGAACTGTAAAACTATAAATCAAATGTGTTCTTTTCAAAATACAAATTTTATGCCAAAATAATATGTAGTATAACGCACGTTACCACCAAGGACTAAAGTTATATTTATCCAAGCAAATAACTAAATTGCGATTTGTCAGCTGCTGCAGTCGGAAGAAAATAAACTATGTGCAGCTCAGTTGCACGTACAGAGAAAAACTACATCCTTCATTTTGATATCCATTTGGTATCATGGAATGCTGACTATTTGATTCAGTGATATGTCACGTAGAGAAACGGAATAAAAATAGACTTGCACACTTCCTTTATTCACATATATTTCTTCCTCCCAAGAGAGAGCATATATTTATTGAAAGCAAACAAATTGCACTTAAGGTCCATTTTTATGGTAATGTATGTGGTGAAAGAATATTCGGATTCAAATAGAATTATTTCTCTCTTTTAAAAACAACTATTGCAGTCTCACGATATTTTGTAAATTATAAATTAAATATTTAATGTTTATACATTTATTAATTTTTGTAGTTTTACATTACGATTTTATTTATTACTAATTGAGGCTTATCTTTCATTCAAAATATAATTTTATTGCATTTTATGAACTAAATACCATTGGAGGAAATAATAAATCTTTTGACATCCGAAGCATAGAAAAACTTTTGATTTATGTTAAATCACATGCTCTACTTAGAATATTTATTTATGGGTGTGGTATCAAAAAAATTCCTGTTTGAGTATTGTAAAATGAGTCATTAAAATGCTGAACCAGCTTCACTCAGTAAGGGAACGCTCTCTGTATTACTGCCCACTGTTCTATCATTCGTTTTTCAAAAATTCTATAAGTTTGAAGCAATTCACATCCCAAAAAGTTGTCTCCATAACTTTTCTAGTCGATGAGACCATCTTCTCCTTCCTAAAAGCAGATTCAGTGGAAGGGACCCATTATTTTGACAGTTTCTGGCTTTCAGTGCATATCTATAAATCAGTCTTATCGATAGAAACAACACGTCACACAATGGTGACGTCATTTCGTTACGGCATCAATGGCATTTTGATCTCTGAGCACATGTGTGGCTACCAAATCAAAACTAACCAATGAATTAGAGTCACATTTGATTTCAAACCATTTAATATGTGGCAGCACACAATGGTACAATCATTTTGCCTTAAAAACACCATATGTCTTCAAAAACTGATTCTCTATATACAAATGTAATATTATGCACCAAATGTGCGTATTTCCTTCTTTAAAATTTTTGTAGTCACCAAATAATTTTTAAAAGAATGAAATATTTTTATATCAGATAGTATGCAAGGGTACTTCATTATTAGAATTTCTCCCTTTCTTTTATTCAGTATAATATATGACATTTACAAAAATACATCTATATAAAAGTGCTTTCCTTTTAATCTTGGTTGAAGATAAATCAACTATTTATCTTCTGTTCCATCCCAAATAACAACTTATCACAACCAGAAATAATAAAAGAGAGAAATGAATCATCATCAAGGTTATGAAGAAAAAACAGAACTCGATTTTTATTATTAAGTATTATTATTGAGTGAAGTCATCCCAGTCATCATAAAACTTAACCTTCTTTAAAAATCACAATTATTTTAATGCTCTTTCTAAATGAAATGCTTGCTAAAATGTTTCAATATATTTTTATTTTTTTTCTTATGATGTGTAATTCTATATATATATTTGCCAACTTCAAGAAAGAGCAAGAGATATGTCTCGGAGGAACCTAGCCTGGTATATTATCTCACATGACAGCTGGAAGAATTTGTATCATGATTATCCTCCGATAAATGATCAAAAGATTTTTATTACATTTTTTTCAGTGGGAAAATAAATCATTAATTAATTAATCATACGCATTTTAAGCAACATTTATTTCGTACATAATAATGTAAAATAAAAATTAATTTTGAACTCAATAAAAAAACAATTTAAATCGAAATTGGCATGTTTAAAAGTATTGACATAAGGTTCAATATCATTCTTAACCCGAATATGATTTTAATCTCGCAATTAACGTAACAGCTCTTTTTTTTGTTCTTAATAATTTTACTTATTGGGTTTTTTAGCAATTTTTACAATTTTGAATTCAGATTTAATATATGAGCAAACATCAAAAAATCAGTTAATTTCTCATCTTACTTCTTAGAAGTATTTTATTACGGTAATATATAATGTTTACCAAAAAAAGTAATAAATATTAATGAATGAAATTTATGGTAGTTGCATTTTTCAGTTACTCCTACTTTTTTTTATAGAAAATTAAATATTTGGACTTATAAGATATTATATTTAATGGTGAATTTAAATAGCTTTTAATGACTTTTTAGCTTAAGAGTAGATTTTCATTTACTTTAAAAAATAATCCACTTCAATTTGCGTTTTTAAAAAGAAAAAAAAAAGAATTAATTTAACTGAAATAACTATTTTATCTGTAAAATATTTACTAGCACAGAAAATTTAATGATGCTTTTATGAAGAGAAAAATAAAATACGCGGGGGACTTTCCTAAATCAATTTATTTTAGAGATAAAGTCTTGTATTACAAACAAATTTCAAGTCTAATTCATTTTGTTTCTGGAATAAATATTTAACCATATTTATTTGAAATTAAACTAAAAAAAAAATTATTACTATATGAGAATTTATTTCGATTACTTTTTGATGCAAGTAAATGTAATACATAGTAACAAATCCTATTTATGAATTCTCATTCAGGACGAAAAAAGTTTCTTATATTAAAATAAACTAGAGGCTTTTTAGCCAAGTGGTCATGGTTGTGGATTCTCCGGCTGGAGGGTTTCGTCGAGTCGTAAGTTCAAGCGTTGATGCCACTAAAGACCCACCATGTAGCGGGGCTGATTCACGTTAAATCTCTTCAGGATCAAAGTCCTCCTATTAGCGTGGTGTGGAAGTTAAAAGAGAGGGTGCCACATTAGGTGTCGTCCTCGTCTCTTGACCGAGGCTCAAAATTACGAGTTCCGTCACCAATAGCCCTCGTGTTGCTCCTTGTGCAACGTTAATAAATAATTTAAACCAAACCTGAAATTAACTAAAACTAATGAAGAAAAGTTCCAAGTAAAAATAGGAAAATTCCAGAAGAATAAAAATGTACGTAAAATTATTTTCAATCGATATATATCTTTTTTCTTACCCCATGAAGTTTAAAATAAATATGAATTGGGTGAAATATATTATGCAGCTTTAACTTTATTAAAAATTGAATGTTTTCTCTTTCAGTTGTAAAAAATGATCTCATGATAATAAGATATTTCGAAACTTCTACTTCATATATCCGGAAAAATATCGAACTCTTACGAGGTATCACAAACATCGAGAATTTTTCGCAACTGTATATGTCTAATTTAATTAGAGAAATGCACCAAAATTTCTGTTATTTATTCATTTTGTATATAGTCTGTTTATTTTTAGGTAAGAAGATACGCTGATCTCAGAGAGAAAGGATAATATCATATAAATGTAATCTTCTCACAAGTGCTTCATTAATCATGCTTAAAGACTTTGAATATAATAATACTGGTGTTTGGAAAAATTCCTTTCGTGATACCCCAATAAAGTTTATTTTGAATTAATAAATATTATTAAATTAAAGTTAATTTTAATACCAAGAAAGTGAATAATGCGTACTTGCTTAGAATGTTAAGATTAAATTGTTCTGCATTGCCACCCTCTTTGTAATTTTTACCTGCTAGTTTTACGGTTTACAAAGTAATGAGCTCAATTTTGAAAAGTTCATAAGAAGAAACAATATCTAAGCTTTTATTACTTTTCCTTCCGAAAAACTTCACAACGAACAAATAATATGACAATCTAAAATGTGATGCATTACAATGCGAGATGTAGGATATTCTATTTATATAATCTTCTGTAAATGCATTAACTCTACACTTCAACAGTCGGACATTGTATTACGAGTATTTGTGCCTGTGGAAAAGCCCTAATGAGACATTTAAATATGTATCAGTAAATCATTGGCTTGCTGCCAATGCTTTAATTACAAACCAATTTTGAAAATCTATATGTGCTATGAATTACGTATTTATTGACGATTGCTGGTATGGTTTTGGTTGATCATAAGAATTTGGTGCATTAAAAAACAACTGTTTGGAGTATAACGCTTATTAGAAGCAAAAATGTACCTGTGAAGTTAAATAAGTAAGGAAATTCTCAACTAACTTTTCATGGACATAGACGCATTTATTACACTTGAATCATGATTTATCTGAGACAATGATTGCCTTGGTGTAGACGTCAATACCATGATATAATTTCTAGAAATAAGAAAAATAAACTAAAGGGAGCAATTTTTTTTTTATAACGAAATTTTTTTTATCCATTCTGAAACATTTAATATAAATATGCCTGAAAAATGATGTCCTAAAATTCTTATTTTATGATTATTTTAGAAAATGTTGTCATAAACGGAAGAAATTTCATTTAAGGGCTTCCTGTATAATATGCACTTCAGAACTGTTTACTGACATATGAAATACAAGCAGAACACTTCCTAGATAAGAAGACTTTAAAAATATATTTCGCGACTTATAAATATCGAGTAACAGCTCTCCAATCGTTCTAATTATTCCCGTAGAATCAATAGATATGTTAACATGACATCAAACGCACATATTCTTGTGATTTTGTGTACCTTGAATAAAACTTTCGACCATGTTGGAATTAATTTTCAGACACGAAATTGATTCATTAAACTCTCTTTTCTTCAGTATTTTGAGATTTTATGATTATTTCTCTTATCAATCATAAAATATTTAATCATTGTATAGTACTTGAAAACTCTGTGACTCTCATTACCCAAACTTTCTGATTTTTGCTTCTAATTTGAAATCTTATACATTTATTTCTTAGAATGAATGAATGCTACATAAATAGGACAAAATACCAAATTTTCAAAATGTTAAAACAATGAAATGGTAATAAAGTTTTAAAATAAATTGAAAATTAAATATAAATATATATATATATATATGTGCGTGTGTGTGTGTGTGCGTGTCTGTGTGTGTGTGTGTGTATAACACAATGATTTTTTTTTAAAAAAATTAGCTAATGAAAAATTTGCGAAGAATAAAATTAACATTAGCATTAAGGAAAAAGAAAAATATGGTATGAAGCAGGAAAGATACTTTATTTTACATAGCTTAAAAATATGTCGTTCCATCTTAAAATGAAAGATAAGCATGTTATTTCTAGAATATTGGATTATTGTAAATTTTTTCTCTGAAGATCTTCATTAACTTTCCTTAATAAAATGGAAAACTTCAACGGACACACAAATTTCTACTGAATACAGTTTATTGTGTTTTTTATTTGAATGCATCGTAATTTCACGGAGACTATTGCAATCAACATTTACCTCAAGTAATCTGTGTGACCTCATCTTTTCGAAAAAAAAAAGGTGTAAAAGAAAATAGAAACTCATTTTATTCTTGAAATTTCTGTTTTCGTTTCTGCTCTATTTTTATTTGTTTTTTTATTGTTGCTTATCCCATCGTAAAACTAGATTAACTCCATAAAGTTACCGTACTTTAGTTTTTGATGACCATGATATATCTGGAAAAGTGTTGGTCAGTTATGTGTTGCCTTTTATATTAATACCGTACTAGACCGAATGTAACGCGATACTTTTTGACTTGTCGTTTCTCGTTAAGTATTGGATAGTGCTAAATTCGAAGTTTAAGTAATATGATGTTTCAACTCCTCTTATTAATTTATAATAAATAATAATAATAAACAATAATAATCTGCGTTATTAATTACTTTAAAGAAAAGCTTAACTGACTAAACTACATTTTCTTTGAATGCCTTTATGTAAAATGAATGGATAATGTTAAATTCACTCTTTTCTAACAATCTATATTAAAAACTTTATGCTTTAGATTTGGGCTAATACAGTACCATTAAAAAAGGGACTTCATACTCATTTCAATACTCGTCATATTTTACCTTTTATTCTATTGTTTTCTTTTATAAATGTATGTTTCTCAGAAGAAATAACTCTTTAAAATGAATTAAATTTAAAATTACTAATATCTAAGTGAAAATTGCGAAGAGGAACCTAATCAGAGAAAAAGTATCACTGATTTGAATTTTAAGATAAATTTATGTATATATAGATTTTGTCAATTAAGTATCGGGACAAGTCACAAAAAGAAGTGTATTAAAGATAGATGTGGAGTGTAATAAAAAATAATTTCCAGAATAGGCATCAATGTACCTCTGAAGCCCTTTTTTCCAGTCTTCATAGTTTGTAAGTCAGCAACTGCAAGCTATTCATTGACTCCGTAGAAGACCATTCAACCCTTTTAATCTTGTCAATAAACGTTTTTTTATTCGAGGGAGCAAAAGTTGTCTTCGGGAGCTAGATTTGGTCTGTAAGTTGGTTAGGGTAGTGTGACGATGCAATGATGTGCTTGACCAATTCCTTTTTCATTATTAGCGACATGTGGATGGATATACTGTCATGTGATTTCCCTACAGATATAACAAATTTTATTTTCAAGCATTTAAACACTTCTTCGTAACATTTACCATTCACTGTTTATACAGCAAACACATATTCCTTATGGATCTCGAAGAAGACAATGAAAATCGTTCGTTTTTGAAGTCTTCCCTGTCATTTTTTAAATTTTTCTTGCCTCTTAAAAATAAACGTACGCGTTCTGGATATGGCTTTGTCCTTGTCAACTTCTCGTATCATATCGAAAATCACTGATGTGGATTTGTTTAGTTAAATAAAAAAATTGAGGGCACAACACTGAATGATAGTTCTCTGAGTTTTCCTTCTCAACGCAAGTTATAAATATACATTAACTTAATTAAAAATATACTTACTCCAATGACTCAGAAGCAGGAAAGTAATATAAAATGGTCCTTTTGTATTACGTGAAATCTACTGCCACCCATACTACCTATTAAGACTACCTTTCACCACTTTCCATAGGCAGGAAAAAATTAACCCAATAGTTACTGGTCAAACTCTATGTAATTACTACCGCACTGCAACAAATCTGCTTTAGACTTTGAAGTAAATTATTTATGTAGCACAATGTTTCAAAATAATACATGTAATTTTATCTCAAATTATGCGTGTCTGTGAAAGGTATATATACAATAAAATACTTTCCTCAAACAAACTGAATTGGATCAAAATGTAAAATTAATTTCAGCTGTGGTAGAGAAGGGTAAATTTTTCTGTGCTAACTAATTTATTATTTTGCTTGTCGTATAATCTATGCCAATCGCCTAACTCAATTATGAATTACCCCTCTCATCAATTTAGTCAGAAATAAAGCTCTTAAATGTATTGAAATGTGAATGTAATTACTTCAACTAATATCCAAAAGAGTACATTATGTTAAAGTATGCTTAAATAAATCAGCTGTGACTAATACCTGTTCTCCATGCATTATTTGCATTTCCTCAGTTTCATTCCTTTTAACGGTGCAGTGATTATTCACGTACATATTTTACTTATGGAACATTTTATCGTGAAACAAAGTTATATTTATACAGAAAATGGTATATAACTTATTTCAGTTTCATTTAATGAGAGAAAAATATTTTCACACCATCGTATTTATTTATTTTAAGCAACTGAACTTTAATATAATTTAACTTTATTTTAAACATTTTGAATACTTATATATAGTCTAAACAAGGCGAAAATGCTGGAGAAAATATAAAATAACTTTATTTGAATAAAATAATGAATACCATATGATATTTTCTAATGTACATAATTATAAATCTATTGTTATTGCTCTGTTTAAAGTTTCAAATATTAGAAGATATTGAAAGATGACAGAAGTTGAAATTGTTAGTTGAAATGACATAAAAATATTCAATGTCAGACCCTACGGATATCTTCGGTTCTAACTAAAGGAAGTATTTTGAAAAATATAAGGTTAATTTTAAGTTTGCATTTAAAACTGGAAATAAAGGTACCCTGATACTTTTTATTATAAATTTCAAATGTAGATAGTTTCATAACATATATTGTCATTACGCACGTAAGTAATGTCAGTTGTCTTTTATCCTAATTTGAGCGCGCGCAATCATAGTAAACTAAAATTAATTACTTCTTAAAGATTTGACAAGTGTTAAACCCCTTTATTGATTCAAGGGAAAAAACAAAAAAAAATATTACTAAGTGAGTTTCCTGTCCCTTCCATGTCATTGTATAATGGTAATCTTTACAGAGAGCTGCTAACATACTTTTCTCGTGATCTAAAAGGTATTACGTGCTTTATGGTAATTAATCATTCTGCGACCTCTACACAAAGAGAGTTTTAGCACTTGGGAAACATGCATTGTCTTCAAAGTCAAGTTGATGTCAGCATGAAGCCTTTCTGAAAAATGTAGCCTTGATGAACAGCTCTCGTATCTTGATTTGTCTAAGTACTCTCAAAAGTTTATCTTTTCAGTTAGGTTAACAGATCTATCAATCGATTTGAGTGAGCTTTGAAGTGAAATTAATTTGGTTTGAGGGTACACTATTCGCAGCACGTATTTTCTGATCGTGCAATATTTCTATCATTCATTTAGTTGTTATTAATTTGACAATAGAACGAATATTTTATTATTTTTATTTTGTAAAAAGTGTATAGAATATTTAAATTATTTTAAGACAATAAAAGTAATTATTTCAATAAATTCTTCAAATACTTTCTCCACAAACTCTTTTAGGACTCGATAATATTTATCATAAAAGATTCAGTGAATTTTATAAAAACTGAGATGAACATTACAAATGCCCGAAGTTATAAATGCATGTTTATTTTTAAACTGAAACTTAATGCTAATACTTATGTTGTTAGGTATACTTAATATTATTTATAACTAATATTTCAATATTACGTAAAATTAAAGTTTCAGTTCTAAGTATAAAAATAAAATTTTTACGTTATCAAACTATTTAATAATTACTATAAATATAATACTAGTTGTGCAAGGAAGTTGAGTCGAATGTTTCAAACAATTATTTAAACCATAATTTAAGCTATCGCCAGATTTTTTCAGTACAGGAATTCTTATAAGGAATTTTGATTTATTTTATAAAAACATTGGAAGATTTTTATTATAAAATATAGTATTGCAAGAAATAAATACAAATGTTAATCATCGTTACTATCTTTAGTTATTTAGTAATTTTAACGATTAAAATTTTTTTAAAAGAACTATTTAAAAACAATTTGTGCTTGCATTAAAATGAAAATAAGGTTTTTTATTCCACAAAATTGTATATAAAATGATACAATCTGATCAATATATAACAGTGGTAAGAGGATCTAACTATAATACTAACATGTGTGAAAAGTAACCTTTTCTTGAAGAAACTGAAAACTGTATATGTAAAAGTGTAATATTTGAATCTTTAAGAGACTGCAATCATAATATATTGAGTTAACTATTTATAAATTTAAATAATTATAGATAAGGCAGAAATATTTATTCACGTTACTGCAACAATAAAAGTAGACTCTTAACAAATATTTTCAGGTTTATAATTAGATCCAATAAAACACTTTGGAAATAAGAAATTATAGTTTGAACAATGAAACAAATAAACATAAAAAATAATAAACATGAAATAATAAACATAAAAATAATAACTGTGTAAACCAGAATGTAATTGACAATAGTTAAGAAAGCGAGTAATGCAAAAATGCTGAAATTCTACAAATAAAACCATTTATTTTGAAGTTTTATCGGGAAAAATGTTTTTACTTTCCCCCTTTTAGTTCAACAAATTCATCATTAGATTAAAATATCAGGATCATTAAGGATAACTTAATTCTACAACAAATTCATTTAAAGCGAAACACGTCTTCATTCACCTTAAAGTCATTAAACAGATTTTTTTTCATTTAGAAAATAGCTTTAAAGACGTTAAGCAATTTCCTCATGTAACGTCATGGAATGCGAGTAAAGAATGTTCGGAATGTTGTATAAACACGAAGTAAGAACAACTATTCCTTTTAAAATCAATTTATGAGCTAAAAAAAACTAAGTTATTTTAATTTGTTTCCTTAGAGAAATGTTTTGAAACATAAATATTATTATCTTATAGCTAAGAAAACTAACTAGAGATATTAATAAATCATTAGATATTTGAAAAACATATTAAGAGAAAAAGAATTAGTAAATGATACCGAAAAGTGAAATTAAAAAAAAAATGAGAAAAAATTGCAAGTATTAAAAAATAACAATACATTCTTCATTAAGAATAACTATTTAATAAAATAAAGGAAACACTTCCTTGGGCAGAATGTTTCTGAAGATACCATTTGTTTGTGATTCTAGGGACTCTTTCACAAGTTAATTAAGTTATTTTAGCTCATAATAAACCCTTTTAAGTCAAGATATTGCATTTTTTTAAATATAGATTTTGGAAAAAGCAATCTAAAGAACAATCTTAATGTGTAATTATACTTTTGCCTCTCATCACGCAATGTAAATGAAAATGAATTTTTTTTTTTTTCTTTCGGAAAGAGCTCATTTTCAGTTGCATAAATTTGTTATACTTCGTTTATCTTTTCAGTTGAGTTAACAGATCTATCAATCAGTTTACGTGAGCTTTTGAGTAAGGAAATTAATTTGGTTTGAGGTACACTATTCACTTGGCGTATTTCTGATGAAATTTGTATTTCTATCATTCATTTAGTTGTATTTATTAATTTGTTAATAGAACAAATATTTTATTATTTTTATTTTTTTATAAAAAGTGTATAGAATATTTAATTATTTTAAAATTAATAAAATAATTATTTCAATGAATTCTTCAAAATACTTTCTCCACAAACTCTTTTAGGACTCGATGTATTTATCTTAAAAGATTTAATTGAATTTTATAAAACTAGAATGAATTTATTACAAATGCCCGAAGTTAGCAAATGCATGTTTATTTTACTGACTGAAACTTAATGCTAATACTTATGTTCTTGTTGATATGTAATATTCTTTATAACTAATATTTCAATATTACGTAAAAATTAAAGTTTCAGTTCTATAGTATAAAATAAATTTTTACATTGTCAAACTATTTATCGTTACTATAAATATAATACTAGTTGTGCAGGAAGTTGAGTCAGATGTTTCAAACAGATTCTTTTAAACCATAATTTAAGCTATCCTTGATTTTACTTTCCAGTGCAGAGATTCTTATAAAGAATTTTAGGTTGCTTTTATAAAAAAGAAACATTGGAGATTTTTATTATAAAATATATTATTACAAAAGAAATAAATACAAATATTAATCATGTTATATATCTTTAGTTCTTAGTATTTTAACATTAAAATTTTTTAAAACTATTTAAAATAATTTGCTTCTTGCATTAAAAAATGAAAATAAGGTTTTATTCCACAAAATTATTATATAAAATGATACAATCTGATCAATATATAACAGAGTAGTGAAGGATCTAACACTATAATACTTTAACATGTGTGAAAAGTAGCCAACTTTTCTGTGAAGAAGCAAAACTGTATATGTAAAAGTATGTCTTGAATCTTTAAGAGACTGCAATCCATAATATATTGAACAACTATTTATGATTTAAATAATTATAGATAAAGTAAAATATTTATTCACGATTACTGCAACAATAGAAGTAGACTCTTAACAAATATTTTCAGGTTTATAAATTAGATTCAATAAACACTTTGATAAAGTATAGTTTAGTTTAATAACAACCGCTTGCCGCCGCTTGCCAAAACCGCCGCTTGCCGCTATACCGCTTGAAGCTGGCGCCGAAACATACCATTACAACCTTTGGCAGCATAAATGTTTTTGCACCGCAGGCTGCTGTTCGCCAGCCGTATATATAGGCCGTGCCATTGCCGGTTCGCCGCCCTTCTGCCATCATGCCATTTTTCTTTAAAACGTACTTCACCATACTGCCTTCCGCCGTACAGCCATCTTCAAACCAGCGCACCGCTGCTGCATGTTACCTTTATTGCTGCTTGTAACAGCACCATACCTTACGCTTGCTAAGCCTTGCCATCGCTGCAAAGTAGCCGCTATGCAAAGGTGAAATTAAAAAAAAAACAGAAAAATTGCCAAAATGATTAAAAATAGCAATGCATTCGCTTCATTGAGAATAACTGTTATTTAATAAAATAGAAACACTTCCTTGATTGAGAATGTTTTCTGAAGATACCGTTTCTTTTGCAGTTCTAGGGACTCTTTCACAGAGTTAATTAAGGATTATTTTGGCTCGCAATAGAGCCCTTTTAAGTCGAGATCTTGCATTTTTTTTAAATATGGATTTTTTTGGAAAAAGCAAATCTAAAGAACAATCTTAAATGTTAGCCAATTATGCTTTTACTCTCATCCTACACTTGATATAAGTAGAAAATGAATTTTTTTTTTTTCTTTTCCGGGAAGGGCTCATTTTCGGTTGCATATGAATCAAGTGAGATTTATAATGTATATATATGTATATATATAATATGTTATTGATATTGATAACCATTATTATGTATATATATATATTGGCAATATATATACTATGGTAATATATAAATGTAACTTGTATATGTGTATATATAAATGTGTATATATATGTAATGTACCATATGTATATAATGATATTAATATATATAATAATATATATATATATGTGTGCCAACAATAACTATATATTGTATATATAATAATATATATATATATATATATATATATATATATATATATATATATATATATATATCTAATACTAATGCTCTTGATTTATATAATAATATA
>BMAW01080716.1:1167584-1185084 GCA_019974015.1 Nephila pilipes
TATTTTACAAATACATTAATGTTTATTTTGCATTGAGTATAGTATCCAGTATTATCAATAAACTCAGTTTAATAAAAATTCATCTCAGAAACACTTAGTTTTTATATATGCATATTTACACGCTTACATTTCTCCTTCCTTGATATCATAGTATTTGCAGTAACTATGTTTGCATTTGATTTATAAATTTTTAAGACATCATTATAATTTGAATAACTAAATATTGATAAATGAAATGATAATATAAAACGAATTCACATTTTTCTTCCTATATCAGTTACGATATTTAGTTAATAAATACCAATATAACTTAAATTCTTGAGTAAAAATCATAACACTGAGTAATGCCTAATTCCAAAAGGCTCCCTTGCAAAAAAAAAAAAAAAAATTCTTTTATACTCCCTCTTTTATCAAAAGAAAAAAATATATTTTTTTATCGTCTGATGAACAAAAACTTGAAACCAAAGAAAAGGCTTAATTTCTCAGTGCGCAAGAGTGAATAGAACTTTTGATCTTTTCTTTGAAGCTATAAGATTTTTTTCCTAACTTCCTGAAAAAGCGCATTATTATTTTGTGAAAGTACTACTTTTGTTACTTATTATAAAGAATTAAGAGTTAGCAACAAATGAACAATACGTTTAAATTGATAAAATAATTTACAGTTTTTACTGCTACATGAGAATACACAATTCTGCCTTTCAGATTCATTTAATAATTTTGTGCATTTAAAAAATTTAAACAATAAAATATATTTATACTGTATATTGAACTTATATTAAGTTGTGAATTTAAACTTAAAATAATTTTCAATAATTTATTTGAGACATTTCTAAAATAAAAAGTTCAACTGAACTATACTATACTCATTTCACAAATTAAGAGAAAATTAAGAAAATAATAATTACTCAAAATGTATATATATATATATATATATATATATATATATATATATATATATATTGTGTGTGTGTTTGTATACATTTGTTATGTAGGAAAAATGTCTTCAATCAGGAGGATGATCACCCCTAGAAGCAATACAGCACATATAGCGGTGTATGATTAATCCATTCGCTGGGAAGTGAAGGCCAATGCTTTTAGAAAGCAGTTGTAGAAGTAGCAAGTGACTGAGGAGGGAGATAGAGAGCTGCAACCTGTTTTACAAAATCGTTCTTAGACGTTAAAAATCATTAAAAAGTTTAGTGGTAATTAAAAGAAGCTTATGTTTACAATCCATAGTGAAAATTTAAAATATTAGAATTATATTATCCCATTAATAAATCTCTAAATAATTCAGTATTCTTGTACATGTAATTTTGAATTATTCTGTGCTGTGTTTCAAACTTTCTACACTTATATTAGTTTCTATTAATTTAAAATTGTATTTGAATTTGAAATATCAATTTTGGTTTCATCTGATGAACTCAAACTTGAAACCAATGAAAAATCTTAATTTCTAAGTTCTCCAAAGTGAATTTTAATTTTGATCATATCATAGAATTAGAATTATACAAATATTACCTTAAAGAAATTAATTGACTTATAATATGTAAAATGTACTGATGACAACCAATTTTACAATGTTTCTTACTATAATTTATTTTTCCTCGGATTTTGAAGTATAATATTGTTAAGAGAAAAAATAAGCTTTAAGTGATTGTTATATTCTGTTGAAGTGTCACGGAATCATTTATGAGCAAAAAAACCTTTTTTTTTTAATATGGAAGTGTTATGTAAATAACATACCTGATGAAGAATAAAATAAATTTGTAACACCTGTGTGAAAATTTGTTCTATTCAAACAACTCTAACACTAAGGGTTAACATCCAAAAACTTCATTAGTGTCCGAAATTAAATGCTTTCACACCTTAGATGCAGCATCTAATGTTGCTTCGTTTCTTTGCCGGTTGATTTTAATAAGAAGCACTGCACGCAAGAACGTAAAGATAAATACAAATTTAACGCAAAGCTTGCTGTTTGCCTAAAGTATTAAGACAGCCTATAAAAAATACTTCCATCCAAAACTGTATTCAGGACTATAAATAAGGACGCCGCGGTCCAACTGGTTTTAATTCCTAGTCACGCTCACAGCAGTATGTCAAAATAAGTTTTTCTTTTGACATCGTGGATAATTTAGCACGAGGAAATTTCGAGAAGGGCTGAATGTTAACAGCTTTAAGAATTTGTTCCTTCTTATTGATCCAGAGTTCTTTTATTTCCAAACCGCTATCCTATATAGCCGTTTGAGAAGGATTTGTCGTTTTTCAGGAGAGGAGAAAGGGGGAAATGAATATACTTCACCCATTTTAAGCCACATTTTGCTTCGACGAAGTCAGCTTTTATTTTCATGTTAGTTTTCCACTTGAGAGACTGGAAAACCATTGAGGAATAATTCCTTTCCCTGAGATATTACTCTGAGAATTAATATCCGTGGATGGTCATTATTTGAGCGCCTCCGCTTCGGTTGGAAATCATTACATATACGCAGAAACATGTATATCCCATTATGCCATTCATCATTTGAATTTAGTGCTACCGTTAAGGGTTTAAAGGAAAGTCGGAATGTAGCTTTAAAATACGGAAGACAACTTGAATCATTTTAAAGACTGATAAATGAGAGGAAACGAATTTATTATGAAGAAACTGCTAGTACATGCACAATTTAATATAAGGGATTATATGAATTTTATTTTCACTTTATTCTCTTTATAACACCAAGTAGTTTTCCTTAAAATATTTGCATTTTTCATAATTATTTGTTATTCATAGGACATACAACACCATAATGTTGCTTTATCTTACTTTCATAAGATTACAAAAAAAAATTAAACACTTAACTTATTTTATCAGAGAATTTTATGTGAAGAAACTCCTGGAATTTTATATGATATATATGATTTGGGATGAGAATTTTTTCCCCTTTTCTCTCTTTATATCATTGATTATATCATTTATAACATAAATTAATTTGTCTTTTTATTATCATTTCCTATTTATTTTTATTATCATTTTGATGTTTCCATTACTTATACGAAACTTATATAAATATAAATTTCTTTAAATATATATATATATATATATATATATATAGGTATATATATATATATATATATATATATATATATATATATATATATATATATATATATATAATATATATATATATATATACGCAAACTTACAGAAAAAAATTAAACTTTTAACCTACTTCACTAAAACTGTTTTATGAAAACGTATTTAATAATTTGATTAAAGTATTGGGTAAAGTGTAAAATATTTTATGGGAATAAATTTAAAATGAGTATGTGCAGTGAGAATTATAAATTAAAGTTATAAATGGCTAATGAAGTTTCTTTTTATATTGAGTGTCATTAAAGGAAACCGTTCAATCGAAATAATTGTCATAATTAAATAATTTTTACATTTCTTTATGGCTCATTAAACTCCTTAACTTCATTTATGAAACTACGGAATTGATTTTACAAAAGAAAAATTGCAAATATTCTGCTAATTTTAGACACACTTTAGTTACCTTCAAATATTTAAAGTATTGAATTATTTAACGTGTTTTGAAAAACGAAAATAAAAACTTTTAAAATACTCAGGTTTTCAACTACTTTTTGCAATATTTTTATGGTTGCTTACTTATGAATTTTTTTAATTCAATTTCAGAGAAAATAAAATATTAACCATCGTTAATTATTTCATTAGTTTTCTGAAAGTAGTGTTATCAAACTTTAGGTATTCCAGTTTCTTTTAACTTATGTCTTACCCAAAATAGATAATATTTAAATATTCATTTGTATTTGTGCTATCTCAGAAATTTAATTATCTTTATGTAAATTCTAAGCTCCCTGAGAACAGTTTATGGTGAATCTACTTCTACTTTCACCTTTTTTTAGTTAATAAGTAAGGTTTCCTAAGTTTTTATACGGACATGGTTTCTTAGGTTACAAAAGTAAAGAGGAAGAATAAAATATTTAATGTTTCTTTACTGATCGACGTTTGTAAAAGAAACGAAAAATGTTTTAAGCCATTTAAATTAGCATAGTAGTAATTACAAAAAATATCTGTAAGAAAAGCTGTTTCTAATACTTCTTTAATGGAATTTTGGATAAATTTTGAAATAAAGCATAAACGCAATTCAAGTGTTTATGTTATTTTGAATAAAAGTTTTACATATGTGAATGTTATTTTCATATAAATATCATCTTCGTATAATATGAATGAAAGCAATTTTATTACAAATTTGAGTTTTATACATTAAAATGTATTTCCTTTACGTATTTCTCTTCAACCAACACTTCAAAATGATGTTATTTAATTTAAAATTCTCTTCCAATAAATGAACCGTAAAATATGAAAATTAGTAAGGAAATATTGAAATTTTGTAAAAAGGATTGACAAGATATCACTTATATAAAACTATGGAGAATTTACTAGTGAGCGGTAGAGATCAAGTGTGTGAGAAATAGTTTACATTGAAGAAAGTAGAATTAAACCTAAGAAGTAAGAAACATGCCTATGATGGCACCTGGCTTCATCATATTACATCGGGATTCATGTAATAATCAAAACAATGAGTTTCTTCTGGTGAATCTTCTCCAAATAAGTCAAACACAGCCTCATTGCTGGAAAAAATATGGTGGTGAATTTTTGGGAAACGGAAAGATCCCGCTCATGCATTTCTTAGAAAATTATCGATGAAATGATCAATGGGCAACAGCAGAATGAGTTACCTCATTTTTATCTCCGATTTCCCATTCTTAACTCCTCCGTAACATTTCGAACCACCCTCCTACGCACGCACACACACATACACTTATATATATATATATATATATATATATATATAAGTGTATGTGTGTAATACGTCTCTCAGAATATAAGTAAGGCACTTTTGAGCATCATTCGAAGTAGGTGTAGAAAATTTAGTCATATTTTTCTGAATAAAGGAAGCTGCTTAATAGAAAGACTGATGTTTTTTAAATTAGGTGATAGAACCACTAACTTTCTTCTATACTTCCAATAACAAGAGAGACGATGTATTTCAGTGAAGTGCTGAAAAATGAAGATTTAAATGTATTCGTATGTAATTTCATTAATTAAAGTAAAATAATTAGCTTTTCTTAAATTGAAAATTAAACTATATTAAATCTGAGTAAAAAGAATAAAAACGAAGAAACTTAGAGGGAATGATGGGTATGACTTATTTTAAGCAAATAACTGAGACCCCTCTTTATGATTGTCATTGTGTATACTAAAATTATGAAACTGAAATGCACGAATAAGTCTTAAGAATAAAATCAAGGCATGCATTATTTTTCCTCATTCTATTTCTCTTAATTTATATGGTTTCTTTTATAAAATAAATGTTCTTTGTGTATCCTATATATTTAATTATATTGTTAGATTTTAATTGATATTAACGAATTACCAAACATTTTGATTTTCCTTAAAATTTTCTTAATATTTCTCAGAAATCCATACACCAGTTTTTTATTAGATATATTGATCTAATAATTCACTAATAACATTATAAAAATATCTTTGAGATAACTTTAGATAAGCCCGTAGAGAGTTTTTTTCTTATTAAAACTAGATGAAGCTTTACATACTCAGAAGTATCTAAAAAAACTTTAAACTATACATTTTATTTACAACTACAATACCTTCATGTATATTTATTCAAATAATACTGATAAATTTAAAAAAAAATACCTTTGTTTTACTTTTAATTTATAAGCCTTAAAATGTTTCTTTTATTTGTCTTCGAAACTTTAACTTCAAGGTTTTGAAGATTTCATGATCAGATTTATAAGACACAATCATAACTATAAAAATGTTTTGTATGCAACAATTTATTGCTATTGCGACGTATTCTTAGAATTGGTAAATAATTTTGATAAACTGAAAATCATATTATAGAAAAGCAAATTAATTAATTAATAAATAAGATGATTTATTTTTTTAAGAAGTTGCTATTTTGCAACTTTATTACATTTATTTTAAATAGAGAATTTTAATAATAAGGAAAAATAGATCTATCTCTCAAATACAAAAGACATTTATAAAAGTGAAAAGAGACTGAAAGAATTTAAGTAATGAATTTAAGAAATGATTTGAGAAAAAAATTTTTTTTTACCAATTAGAAATATTTTAGCAGCATAATTTAAATTTAAAAATCTATCTTCAAGTTTCTCTCACAAAACATTATTGGAAAATACACAACACACATGCATACACAATTGTAAATTAAAATTATAATAACCTGAAGGGGAAAAAATGAATAAAAAATAACAGAAAACGTTTATCAAACGTGAACACCACTAACGATTTTGTGACATCTTACCTCATATTTTTCTCATGCATTTGATTTAATGATTTTCTAAATATTACTAAGCAAGTCTGCTCATCAAGAAACAGTGTCATTCAAAATGATTAAGTATAATTTTAACTATTATAATAAAATGATTTTTTTTAAAAATACGCTTACAAAGACGGGCTAAAGTGAAAGAAAAACCAAATATTTTTATTTTATTGCATTACTCGAGTCACGCGGACAATGGATGTCTAGTGGAACATTTTCTCGTTACTTACACACACATACGAGTGTACAGCAAGACGTAAAACATTTTTTTTCCCTGAGACATTATTTATTATTATAATAGTAGCAAATCTGAAGCTATAGAAGCAGTACGCATGCGTCAAATGCTACCGACCTACTTCTGTTTAGAGTGAAATATTCTCTTTCGAATGTAGAGAAGCCTCTCGAGTCTGTAAACATATCCGTTATCTTTAGTTTTTGTTCCCATTAATTATTTTTTTGTTTCGTCGAAAAAATTATAAGTGAGCAACGAATTGTTGTGAAATTTCACATGAAATATAGAACGCTCGCAACTGAAACTTGTAATTTATTGAAAGAAATGCATAGCAATGAATGTTTATCACTTACACGTGTTTTTGAGTGCTTTAAGTGTTTCAAAGATGGATGAGAAGAAGTTGAAGATTATTCTTGCCCATGTCAACCTTCTGAATCAAAAATGGATGACAGTATCGAAATAATTGGCAATCTGGTTGGATGTGATCTTAGGTCAAGTATTCCTACAATTGCTGAATCTATCGGAATTGATAAAGAACTAGTTCGGCAAATTTTACATAACAGTTTTGAAAGGGATAATAACTTGTAACGAATCATGGTATTTACTTTAGAACCTGAAACGAATTCCCAATCCATGCTCTGGAAGAGCCCATCTTCACTGTGAGACAAAATATCTCGAATGAGCAAATCAATATTCAAAGAAACGATGCTTGTTTTTACGATATTCATAGGATTGTGTACCTTTACTGGGTTCCTGAAGGTCAAGCCATTAATCGACATTAAAACATTCGTGTTATTGTTGAACTCCTTGAAATATTAAGGAAGAAATGACCCGAAGGACAAGTCGTTGCGCGTTATTCAACCAGAGAATTCTAGGTCTACAACATCTCACTGTTTGACAATCCTCCTTAGTCGCCATATCTTGTTCAATGCGACTTTTATCTATTTTCTATGGTAAAGTCTGCATTAAATGAACAAAATTTGAGTCCATTGAAGTTATGAAATATAAATTGGCACGCTTCCTGAAATATCTGACTGAAGACTTCCAGCACTGTGTGGAACAATGGAAAATTCGCATGGAACGTTGTTGGGATAGAGGAGGGGTGTATGTTGAAGGTGATAATAAGTAAATGTATGTCATCAAAATAAAATGTTTTTAACATCAGTCTTATTATTTAACTACCACATCTCGTATATATAAATACATCTAATAATTTTTGAATATATAGGGACTTTTTTAGTCATTTGATAAAAATTATACTTTAAAAAGAAAACAATGAATATTTATTCTAATAATTTTTCCTCAAATGGTTCTTTGTACTTTTTTTTTAAATTATAAGTACAAGGAGTCTCAAAGACAATTAGAGTATTTCAATAAAATTAAAATATGTTGTGAAAGAATTGATATTGAAAATATTCTAAAAACATTTGATATTTAAGTCGATTTCCTTATTAATTCGGATATTTTGATTCTTAATGTTCCTAATATAATTTATCTGGAACAAATTTCTAATTTAAAAAAAAAATATTAAATTTTAAGCTAGCATAAATTATTATTTATTGTATCATTAAATGAGAAAGCTATCAAAAATATTTGCTCTGTTAGAAGACAATAACCAGAATTGTAAAGACTTTGTGTAAGGTAAATTAAAAGCTGTTATTATTCATAATTAAAATTCAAGCGGTACATTGAGATTTATTGCGAATCACGAATCAAACTTCCCAGTCACTAAACTAATTATATTAATTATTTAATACAAGAGTGTCGTAAATTAAACTTCTTTTATAATTAAACATTCACTCATCTTAAAACTAATAAATTGAAGAGAGCATTTCATTGTCAATACTCTTTAAGTTAAATATATTAAAGGTTATAATTTGTAAGTAATTTTAACATCAAGTACTTCTCTATTGAACTATGTTCGAATCAATAGTGGTATTGAAGATTTAATGACATGTTACGGTAAAGTTATTGATGACTTTCTAATTTAATTTGTTTTTGGTCGAAATTTTGAAGTTACCAAGGATTGTTTGTTTGAATGGTATTTGCTCGTTGATGTGTTAACTTTGAAGTGAGGGATAAAGTTATCGTCTAGTGCTATGAACGTATAATAAAGATCAAAACAGCAACTAACATTTAAATTATAATCATTTTTTCTGTTCATATGACGATACGTGTTAATATGGGTTTTCTTTTTTTCTTTTTTCATCCAATCTACAATAGTTTTAAAATTCTATAATATGTGATTTATCTCGAATATTCCAAGGGGATAAATCACTAAATTATGTATAAATTTCGGTTACATAAGACACGCAGACAAATTATGAGGTTTCATAGAAGTTTCAAGTTGTTCTAAGTGATATATTTCCCAAGCAATCACACTGTAGAAAAAAACTGTAAATGTTGCTCAAATATTTTTACTTGTGAAAAATATTCTCGAAATAAAATTTTCAAGAAATTTTTGAGAACTGCATTTTTCTACATGAAAAAATTTATGTAAAACAGCCCTGTTGCTTTTTTTAGGAAAGTGTTTTATAAGTTGCAATTATACAAAGGTCCTTCAAAAAGTTCTCAGAAATTCCAAGAGAACGTACTTGTAGCATCAAGAATGGTTTGTTTTTAGTAAGTATCATGACTTACTAGACAGCTGCCTTAGTCTCAGTTATTCATATTCGTGATCATGAGGCCTTTGGCAACTCAAAATGTTTTCGTCGTAACCTTTCCAGCTATTGAGATCATCATTGCCCTTTTTTGGAAAAGATTCACCGAAAGAAAACCAAGGTTTTGATATTTGCTTGATTTCCTGTGCATAATGATGAATTCTAGTCTAACCACTGTGACAAATCGTCTCAAAATTCCGTTATTGTTGCTGTGTCAAATTTTGATTTGATGCAGTAACAATGAATTTTTCATTTTGCAGCAAATGACTACTAAATCAAAACTAATTTATGATTAAGTGTCAAATTTGTTTCATTTCCGTTTAACAGATTGCGGCACAGAATGGTAGCAATTTACCATAATCATACCATCTGTCATCAAATACAAACACTTTTTAAACCACCCTCGTAATGTTGCTATGGATCCGCATAATATTTCCAAATTACCATTACAGATAAGTTTATAATATTTGATATCTATTTCGTCTTTTTGAACCAGAATTATTTGAAGTTAAATCAAGGTAAATCTAACCATGTATCTTATTTCAAACTGTAAGTTAAGGGTAAAATATTCTTAAATTCTTTGCTAATGTTTAAAATTTACTTACACAAAACAGTACTACTATTCAGATGTGAAAAGTCTTTTTACAATCAAGCAACTTTTATTAACTTTCACTATAACGTGATATATATTGACATTGTTATCTTATGTATATTTTTGTGTATATGCATATTTGTGTGATATTTCACTTCCACGTTCAACGTAACTTAAACTTTGATGCGCTTTGTTTAAAGTACGATGAAATACAATAAGTGAAAATATTATTGTAATTTCAAGAACGTATTTCAAATTATTGTTGCTTATTCAAAGTGATAGAAACATTAAATAACTTACAAATATATTTTTTGAAGTCCATTTGTACATTTTAGATAAATTAATCGACTTATCTAAGCATCAAAAGAACTGATTAGATTTATTTACATAAGAAACGTTTACATATATAACTCTTAAAATTCTAATACGGCAGGATAACGTTCAAACACTAATTTGAGCACTAATGCAATTCAAATTTTTTGTTTTATTTTAATTAAGCTAAAGTAATTTCTGTACTTTTAAGAATCAGCATTTAAAATATTGATTGGAATTCTTAGATCTTATATCCGAAGGAAAGAATGCATTAATAATCATAAAATGTGAGCGAACTTTTCTCGGTTCTTAAAAGCAACAAATTCACCGATCTCTATCCTCAAAACTATTTTTATGCATTACATCTGAAAAATTTATTCTTATTCCAAATCGTTTGTAAATAAGAATCCATGTAATGTATATTTGTCCATGATATTTAAGCACAGGTGTATTAAATAAAACTATTTCACCTTTACAATATTTTTTCTAAAAATACAATGAAACTTTTATTTCCTGTTACCAATAACAAAAATTCATTCAAAATTGTAATAGAGGTATTTCAAATTGGACTTCTTTGTCATTTCATTTAAATTCCTTTCAATGTTTAAAACCTAACTGTAATATAAATACAATACATTTAGTTATAACCACTGAATTAATGACAATACATTTCTTTTTCTTTCAAAACACACTTCAAGAGCAGAATTTCGTAAGATAATTAATGCGCTTAATCAATTTAATTGAAATGTAAGACAATTATAACTTTTTAGTTACTAATATTCTACTTAAAATAATTTAAGTTATTGTACACGAAAATTAAATTTTCTAATTTGTTAACATTTAATTCCACGTCCAAATAAGAAATATAACATAATATACTAATTATTAATAAAATGAATAAGTATTACTGTTCCAAACTTAAGTAACATAAAATTTAAATTATATTTTTTATTCTAAGTATTTAAGTATAAATTGTAATTTTTTATGAACGCATTTTTACATATTTTGTATTAATTAATTTCGCTGTTGAGAGTAAAATTGTGACAAATTTTTGTCTTTATCTATTTCAAATGTCAAATTATACTATCTTCATGAACAAAATATTTTTTGTCTTTGATTGTCAATACCGTTGATTGATACTTGTTGAAAAATAATTTAGAGCTGTAAATTTCTGAAATCAACTATCATATAAAGTATCACTAGTTTAATAACTAACCGATATTTTAATTTCATTTTTAAGAACTCAACTTATATGCATAACAACCTAAGGAATACCTATGATGTTTTAAAAGAAAACTTACAAACGTAAATATATTTTACTCTTTAACTATCTAATCACTATCCATCCTTCTCAAAATAAATTTGTAATTTTAAGGATTTTAAGCTTTAACAACAGTGGTCTTAAATAATTCAGAACTGTTCCTTGGTGATATTGTATCTAAATAAAAAATAATATAGCTAATATATTAACTGAATATTTCTCTGATGTTTTTGGTTTTTAGGAATTAGTCGTAATAAAACACGTTTCTGAAATAATAATTTAATTTAATAGAATATGGCTGATAAAATATATCTAGAATTTCTCTGGTTTCTGATGGGTTTAAATAATATACGTAAGTCTTATGAAAGGCAAAAATAAATAAATTTTTTTAGCAAGACTAAAAAAAAATAGAAAATGACTTAAAATATTTTTATTTCTTTTGATTTTAACTCATACCATTATTTTAGCGTCTGAAAATTTTAAGAGTATTAATATAATCATATTTAAAGAATTTATGCTTTCTTTGGCCTTTATAAATTAAGTACAACTTCATAAGACGAAAATGCAATAATATATGCATCCTAAGATAGTAAATATTTTCTTATTATAATTACAAATAAGAGTAATTTATATTTCTCGGACAAATGAAAATTATGAAAGCAAATGGTATTATTGAAATTCAAAATTACACAAAATATCACAAACTTACACTTCCTAGTAATTGAATAAAGTTTCGCGATTTGTAAGGCTGAAGGCATTCACCATTTTCACAGCAAAATTAAATGAAAAGTTGAAACGTCTGCTCTTAATCACATTAAAATAATTTTCAGAAATCTTTTTAACCATATAAGTGGATTAAAATCATTTGAAATTGTCAAAATGTGTACGGAATCTTTATTTCTGCAATATTTCCCACAGAAATGTCTATGTAAACCATAACTTCTGAGAGAAACCTGACATTCATTTGTCAGTTGAATAGAAACTCCGAGAACGAGATAGGACCAATTAAATATTTAATGACAGCTTATCAGTCAGCTTATTCTCATAAATATCTTCTGCAAATGACTGTAGGCCATTTGAAGGATTATTCTCTCAATCACAGAGGGCATTTAGTAAGAATACTGAGCAAAGTTTATCCACTTGAATCTCTGAATAATTAAACTTTTATAATGTACTTCATTTTTCACCGTAGAACATTTATTTTTAAAGGGATCACATTCTTAAAATAAACTTTTTTAAAACAAAAAAAAAAACATAATTTACTATTAATTTCGCTGACTTTCATTATGAATTTTAACTGAGAGTAAAAGGAGGAATGTAATAGAAGACTTACCTGCGTGCTGAACACTTCTCCCCAAGGCAATGATCGTGAAGATCATCAGAAAATGTGGACCTGTTCCTTTGAGAAACATCTCTCCAGAAATCTACAAACCTGTAATGAAGAACACAGTACTGCAGAAATGGAACCCAAATCAATTTTAAAAATATAAAAAAGAAATTATTTACCTGAATTCAAATGATCCAATATACTTATTAAATTTGCATAACCAAATATATTCAATTGTTTTTCAATTTAAAAATATTCATATTATAACAATTAACATTTTTTAATTTTTTTTTGATTAGTATGTGATAAAATAGTAGTCAACAGTAGTATTCATTATTACTATAAAGCGCTTTGTTGAAACACACCAACACGCTAAGAAGCATGTATTTCTGTAGTAATCTATATTATTACTACATTTTTTAAATGTATTACATTAAAATATTGATTATACTCGTTTTTAAAAAAAATTATATTAAATATTTTAGAATTTTTTTCAACATTGTTCGAAGGATTCATCTTTATATTTGTTTTAGATGTAAGTTTTTAAACTGAGTAGCAAAATTTCGCTCTTCTTTTCTAAAATGAGTTTCGTTTGATATAATTCATGATTTAAATAATATTTCCTTTACTCAATACTCACATAATTGAGAGATACGATTTCAGAAAGGGTTAAAAAATGAACAAATCCATTTATATAGGTCCTCGTGCAAGACTTTTTCCGAAATGCAGATTAATCTAGTTCATTAGAACTATAAGTATTACTTACCAATTAAAAGCTTAAAATGTATTAACACTATGATGCGCTAAGCAAATTAAGAAAAAAAAATATGCTCTTTAATATACTTTTCAATATACTGAAATATCACACACATAATTAGCACTACAGATTCAATCAAGTAACTTATAATATGAATAAAATTCAAAACTTAAAGGATATAACGATATAAAAATCAAAATAAAGAAGTTTCATAAATCCATACCTGATTAATGCTTGAGACAGTCCATTAATTCGACATAAGTAAACTAAATATTGAATCTAATTTCACAACTATATAGTAAAAATTAATTAATAATTCAATAACTGTAGGCCCATAAATTGAAAAAAAAAACTTATCTTGGTATTTAAACGTGTTTTTTAAAAAAAATTATGATGAAGACATTTCAATAAACTTTGAGCTTAAGAAGAGATACCTTGTTTAAGCAATGATTTTACCAGAATGGAAAGGTTGAAATCATTAACATTTAATGCATATCACTGTTTTGATAATTTAAATTATTATTATTCCCCTAGAATATTATAATCTAGTCTGTTAGAATATTATTAGCATAAATTTAACTCTTTTAAATGTAAAGAATTCATTCAAAATAAATTAAACTAAAAATACTTTTTTTTTACTAAAAAAATATTTAAATAATATTTAAATATAAGATTAATGTTAAAAATACTGTAATAGGTGTTTAGCTTTGCGGTCACGTCTTCATTACATATGAAATCTCAAAAATGTATAACTTTACTACTCAATGTAATGGAATATAACCAATGGCATATTATATATTTTTACTATATCGAAATACGTACTTTGCTTTTCTTAAAAAACAAAATGCATAAAACTGTTTAATTAATAACCTACTTCTTATTATTTCTGAATAACATGTAAAATATTCTTACCAGAAATATTTTCTATTTATTTTAAATTCCACTTGAAGCCAATGAAACTCCAAAGTGTTTGTTTTATTGAATTTAAAAAAAAAAGTGAAAAAACTAATAAAATTATATTAATAAATAATAAATTTATTTCCCCATAACGAAACTAAATAAATTACATTATAGTGAATTAATTTATTAAATAAGCCTGTTTTTGATCTATGATACACATATATCTCCTTGACTTAAAAACAGCTTTTCCGTAATCAGATTATTCATCAAGGGAAATTTTCACTTTGGGATATTCCTATCTACTTCTTGCATTGCTCTAAAAATATGTTGACTTTCTCACAAGATGATATTTTAATAAACTAAGAATTGCCTCAGGGACCCTGGACCAGTTCTGGAAACACTTCTTCAATAAATATTTGCAAAACAAATCCTTCGATCGAAGATAAATTAGGTATGTGACAGTCATTATGTTACACAAACCTAGATGAGGAATGCAAACTTCCGTGTTATTTCCAAATAAATACTTTTACCCTCTGTTTAACTACAAAGTCAATTTACAATTTTTTCAGAGACTTAATATGCATTTAAATATGTTTTGAAGAACAATTGTTTTATTTATTTGTTGTTTTTATTAATTTTTTATATCTTAAGTAATGGAAGGGGAGAATCATAATATTTGTTATATAATCAAAAGTATACGTTTTACTAACAAACACATTCTTACTTAAAAATTGTAGGCAGAGTTTAGCATCAGAAATTAGTAGACTCCCAAAATACTTATTTCTGTATGAGAATACTTAATTCAAACATATATTTTTACTCTCTTAAATATCTCCTTTCATCCAATTAATATCAATCTCTTGGATTTCAAAAAAAAAACATACTGTTTACTGTTCATTGATAGAATAATTATTCAAAAGATACATTTAATTTAGTTGATATGAGTTTTTTCCGTAAAAGTAGTAGTAAAATGAGCGCTTTATTTCATTAAATGGTAGAAAATACTTATAAAATATTTAATGAAAGTAAAAATGTATTTATTTAAAATTAAAGTTTTTCATGTTTTTATCGACTACAAGAACCTATAAAGGACAGGTTATTCTGAATTATATCGCCACATATTGAAACTAATTAGTCAAAAATTTTATATTTGCAAGATAAATATTATATGTTCATTGGCTAATGAAAAAATTTTTAAAGCTTTTTAATATCGTAAATATTTAAGTTTAGAATCACAGTATACTTTATGAAAGTAAAATTATTATTTATTACCAAGAATGTAATAAGAGAATATGCATACCATTTACACAGAAAATATCATTCATATTTCAAATAATTAATACAGCATTGCAATTATAAATTATATATTTCAATTTATTGATATTTCCATTTGAATTATAGTATATATAAATATGTGTGTGTGAGAGAGAGAGAGAGAGAGTGTATGTGTGTGTACATTTGGGCCTTTATGTATCTAACATTTTGACAATTCCTAAAATGAAGATCTAATTCAAAATAAACGCTTGTGGGAAAGTAATCAATAAATGTGTTTTCAAAAATTACATATATTTTTAAAATTCTGCCATTTAAGTGTAAAATCCTTGATTTCATTATTAGATATATATTTAAATGATATTCAGGTATTAAAAGATTCTCTTATCCCCTAGTAATTTTTACTCACACTCTTTCCTAATTGGTGAATAATTAATAGACTCATTTTTGGTTTCAGTACTTTTTATATTTGCAATATACGTGTACACATTTGTAATGTACACTACTTCAGTATCTCTAAAACCGGTGAAAAACTCTTAAACATGTATTTTATATAATGTTTTAGTTCTTGAATAAAAAAGAATTAATTTATTTTAACTTAAAACTATTAGATAAATAGCACGATTGAAACAAATAAATTATTTGCACATATATACTCTTAAATAAAAAGCTAATAAATCTGATCAATACATAAATCTCTGAATTAAAATATAACAGTAATTTAATATTTTTTAAATATTATTTATAAATATCTTATTTTCTACAAATTGCATTCTATAGTAAAAAAGGATATCTAGAGATCTTGACATGTTATCTTATTATCATTAACTAAAGTCATTATTAATCATTAGTGTGCAGACAAAAAAATGTTTATTTTTATTTAGTTATAATTAAATATAGAATTATCGTGCTTACATAGCTAATCCTTAAGCACAGAAATCTTTTGAAATAACGTAATCCAACATTCGATATTTTGTGTGTAAATTGCCGATTTTTGAGCCCTGGAATTTACTTTATACATCTTTTTTCTTTCATTTTTATTATTAATAGTATCTTTAAAAGACTTTTAGGAGCCACTAAATTATAAAATAGATTTTATTTCATAAAAATCTTTTCCAAGCTTCTCACTTCGCTTAAAATGTTAAACAGCTTTTTTAAATGAGATCATCAATAATTTATAAGCTTTATACCATTATTCTGTTTAAAAAAATACAAGGGAGAAAAAGGAATGATTTATAGAACAAATAACCCAAATCAATAAAAAATTAATTTATAGAGAATAATAAGGTTTAAGAAGATTTATTGATACATATTTGAATATTATTGAGTATTATATATAAAACATTTTATCCATATTTATGTGCAAGAACTTTTTTATACAGTGATTATGCTTCAAGAATATTAAAAGTATCAAAAACGTTTCAAATAAGAATTTTCAAACCACCAAAACTAGGACACGTTTCAGAATTTCGAGTAAGTGATAATATTTCCTTGCATTTTATTTATTAAGTGCATTAAATTATTTAAACGGATTATATGGACAGAAAAAAATGAGTGATAATATAAAACATTTATTATAATAGATTAGGCTTATGAATGATTAAAAACGAAAAACAACTATAAATATCTACAATTATTCATGAGTATTCCACATAACTGTAACCTGCCAATAAGGTAGATTGATTCTAACTAAAAGCAGTCGAAGAAGTGGAACTATTTATTTGGTAAGATTCAAATGCCTTCTGAATTCGTCTGTCTAGTTTTATAATTAAAAGAATAAAATTCAGCTCACAGGGCTCAGTAGCGGGAGATTATTGTC
>BMAW01080716.1:1187303-1234754 GCA_019974015.1 Nephila pilipes
ATATATAATAAGCATAACTTAATCCTATGAATTACAGAATTAAAATTGGAGTCTAAATTAATCTTTTGTAGATTAAGCATTGAGATGAGTTCATCTATATTTCAGCTGAATTACTTTCACTTCTTTATGTATAATATACATTTATTGAATTTCAACGTAGTGATGACCTAATTAACAAAATTGTTTAAGCATTTTGCTAAAAATTTTGAATATGCAAGTTTGTTGATATTGTTGAAACATCTATTTACCTGCATATTTCTCAAATTATGTGTCACTCACTATTACTTACTGTTTCATGATACGTTAGGAAAAGAAAATGAAAATGAATCTTTCACGCTTATAGTCACATAAATTTAGACATTGTTAGATGTCTAAAAGTTTCAACCCCATGGCTTTTATAAATACCTTTTTAACATCGCCAAAATACTTATTGCCCTAAACAAAAAATTTTATACTTCTCCCATGGTAGTTAGATATTATTTTACTTCTAGTGATACATTACAACTAAGCCACAATACTGTAATTACTAATATTTAAATTTTAATGACTTTAAGGGCTAAGCCTTGTAATGGACTATATGTATTATTTTGTCATTTAAAAATTGTACAAAAATTGTTATTCTTTATAAAATAATTTCAAAATATTAACACTTAATAAAATTATTCCATTTAACATAAAGTTTTCTTACTTTAACTGTCATGTCATAGACTAGTTTGAAGTCGTTTGAAAAATTTTATACAGTATATATATATATAATTTTCTTCTAATTTTAACTATCTTCATAATTTGGGAATAGGAAATGGGATAGTAATGAATTTATTGATAAAAATAAAGGTAATACAAATTCCATATATATAGGCTTTTATATTAGATTTTTAAGGATTAGTTACTTTGGACATGTCAAAGTATAACGATTTTAAGCTGAATATTAATGTATAAGGTACCACCCAATTAATGTGTGAAGAAGACTTAGCTATTGAACTCTCTCTCTCTTTCCTGAATAAGGGTGTGGTCTTCTAATCACGAAGCAGTCAAACGGATGAGACATTTCGATCCATTGCATGTTATTTTCACCTTGAAAAGACCTAAGGGCTTTTGTACTTCTCCAAATATATCTCATCTTTGCGTGTTGTTAAAAAATACTATATACATATATTTTGTATTGAGAATGAATAAGAAACAATATTGCACTTAGTAAAACTTCAAAAAAAGATTTCTTGATATTTTTTACTCGATGTTTTTCTTTTATGAGAAAGTGGAAATGAAATAATATGTATATATATATTTTGAGAATATTTGAAGCAATATTGGCAAAGTAGTAAAGGACCATCAGACATATTCAAATAAAACTTGTGTCAATAAAATGTATCGATCTGTTTTTGTACATACGACTTAAAGATGTTGTTTTATGAAGATTTATTTTCGTTTGACTTAAATACATTTATCTAGCTAAAATATAAAAATTAATAATTAAAAATATAAATATTTATAAGTAATTTGTTGCAATTTAATGTAATACAAAGTAGAAATAGAAAATTTTTTTCAATGATTAATTAAATACCTTAAGGTTGATTATTGAACAGGTTTAAATTATATTGAAGAAAAGTATTAATAATTAAAATACAAATCAATTGAAAAGAGATTTTAGTAGAAACACTTAGTTACGACCTTAATTAAATGCGATACAGGATATTATAAGCTATATCATTAAAAACTAAAATCCATAGTTAAACCAGTCTTAAAAACTAGTAATAATAATATAGAAGCCTATTAAACATGGAGAATAAATTATGTGTATATTAAAGTATATCCACGAATAGCACAGCTTCGTATGAAACTTAAAATACAAAAAAAATCTTACCAGTAATCTCTCATAAAAATCAAATTTTATATTTGTATGTTTTTTTTTTTTTTAAATTTAACATATAATTTTAAACATGAAGATAAAAACGCTATTATTCTATACTACATTAATGTTCTATGAATTCATCTTCTTTCAACAGTGATTAGTTCAATGAAGTGGAGTGAATAAGGTAAAAACTGGTAGACAGGAAAAAAATTAACTATTAATTTATAACATTATTTATTATAAAAATTAAAATTTATGTCGCTAAGAGATCAAAAATAAAAATTGCCTAAGTGGGAAATTTAATTAAATGATTTTGTTAAAAATATAAAGTAGCTATATTTTTATAATTTTATCCTTTATCATTAGAACTCATTAGATGAAATTTTTTAAAAATTTTCTATTAAAAATATTTTAAGATAAATAACATAAATGGATGATTATTCTGTATAGATTTATTTACATTCCGTTATGCATAGCTCATCTAGCTTTTTCATTTTAACTTTTACATAACTTAAAATATATAGAAAATGTAGAGTAAAATATTTACAAATTCATTATGAAATCTTGTAAAAAACTTACTATTAAATTATGACTCATGATTCTTGGGCACCATAATGATATATTAATGTAACTTTATTCTACAAATTTTATAAGTGCATAATTTATTTTATAACAGAATCTAAAGTTTTTGAGCTTTCTTATGCAATTTTTTAAAAATAATTTTCAAAATAAATTGAAAATAGTACATTGTTAAAAGAATTTTAATAAGATCATTTGACTACATGATATGATAAATAATATATTTTTAAAAATTAGATTTTCACCTAATGACTATTTTTCTGTGAAGATACAGATTTTGTTCGCAGACTGTTTGCGGTACTGGCCTTTCATCTTGTTGAGTTACAAGAAATTTCGTGACGTTGTCGTAAGTCATCTAATATATTTCATTATATGTACTGTATTCTTACAAATTAGATCCAGTGATCATGTTCCAAATGAAAGAGCACAATTACCGAGAGTAAAAGTTAAGACTTTTGATCCAAACACATTACTAAGTATTCCAATTAATACCTATCACTTGCCATCCTTCTATGGAAAAGTAGACCCAAATAAACTCGCTTTGAACCCACTAGTATCTGAAAACTAGCATTCTTAATAAGAATTTTAATAATTGCACTCTATAATAAAATAGAATGGCCAATTTAAGAAACATTTGGTGGGTAGGAAAATTATGAACATAATAATAGAAAATGATTAATATTTTAGAAAAATTGAATTAAAATTTCAGAGTTACATAATTACAAAGTAACGAGTTCAATAAGGTGTTGACCCACCTCTACCCTGGTTGAAGGCTAACACACGACGTGGAATAGAGTGATAAAGCTCCCTGATAGTCTCTTACGGTATTTTTTGCCAAATTTGTTCCGATTGTCAGGCTAGGACATTAACATTCCCTGGTAGATGCAGTAGCCTTCCCATCATATTCCAGACATGCTCGATTGCAGAGATCTGGCTGGCCAAAGAAGTATTTGACAAGCTGTAAGATAGTTTATAGCAACGCATGCCGTTTGTGGTCTGGGATTACCTCGCTGAAAAATAAGGCCAGAGTACTGCAAAAGGAACGGTAGAAAAACAGGTCTCAGAATGTCGTCGACGTACCACTGTGCTGTAAGTGTTCCTCTAATGATGACCAAAGTGGTCCGGCTATTAAGGGAAATGGCACCCCAGACAATAACTCCTGTTTGAGGGCCTGTGTGGCGTGCAATAATGAAAGCAGGATCGGCCCGCTACCCTGGGCGTCTCCAGACACGTCTTCGATGAACATCAGGACACAGTTGGAAGGCGGGATTCATCGCTTAACACTAGACGTCTCCATTCAGCACCATTCCAACCTGATCGAACCAAATACTACCGTAATCTGGCTCGACAACATACAGGCGTGAGTAGTAGGTTGAGTAATGGTCGGTACAAGCGTATATTTTACTCTATCAGCCATCTGTAAATGGTCATGGTGGTCACTCGTGTGCTGGTCACACGTCTGATGGTCTGATAACGATGAATCAGGCACTGTGACAGCTAATCTAGCAATCACTCTGTCCTATCGATCTGTTGTGGCCCTATGTGGACCACTACCAACATGAAGTTGAAATCTGCCACCTTTTCTTGGCAGCATCTTCTAATCGCCGCATTGCTTTGACCCATATGATGAGCGATTCTCCTATTTGAACATCCGCCCTCATTCAATCTAATGATACGACCTCTTTTAAACTTTGACAGTTGCTCGTAATGAGCTCAAATCCTGCGGTGAGGCATTTTTTCAGTCTTGGAAAGGTATCCGAATTTGTAATGTAACAGAAAATTTGACCTTCAGATTGAGAATCGTTTCTGATATACACCTGCTGTGTGTGCTGTTCAGATGCGCTGTAGCTCCCGCTATTCATTCAATGGACACTAAATTTTAATTATTTGCTTGTTCACTACAAATATTTATGCATTAAATTTCATTACAATCGGGCAACACTTTCTTGGTGCGTCTTTTTTTTGGTTTTGTTTTAGAGTGTATTTAAATTCATGTTCTTGAGTCTAATAGTATATATGATTTGTGATAGTTATTTGAATTCCTTTTCCTAATATCTATAATATGTCAAAGAAATTTTAATATTTTTTGTTTACTTTTATCTCAATAATCGGCATTATTATGAATTTCCTAAGTGAAAATGTTTCAATTATGTCTCGGATTTTTTTTCGTGGGCTGATTTACTTAAAGTCTGGCTCTTTTATTGAGCAAGTAATTTCTGTATTAATCTGACACATGTAAATGAAAAGCTTTTTGTATTTTATATTTACAATACATAAAGGTTTTCCTATTGTTCATTACGTTCTTGTTTTTTCTGCCAATGTCAACTTAGCTGCAATTACGGAGAGTTAAAAATAAAAAAGAATTATCTTATTTCACCATTTCTAAACAGTTTTACATAATAATCCCTGAATGTACATTAAGATACTGTGGTTGCTGATGTACGTTTCTTCGTAAAACGACTATTAGTGTAATGGAGTATAAATTACTTTTTCTTACAGAAACTATTCCATCTTTTTTCTGGACTATTTATTTAAGAATATTAATGCTCATAATAATTTCAGTAAAAATAACGCTTCAAATATTTTCCTGCAAGTTTTTGCTATACGATTGAAGTATGAATCAAGTGTTAAAATCATTTTATATATTCCAAATAGTGAATTACCTAATATATTTCGATTTACAAGTACAAGTAAAGTGAATTCCTCCTGTAGTGGGTTGGCAGTTAAGCACTTATTCAACAAATAATGAAAATACAAAATGTAAAATTTTCAAGCGCCTGCATTAGTTTGATTTGCAAATTCTGTCGTTTTCTTCCCTTGTTTGTTCAAAGTGCCCATTCTACAAACAGGCATTTCAACTATCCTTATTTGCTAGTAATCCAGGTTTTTTACACATGCTGACCAGTAATAAAAAGTATTTTATGCCTTCTACTTCAACAGAATAATATTGAATATCAATACAAAATAGTGCGTATATGTAGTTTTAGTTATCTCGTGTGTTTGTCGCTTTATTTTCCTTTACAGTACTAATTTATGTTATAATACATAGTGTTTCCTTTTTTTAAATGCGTTATTGTAAATGATTTTCAAGGAAACCGGCATTTTCGCAATCCGAAAGTGTTCCAATCTGATATCAGCTGGATTACAGAGAAAGTAAGTACTGTATTTTAATGTGTGTGATTAAATCTGTAAGGCTGAAATATCTAAGACTGTTTGTATATTTTAGCATTTCGTACTTTTTGGAATAGTATAAACTGTTTCGAGTTTACTTAATTGTATTAATACTTCAAAGAAATCAGCGTAAAATGATCTTATTATTAAACACGATCTATCAAACCATGGATATCTCTACAACAGGGATGTTAGCTAACACAATTTTGAATACTTCGACGGGTCGTTAGATATTTTTATTCATACAAGCGCATTAATGGACGAACATTAAATAACCTCCAAGAGATGAAAAAGCTAAAAGTAAGATATACGTTTATCCTTAAATAGCATAACTTTCAACAAACCTTATATGTGTGTGCATATTAAAATAAATGTACATACAAATGTATCAAAACAACAACAAAAAATGATTACTTTTGTCAAAATTTGTCAAAAAAAGTAATTATACAATAATTTTGATTCCTATATGGCTACAATGAAATTCATTTACAGGTAGTGTCCATTTTCAAGAAGAAGAATTCATAAATACATTAAAAATTATGATTTAAAACTAACATAAATATTTAAGAAAAAATAATAAAGCTTGTATATGTCTAAATGAAAATGATTCGCATGAATCTTTCAGTAATGCTACTATATATATATATGCCGAATGTGTAGGGCACTATGTCCATTTTTGAAATTTTACAATATATCAGATGAAAGGTCTTTTATTATGTTTCTTTATTAACAGATTTAATTGTTAATGATTATTTTACGAGAAACCCTCTAATACATTTCCTTATTTGCTCTACTTACTTTTAAATTATAACACCTTTGATGAAACTAGAAAAAAAAGAGAACATTAAGAGCTAAGCAAGACTCCCTCAAGATCGAAGTCAAATAGAATACTGCTTTTTTAGGAGATTGATGAAGGTAAAAAGTATTAAAATGATATAGCAAAAATATTATATTATACTGCATTAATTGTTTTGTGACATCTAAAAATAAATTAAATTGTAAATTGGTGATGGCAAACAAGCCTATCTGTGAGTTTTGATAATCAAGAACCCAATATTAAACCATTTGTCTGATACGTAAAAAAAACCTACTTCAGAAATGCCAAATCTCTTTCACACAACCTCCATTGAGAGTTAATCCTTTTTTAAAACTTTACTTGCATCTTCAAAAATCAACTTAGTGTCTTTTAATTGATCTTATGTATGAAGGAATCAATAAAAAAATCTGAAAAACCCTATTATCCTTCAATTCTGAAATTTATTTTACTGTTTAAGAGAAGTTTAGCTGCTTAGATATGTAGTCAATCAAAGAGTAAGGAAAGTGGTATTAATTAGCTGGAGTGCTTTATTTTACCAGTTATTGGATTCTCAATATAATTTAAGAAACTAGCAACAACAATTTCAATCTACATACTACTCACCAACAATTCTTATGAGCTTACGTTTGGTATAAAAAAATTCATTTCTTCTCAATGGAAGTCTTATGCTCTGCGTTTTATGTGAGTATTAACTACTGAATTAGAAAATAATTCACAATAAAATTATTTAAAAAGAAAACTGTATTTCAGTTCCCCCAAACTTTTTAATTGTATATCAGCAAATAACACTCTTACTGATGCAATGTAAACATAAAATCAGATAAGTTCTTTGAAAACAATTACAGAAATAATTTAATGATCACTCCCACCTCTGTTTCATTTATTTTCAAAATAAAGTCTTCCAAACGTAGAATTACTACAGATATAATATCTATTACATATTGAATAACGATAATCACACTAAAATTAATAATTTTGGTGATAAAATTGGCTCAACACAGTGGTTATTTGTTCCATTCACAAAGTACTGTAATAAAATTTCCAATGAAATAAAATTCAACTTTCTCTCTTGAATATTATACATAAACAAATAATTGAAAATAGTTATTGATATTCAAGTTGCATTATAATTGAACAAATCATCTTGAATGGGTTTCACAATAAATTTAAAGTTTGGTATCGTGTTCTCTCGAACCATCTTGCACATAATGTGTAACTCGATTGCTAATAAGAACTGCAAAAGAGACTTAAATTTCAAAATAAATTAATTTACATAAAACTGATTCTTAAGCGTTTTAGTGATAATTATACCAATTATAATATAAGTGTACGTGTCATGTTTAAAGTACTGTGAGTACATTCGACTATTATGAAAATTACTTTTTAATTTTTTTTTTATTCTACTACTCGAAAACACTTGACAATATTGCAATTATATTTACGAAATAATTCACAAGGGACAAAGTACTACTTTTTGAGATACGTTAATTTTAAAACAAATTATGTATAAAATGATATCATCAATATAAAATGTTTATTTCATATCAAATATAAAAATAATTGATTTTTTAATCTTGGATAGTACATTATTTTAAATGCAAAACAACGAAGCAATTAATTTTTGGATAGTTTCAGGAATTTTATTCTTACAAATTTTATTAGAATATGTTCGATCTGTTGATTACAATTTATATATAGATATTCATGATACTCTTCTTTTTATAATACCACAAAAAAAAGATTCCAAAAATTTAATTTTAAAATTGGGTAATGACGTATCTCATTAATGTCTATCACAAAAGCGCCATTGGAATGATAAATGCTGTGCAATATCCAAATCTTAATATTTTGGAAGTCATTAAAATAACACCACTTCAACGAATAAATTTTTATTCTTTGAGCAATGAATTCTAGTAACCAGTCCTTTCAATTAGTAGAGTACTTGGCACTTTCCTAAATAATAGCCTCTGAGAATTTCCTCCTGGGTTAACTAATTAGTTGCTACCCTTACAACCTGACGTCAGAAGATCAGTTGCTATTTTCTTGTATTTTATTTTTTTATGTTAAAGTTTATATTTTTTTACAGCATAAAATCGAAGAAAATAGCAGTGTTATATTTCTCTCGACGTATCTTGTCATCACTGATGAAATGCGAAGGTAATTGACGTGTTAATAGTTGACTAGAATTTAAAAAAAACATCTCGTTACAATTTTTCTCTCGAATACCTGATAATTCTGAAATCTTAAGAAATGACCATCTCATGAACACAAAATATTCTTTTAAATTTGTTTTATTTTAAATTAATTTTTTTTGATATTTTTATATTTGGACGAATTAATCACGAGTATTTTGACATTTACTTTGAATTTCATTTTAAATAAGTTTTTAATAATTGTATTTAGAATCTTCTAATCAAGAATATAACTACTTATTTTTTTTATAAATCTAAAAATTAGATATGTTGGTTGATGTATAATGAAAAATATTCTTCTCTCAAAACTTAAAATTACATAGGGTTAGTATCCTAATAATATTTTCTAAAAGATCAAAGCATACAAAATATTATAATTTATGAAGTATTACTATTAGTAACATATTTTAAATAAATAGTTTTTAACAAATATAATAAGAAGTAAAATCCTATCACTCTAGCTTTTTAGAAAGTAAATTCTTTAGAATGTTTCCGACACAGAAATATTTACTAATAAAATAAAGAAATAAAACCCGGAAAAAGACAGCAAAAAAATAAAGCAAAAATACTGTATACATTTGTGATTTTTAAAATAAATATTTGCGCATATTTTTCTACCTTTTTATTAATAAATACATACTCTAACGCCTTTATTAATTTTTTAATAGCAATCTTGAATCATATTCTAAAAATGTTCCACATTTCCAGAAATGAAAATTGCATACAAGTATAACTTTCTTAAAATAGCATATTTTTTTTAAATGTTCCTTTTATAAATTCAAAATCTACTTAATCAATTTTCAAGAAAAGTAAAGTCATAATGCTTTTCATGGTAATTTTTAAAAATTCAAAAAATAAGACAATTTTTTTTAAGAAAGTCCAAATCTCCATGAAATCCTAAGTTCTTTTAAAATTATTTGTAATAATTTGTGACGAAATTAGATTATTAAGAATGTTGTAATTACTGTAAAACATTTCTTCATAAGCTCTAATAGTTTCATCTGTACTTATGTTGTTTTGCTATTTTTATCTTATTTTTACTACAGGTAATTATAGAGCTATTTCATATTTTTTTAAAAAAAATACATTCAAAGTTTATTCAGAATTGTTTTGGGATTTTTTTTTCTATTCAAGGGGATCCAGTACTCTAAATTTTACCAAAATATTTAACCAGTTTGTATATTTATATTATTTAAATTTTCTAAATATATATAGGGAATTTCATAACTCTAGCTACATTATTTAGTCAAATACTTAAATTTTCTTTAATGGTATGTTAACTAAATTATTTCACTCACTTTCTAAATTTAAACTGCATTTACTCAACTTTTTTTTCATGATGATCCGGCACTTAAAATGCTGAGGCGTTTTATGTAATCAATATAAATTTTAGAAATTTTTCAGTTGCCATGCATAATATGTTTGATGATTCTGCGTATAATAAAGATTGAGATAAATTGCTGTTTTTCAAAACTCTACAAAATTAAACATAGGCCTTTTTTAAACTTTTTTTTGTAATGTTTGACAGAAATTTTTTGTAAACCAACAAATAGCAATAGCACTGATAAACCCAAATGAAGATTACTAAAAAAGTACTTCTAATATCTCCTATATTTTAAAGTACTTAAATTTTTAGAAGCAGTAAGAATTTTAAGAAAATGAAATATTTTTTTTAATTAACTAAATGTGAAATAATTGTTTGTTAAGATGCAGCTTTTTTTTTTAAATGCATATATTATGTGTGTTCAACAAAGGTGAACAGAATTGCTTATTTATCAATTTATAATTTTAAAAAGTTGCTCACACAGTACTGTCTCCCCTGAATACAACGTATTGTATTGAAATCATTCATTTCTAATGTACCTTCTAATTAAATAATACTTATAGTTAAAAGGTAATATTTTAATCAAAACGAGCGTCCAGTATATCAAAAAGTCAGCTTAAAAGTTCAAGTAGTTCATTTTTTTCTGACATTAAAACGCATTAAATTATACAGAGTTAAACAAAGTATATTAATGAATAAGTAATTATTCTTGTTTTGCTAACAACAGTTTAAAAGAAAAAACTTCCTTCGAAAAGCTACACTTATTAATGATAATTATTTTTCAGAATTTAAATAAAATTCTTTATGTGTATAAAAGAATCAACAACTCTTTATTTTTAATCATAATGGTATTTTCATGACGTTTTGAACTTAACGCTTTTGCATTACGCATTAAGAAAACATACAATTTTTGTAGAATTTCAAGAAAAAAAAAAAAAAAAAAAAGCGTTACAGTTTTATTGGTAGCTTGTGTGTAGTTTTCATTTCCTTCAACGGAACATACCAAACTCCAACTTCTCATTTACTATTCAAATGAAGTCACTTTAAGCGTTAATTTGCTGCTAAAATGTCAAACAATTTCTTAAAAAAAGAATATTTTCACTTTTCATTTCAATGATACGTAGAATTTACAACAATTGTTCAAATATATATTTTAAAATATTTAGACACTCCAAATGTTAGACTTTCTCCAATTAATTGTAACTCACCTAAAAAACTATTTTCTCAATATTTGAAATTTTTATCTTAATTACGAAGTATTACATCCTGATTCCTGCATATAATATTGTGCACTTCATACGACTATTGTTCTACATATACTTTAATTAAATATTTATCTTATATTTTTATTACATTAGTTTTTGCTACTATATCTTGTATCATTTTCAATACCTGGCATTTATTGATTTTATTATTATATTTTTATACCAGAACTATATGCGTGTGTAATTTTTAAACTATTTTACATTAAATTTAAAAGTACTAAAAGTTATTTTCTAATTATAAATATTTTTCATGCAGTATTTTGTATCGAATTAATGTCCTTATTTAAATTAAGAGATTAGGAAATCGAATAATTAAAGATAATTACAAGGCTTGCATTTTATTATTTTTAATAATGTATAAAAAGATAAATTCATATTTCATCAAATGAAATTATTCGATCAATAATTATATTTTCAGGTAAGAACGTTAGTTTTATATTAATTTGGTAAATAGAAGGGAAACAAACCCCCATTACTTAATTTATCACAGGAATGTGTGTAATTTTTAAACTATTTTACAGTAAATTTAAAAGTTCTAAAAGTTATTTTCTAATTATAAATATTTTTTCATGCAGTATTTTGTATCAAATTAATGTCCTTATTTAAATTAAAAGATTAGGACATTGAATAAATAAAGATAATTACAAGGCATGCATTTTATTATTTTTAATAATGTATAAAAAGATAAATTCATATTTCATCAAATGAAATTATTCAATCAATAATTAATTTTTCAGATACAAACGTTATTCTTATATTAATTTGGTAAATAGAAAGGAAACAAACCCTCATTACTTAATTTATCACAGGATTGATCTAAACATATTTAGATATTCAGTATTTTCTTATTATAATTTTTTTATGTGTATCAGCATGCCTTATTTACAAATATAAAGCATTTATGTGTTACAAATGTAATAAGAAAAGCACTATAAAATATGTATCAAATTTTAGCACATTATCAAAGTTTTCAACAAAATCTTATAACACCTTACAGAATTCTAATGATTGACTGGTTTATTGTTTAATATATGTCCCATTTAGAATCAACACGATGGTCATTGGGAGAAGTTATAAGATATCTTTAAATTATATTTTAAGTTAAACCAATGTACTATTCAAAGTTATTATGCATTTTAGGTTTTATGTATATTTGAGAAATGATCTAAAGTCATATATCTTGAAAGATGCTTAAGAAACAATTTTGATTTTAAAAAATTGCTTCAAAATTTTAAATACATTATCTAATATCTAGTTTCATATTTTGAGTAACCGACATATAAAAACAAAAAGAAACAAAATAAAACTAACACTGAAACATTAGACATAAGTAATATTTCTTTTTGAAAAACAATTTGAAATCAGTATTTGTTTTTAATCTAGAACTAATTGGGATGAATATTCATCAAATTGTACAGTCATAAAATGGAATAATCTAACAAAAGAGGAAATGAAAATACTAATTCCACTGGTTTGAATGCATTTCATATAAAATTTTCTATGAAACCGAAATGGAATACTTCTGCGTAAAAAGTTATGGCAAGTTAATTTTTCATTAAAGTAGAAAATAGAAGAGATAATTGAATTAGAACTCTTTCCAGACATGTGTGAGTGCCTTGCTAAACACAATTATAACATTTAGTAGAGTTATAAATATGCAGTAAAAATCCTTCCTTCAAATTCTCTAAGGCTCTTAGAATTGCTTTTAAAAATATTTATAACCAACATATTATTAGATTGCTTAAAACGATTTCTTAGAATTAATTCAAATATAATAATAAAAAAAATGCATTTTTAAGTTAAACATATTTGTTTCAATAATTCTTTAAGAAACAATTTGTTTCAATAATTCTTTAAGAAACAATTTGTTTCAATATTTCTTTAAGCAACAATTTGTTTCAATAATTCTTTAAGCAACAATTTTTCCTGTAAATGTTTTTATCATTATTATATTTTATATTAACTTTTATTAATTATAAAATAATCAATGTAGTAAAACTTACTATCACACAACTGAAATCATACTTAGTGATCAATTTATTATTTAACAATTTTTAAACATGTTTTAACACTAATACAAGCTATCAGAGAATATGCCACGATGTTTTGTTTTCAATTAGTAGTTTAGGAAATTATTATATTTAGGTTTTATTACAATAAATATTCCATTTAATCAAGGAGATTAGCCATTTCTGAAGATCTTTGTGTTGCATTTAATGGAAATTTTATGTTTTTCTTATATGGATAAATTGTTATTCGGAATTTTTAAACGTTTTACTTTGATCAATCGTAAGTCTAGTGATTTTCATCATCTCCATACCTCAATTATTATTTAAAAAGACATTTGAAAGAAATATTTTAGAGTATGACTATATTTCGCTGGATTCTTTAGTGGAGATGCTTGTTAAGTGTATATTTCATTGAGTACCATCTTCACCAGATGTATTAATCTAATAAATCCTCTGCTTTTAACAAATTATATATTCAATGTAGTAGCTTATATGCCTAAGATATTTTTTTTTATTTGGTCATCAAGCAATTGTACAAGATATCTTCAATGTTTAAATTTTGCGAGTGCTAGTGTGTTTTGTATTTCGTTACTATGATAATATTTCAATGTATTTTGCTTCATTTATGTATCAAATTACAAGGAATTTATATATGTTATGTAATGAATATTGTTCTGGTATTCTAAGGAAGAGAGACAAGTTTCTGCATATTATAATTGGACTTTCTTGTGTGCAGAAGGCTACTTTCAAATAAATTAATAAATACTGCAAATAATTTTTGATCATTCATCATGCTCATTTTTAGAGAGTAACTTTGCTATCGTCGAGTCGTGGATTCGACTTATGATGCTACTAAAGACCCGTGATGTAGAAGGAACAATGTACGTTAAATCTTGTAAAGATCTCAAGTCCTCCCATTGTCATAGTGTTGAAGTATAGAGACGGAGGTGTCAGTTGAAGTTTAGTCATTATTACTGGACCGATGTAGAGAATTATGAGGCTCATTGCCAATAGCACTTGTGTTGCATCAGTTTGCGTCCTTAATAAACAATCTACCAATAATCATTTTAATTGATGTTACTTCACTCTAAATTATATATGTACGAAATTAACAGAATATATCTGTTTCTTCTATTTATATGTACAGAAAAAAATACAGTTTAGATATTAAGTTAAATTAGCATTGGAGATTTATCATTTGAGAATCTCTAAGAAATATTAACAGTTGTGAATCTCTCTATAAAATATCTTTTGTTAATCTCTCTATAAAACTAACGTTATTTATTACTAGACAAAAATATAGGTTTGACTAAATTTGTGTGTACTGCATATAGAGTTAATAACTACTCCTTCTTTCACTGTGTTTTGAAGTTGAATTTATTCATCATTAAATCGCGTTTTATTATATATATCTGCATATGTTTAAGACACATATAATGAGCAATCTTATTCATCTGTAATCCTCAGGAAATGGTGCATTAATATCTAAATCCTTGAAGGATGCTGCGTAAGTCTTTTCAATTGTAAGTTGTCGATAGTTAGATGTAACATTTGATGAAAACTTGAGTTTGTAAACAATGATTATCAAATGTGTTGACATAAAATATAGCTTATGAATTAATTTCAATCAAAAGTTCAATGGCTTCCAAATAAGAAAAAAAAAGTTTAAAATTAGAGAAGCATTTGATGATAGAACTTCAGAAAATGCTTAAATATGATTTTTCCCCCTTTAGTTTAAGACTAAAGAAATAATGAAATTTTATCGGAATTTATCAGCTGTCTACGGTCAATCTACAAACTCAATTTACTTGTACCATAGAATGCGTGTCATGTACACGCATCAGAATTTCAAACTGTTGGAAAGCACTATTATCTTGAGATCTTCCATCATCTTCGTGATGCAGTTCAGCACAAGTGATCGAACTTCGTGAGTCACGCAACTGACAGCTGTATCTATACAATGCCTTGATTCATTCCTTGAAATTGATCCAATATTTTTTTAACCAATCGCAGAATTTCTTACGCTCTTCATATCTTTTCTTTTCTCTACTAACATATTTTTGTGACACTTTCTTGTTCCTTTCGTAAAGATGCCTCTCAAATATCTCCAAAATATTACAAAAATCCCGATAAAAATAATGATGTTTTAAATAATAGTAACATTACTCAATATAAATTTTAATATTGAATTTTACTCATCGACTAAGAAATTAGACCAGTTCCGAAATATATAAATAAGGAACACTTTATTGTTTACAGCAAAAATCCAAGTTTTTCTACCAAGTTTTACATTATATAATTTCTAAGTGTACCGTTTATTGCCGAATAATTTTGAAATTTAATATATTTGTGAAACAAGTGTATGATTACAATTTTCTCATCATGGATAGATTCTCGGGTTGGTAAAATCGTACGCAGATTCAGATATTTGAAACTTTTAATATCATGAAAATTTAAATTAAATTTATTGCTTTCTCTCACATCTCGACAAGATTTAATCAAATATTATTTATTTGCCAGTGAGACATTGAAAGTCGAATTTCAAACTATTTCTTTTCATTCAATAGGATTTGTACTCTTGTAAAAGATTAAATTGTAAGGAAATTTCAGATTTCACAATATAGCTCTTTACTATTTCAGAATTTTACATTAATTTTTGAATTGAATAACAATACAGAAATGTAATGCCGTATAAAGCATCAAAAATGCTACAATTCATATTTTGCAGATATACTGTTGGCAAAAAAAGCCTTATTTGAAAAGCAAAAAAAAAAGAAAAAAAAAAGGTATTGTGAATTCTCCAGAATTCTAAGATATATTAAACCATAAAATTCTGTTTAATTTCAGGTGCTCTCCAACAATGAAAAACACGTGAAATGAATATATAGGATTTTGAAGCATCATTAAGAATCCTTAGCATGATGGGAAATATAAATATAAGTACTTAAGAATTTAGAGTTCTATAAGAAAAAAAAAGGTTTTTCTTTCAAAAAGAAAATGTGTTGGTAAAATTTTCTGTACTAAAGATATGCTGTTGATGAATATTCCAAAGAGGTAGCTTGGAAATAAATTAAATTTTCAATACTCTCCGTTCAAATTTTGAATTACTAAACCCGGACGAATAATAATTAAAAAAAGGAACAGCCTTTTCCTTCAAATCTAAAATCATGAGGAAAGTTCTCAACCGAGATTTATCAACCACTGCCAAATTTCTGATTTCTCATATCTCAACTATAATTGTCAGTCTATTTTCCTATCATCGTCTACATTGATTTATTTTAACCTTTAATCACCTGTTGACGTTTCGAGTTTTATAAGTCTTGAAAAGTGAGTTTTAACTATATTGTTGGATTTTAAATATGAAAGTCTTTGCTAATCTTACGATAAAATTTTTCTTACAATACTACTTTGAAACAAAGAATACATCTATATAACACTTGATTAATAAGAGATTAAAAATCTACAATTAAATTTTGCTTTATTAAGTTCTTTAGAAAATGTACAATAACTGAATTTAAATAAATACTACTTTTGTTTCGTAAAATAAATCAATAATGTAGTTGGGTGTCAATAGTTTCTTCATTTTTGAGCCATACTGGAAATATTATACAAAAACTCATATTAAATAATGTATAACTCTTTTTTTTTTCGCTAAAATTATTAAATAATTGTATACATGCGTTAGAATTATTTTTATGAATTACATTAATATAACTAGGTTTAAATGTATCAGATTCCTATATTTACATTAGTTATTTTTTCTTTTTATTTGATTTATGCTTTGAATTGCCTTTCTATTTAATTTTGATTTTTTATTACCTTTTTATATTATAATTCCCTGAAGCGTGATGGTTCGATCCGTAATACTGGTATAAAGAAGCATTTTTGTAACTACAAAGTGTAGAACACAATTAATTATATTCATTTTTTGTTTTTACTTTTTCCTTTATTCATACTTTGTTATGAGTTTTAATGTTCTGAAATAGTTATTTGATACTTAAATAGTTAATAATTTCTCATTAATGAATTATAACTGTATTTAATTAATTTTTTAATGATAATATTTATGAAAAATTTTACTCATTTTCATTAGAATTGTTTAACTTAGGATAATATTTCAATTTTATTTTTGGTTATTCTGATAACTCTCTTTTTTCTTTTAATTCAGTAGTATTTCGGGATTTTTTTTTATTTTAAATAAATTAATTGAAAATGATTTAGTGATTATAATATGCATTTCTTAATATTTTCTCTTTACACACACACAAACACACACACACGCATATATATATATATTATCATTATTATTAATAATAATAATAATAAATTAGCTATTAGAAGTAGATATCTAATTGAAGCTTTCAAATATAATATAAATATAGTATTAATAAAAATACTAAAAAAATAGGGATAAAACAGTAAATTTAAATAACAATGATTATAATCATTTAAAAAACATTTTTTGAATCTTCAGGACATCTTTTTAATAGGTTATGTAGACTAAGTACCAAATAATTGTGCTATTATACTCACACAGAATTCTGCGTAAATTTAACTTAAATTCGTATATATTATAATAAAAATTCTCTTCATGTTGTTAGCAATAGTCCGAAAGAAATTTCTAATAGAATTACAGCATTATATAAGAATGGTGTTAAAAAATAAGGTTAATGTACCTCACACTCTCAACACCAAAATTTTATAAAACTGCTATTAAATTTTGAATTGTTTCTTTTGGATCGAACACTTAGATAACTTTATCTGGTAAGGCATTTTAAAACATTCTTCAAAGTATTATCAGTAATTTGAATAAAACTGCTATTAGTATAAACAGATTGGATATAATTTAATATATTAAAAATAAACAGCTATATGCTATATTTAATTTTGATTTTTAAGATACTTTTTACTCCACAGACTTCAAATGCATTATTAATGTTTAAGAACAGATTTATAAAAAAATCATCTTAATAAAGTTATTTTTCAAATTAAAAATTTAATTTCTGCGCTAAGTTAATAAAAAAGAAAATAACGTAATTTTAATGACCAAATGTATGAAAACAAATTAAAGACGTACCACAAAGTGGGCCTGCAAGTAATTCTTCTGTTAATATTTATTTGTATTATCATGAGCATAATTATATTGAAAATAAAGACTTTAATATATTTTTAGATATATTGAGGATCTTATAATTTTTCAAAATAAAAATAGCAAAGAGGTTAAACTATATTTATCTTTTTTTATCCAGGGTATTAAAATTTCTGAAAAGTAATGATAATATTATTGAATTAGAATTTTTATATATTTATTTAAATATAGAAGATTAGTAAGGAACTTTAGTAATATTTAGGATTAGAAGAATAAATTTTGCTTTATGACTCATTGGGTGCCATTTTGAACTAATCCCTGAAGTTTTAATATTTCCAAGTCTTAATATTATTTTTATATTTATAATGTACGTAACAATATGCACTAGTAAATAACTTTTCTTATGTATAGAAAAAAAAAACTTTATATATTTTTTACAAACTTTGTGGGCAGGCTGCTTATCCTTGGAATTATATGAATAGTAATTAAATATATAATATTTATAAGAAATAATTTTTTTTGTTTCATTTTTTTTACTTATTTATTCTCATCTTTATTTTACTTTTACTTCTTATCATTCGATTTTTTATCCTTTTTTCTATTTTTTATTTTGGTTTAAAATTTATTATTTGTTCGATTTTTCATAAATGTTACAGGGTTTCATATATAGATAATTTACAAATTTTAATTATAAAACTAAAGTTGAGTGAAATTGTTTGGATCCCATAATTACATATATACTCAAGCACAACACTTCAAACCCTGTGATATTATTTTTGTTTTACATTCTGATATATTTCTATTTAATCCTTATTTTTCATGGTTTTTTATTGAATTTCATCTACTTTTTTCTATGATTTTATATTACTCTTTGTTGCTTATTATGTTTTTAAGAAGTTTTATTATTTGGATCATTACAAATTAGTTTTATTTTTTATAATTATGATTTTTATATTAGTGTATTTTTGAAAGGGATTTTACTGTATAATTAATATTTTCAGCATTTTAGTTCTGCTTACTTAACTTCATTGTTTTTTCTAAGATTTTATTAACTTTTTTGATTTATATATATATATATATATATATATATATATATATATATATGGAGAGGGTATCGTAAAGTCTTAATTATTGTTCTAAGAAATAAATGATATAACTGGATATAATACATATATACACATAATATTTTAATTTTCAGGCATTAATGCTGATTTGCTCTAATCAGGATTAAAATTAGTACACTACTTCTTGGATTACCGAAAACCGGGATAACTGGAAAATCACAAAAAAATAACGCACGTTAAATCAAAAGCTATTTATTATTGTACAAAATGTAAGAAGTACACACACAAAAATACAGAATAAAAAAAAATAAATAAATGAGACTTAAAAAATTAATATTTTATATTGATGGCCTACTTGATTTCATAGATGTAGAAGGCATACAAATAATTTATTTTAACTTTCAGACTCCGTATAAACCTCAGTGCTAGAAAGATGAATTATGTGGCATTAGAAAGAGTATTATAATAATTAATATAACTTAACGACATCCTCTGGTATATATATATATATATATATATATATATATATATATATTACTGTGCTGGGGAGAACACTGAGCCAGAATATTCCTAGGAATTTAAATTATAATGATATCGTAATATTAAAAATGTAACTAAACTAAAGGAATGGCATTAATTAAGAAACTTTTTATGAAAAACTGTCTTAAAGCTTAATTTCATTTGAATTTTATACAGAGACACTTGAAGCATAATAATTATAAGTTTTAGTTTTTATTTTCAGTTATTAATTTTTTTTTCTCCTCTTTTTTTTCCAATTTTGTATTAATTTTTGTGAAAAATTATATACTATTACTTGCATTAGTTTTTTTTCTGGTTAATAGATGGCATTGATATGCTTCTTGTATAATTGAGTGGGGGATTTTCTTATTTGTAAACAGAAGAATAGTTTAATGGCTATTGCAATGCATAGCTTCACATGTAAGTTTTTGTAATCTTTATTAGTTTCATTTTTTTAGATTGTAGTTTTTCTATTTCCATTTTGTGCAGATTTAATATATCTCTTTGTCTATTGGTATATTTTCCTCGGTTTTATCTTTTTCAAATCGTTCCATTTGCAACTTGTTTCTTTTTGAATTTATGTAAATTCAATATATGTTTATAAAGTTTTTCTGTTGGGATTGTTATGTACCTCTAAGACATTGTTTAAAAAGCTAATCTGTCAAAAGCAAAGGTTTAAAATTTATAAATGTTGTATTTCATTTTCTTTACGGTCTAATGTTTCGCGGTTTTCTTTGTTTTCCTGTTTTCGTTTGTACTTACTCATGATTTGAACTTCATCTTCTTGCCATTTTTAAATGACTAGTATCCTTTTAGGAATAGGTATCTCTTTCTTAAATGTTTTATTGTGCAATTCGATACTTTTTTTTCGAGTGTTTATGCATTTAAAAAACTTTATTTTCTTAAACATTTTCTGTAATCAAAAGAACTATTTGTAAGTTTTCTTTGTTTATTTCTTTGTTATTTTTCTTCAATTTTTTTTATGTTATTATTTTTGTTTCCATAGTAATTTTCATTATTTATTACAATAATTTCAATGTATTACCGAATCACTGCACACACACACACACACACATAACACATCAATCAATAACTCCCGAGACTAACCCAGAGATGGCGCTCGTAGTAAACCAGTAACCAGGTCTTTCTAGAGTACTAACCTTTGCTTGAAACGTGTCAAAATTTTAAGTCGATCGGACCAGAAACAGCTGAGTTATCGAGGTTGGAGTAAAGTCGTTTTGTAAATTGTTTAAAAAATGGAAAAAACCGAGTCTCGTGTTCTGATAAAAACATTGTTTTTTAATGGGTAAAAACATCGTGCAAGCGAAACAGTGGATTGAAAAATGTTACCCGGACTCTTGTCCATCAAAAGCAACGATTTGTCGGTGGTTTGCCGAGTTTAAACGTGGTCGTACCGACACAAATGACGCGGAACGCTCGGGTTGACCTGTGGAAGCCGTTACACCGGAAAATGTGAGTGAAGTGACAAAAATTATAATAAAAGATCGTAAAGTGAAGCTCCGTGAGATTGCTGAGATGACACAGATATCATATGGAAGTGTATTTACTGAAAAAGGTTTTTTGAAGTGAAGTGAAAAAGGTTTTTTCCAAGTGGGTGCCGCGATTGTTTTCGATGGAACAAAAACAGCAACGAGTCGATGATTCAGAAAGCTGTTTATCGCCAATTACTCGCAACAAAAAAGATTTCTTGCAAAAAAAAAAAGATTTGGAGAAGCGTTGGAACGATTGTATCACCCTAAAATGTGATTAAAAAAAGGTGTTATGTTGATGAATAAAAAAAAAAAATTGTTAAAAAAATGTTGTTTTCAATGTCAGTCTCGGGAGTTATTGATTGATGTGTTATATATATATATATATATATATATATAATCACACACACACAGACACACATATATATATATATATAATATTTTACATAATAATATCCTACGTAATATTAAATTGGTTAATACACTGTATTATAAAATGACTTTAATTTTTAAAACTGTAAAAAGAATGAAAACTGCTTTCTTTTGTTTCGTTTTGCATTTAAATTGTTTTATTTTTATCTATTTTTGTTTTTGAATTAAATTTTTAAAAATACGCTTCGTGATTTTTTAAAACTTTTGTTTTAACCTTTTTTTTACTTATTTCTAAATTGGGAGCATAGAGGGCAGCAATAGCTTTTAGTTAACTTATGTTATTTTCAGCAAATTAATTAATTATGATCGAAAATGGTTATATTAAATTTGTGTAAGCAATGCTTGAGCAACTTTTTTTTCGGTTTTATATTTTAAATTCAGTTATCGTTCCTTGCCTTAGAGCTACGTTTTATTTGATGATTAAGTTATTTTTGGATTTAGATTTCAAAATCAGTAGTGTTTTTGGATATTCAATTAATTTTACTCATAATTTTAAACAATATCTTTTCTTCGTAAAATTACTATAACAATAGTGAATTTTTTTCTTCATCATAACTTATTGAAGCATTTACACTTGTCCTAACCTAATATCAGTCTAAAATAGCTTTATTTCCATTTTATTCATTATTTTTATAAGATTCTTTTCTACAATTAAATCTTCTTTGTCTTTTCTTTTTGTTTTGAATCTTCATGTAATTGTTTCTCTATTTTTTTAAAAAATACGTTTAATTTTTAAGGTTTAATAATAAATACATTTTAAGGATTTCTGTTCTTTCATAAGTTATTGTAACTTCCTAATATTAAATACATGGTTAGATTTCCTGTTTATGTGTAATGTATTATTATTTATTTTCATTCCTATTTTCAATATATATATATATATATATATATGCAGGTTTTCAAAAGAATAGATAAACGTGATGGGAAAGTCTTAAAAATATCTTCATGTTTAGTGGATTTTTTCACATGACAATTTAATTTCGTTTATTTTTGCATATTTTTTTCCTTTATTCCCTTAGTTTAATTACTTCTTTTGCAACTGGGACTTTCGTTGAATTTTTTTTTTTACAAATTTAATTTTAGTTGTAATGTAATTATACTAAGTGGGATGGTTGAGACCATAATACTTGCATATCCCCTTTCTTTTTTTCAAGAACCAAATGCAGTACTTTAAATTACTTTAATTCTTTAATTCTTTCTTAATAATTGACTTTATTGTCGTTATAGTTTAATTCAATTCTGAATTTCGATTTCGCTATCTTATTTTTCTTGATTGCTACTTCATAATTTCCATTAATTTTATGTTTTTACTTATATCTAACATTAATATATTTTTAAATTTAATAAGTATTTTTTTTAAATTGAAAAATATATTAATATTAGATTAGTAATTTAAAAATTAAATTCAGATGGCAAAAAATGTCTATTAATTTACCTCTTTTTACACAAAAATTGTGTTTTTATTAATTCTAACACATTTGTATTGTTATATATACTAAAAGAAAAAACCAGAAATATATCTGAATTATATAAATCACTTTTTCTGAGATTCAGAATCACAGGTATTATATAATTTAGTGAAATACGAATATATTTATCTAGTTTAGGAACTACTAAGTAAATATTTTTTTCAGTTTTTTTTCGACTTTTTTTTTTGTTCAAATGAATCTAGTGAAAATTAAAAATTTATAGTTGTGTGTAAAGAATGAATTACTAGTATACTCAAAGTTAGTTTAAATTTTCAGTTCGTAATAGAAAATGAATGAATTACGTTCATTTAAAGTCAACTATTATAAAAATTCGATAGAACTTTATACACATTGGAATGAAATGAATGCTATTGTACAATGCAAATCTCTTGTCTTCGAGTGAAGTAAACTTTAAGTCAGTCTACTTCAAGTCGTATCACAGAAATCTACAGCTTTTTCATTATCTTCTTCAGTGAACCGAAAAAATGAAAATTGCTAGAAAAAGATTTGCACTGTGAGCTAAGTACTACAGACACCTTATTTAAAGGCTTTCAATTTATTTTTCAAGGTGTTGGTGGCTTATGCACCTCTGAGTTACACAATAAGATTATTTTACAGAGAATGCATGGAAACGTATTTTATATGATAAGATGAAAAATTTCTAATATATAATATAGTGCCAGCTTGATGCATTACTTAAACGCACATCACTTAATATTTAAAGTTGTAATACTTAATGATCTAATGCACTCGAACAAAAGTAAATCAAAAGCAAATTATACTTCCATGAAATCTGTTTTATTCCAAAAATGAAGGTTTGTGTAGCACGATCGTAATTTTGCAATTTTATGTTAATTGAAAAAATTTGTTTTATTACGTACGTTTATTCACCTGAAAGCTCATATGAGATAAAATTATTGTCTTTTTTTCTGTATAAGTTAGAGATTATTGACTGAAACACGAGTGAAATTACTTACTTCACACCCATTAATTTTTCTACATAATCCATAGAAAATCATAACACAAGGGAATATTATACTAAATTTTTTATATTACTTCAACACGCGAAAATTACCATAATAAATAACAATCTGATTAAAACTTCTGTAAATCTTTGTACAAAAAGTAGCCATCAATTGTCACATATTATAAACATATTTTTCATACTTCTAAACATGTTATAATAATTATCATCAAATGCAGTCAAGCACATAATGTTCAAAATTTATTTTTGTGTGTGGTACTTAATCATTTATTGTAACTTACTAAAACTTTTGCAAACTTATGATATATATATGAGTGGGTGGGTGGGAGGGTGTTGGTGGGAGTATGTATGTATGTATATATAAATAGAGAGAGAGTTACTTGTTTGTGAATTAGTGAAAATTGGAATTTTTGGAACTAATAGCACATAAAATAAACTAGTCACAAACAATTTCTTATTTAACTACAGATTTATTGAATAAACTTTGCTAAGAATGAATTTCTTCATAAGATAAACGAATTAAATTTTGTTTTATCTACTGAGGTGAACCTATTTTAAATAAACTTTTGCGGCACAAAAAATTTAAATATATTTTATCATTGAGTTATTTGTAAAAAAAAAATTGAAAATAGACATGAATCAATAATATATATAAAAAAATTCTAATAGAATAGTCTGAAATATTGTTTTTAAATGTGTACTTAGTACCAAATTAACAAGTACGTTACACATTCGTCATAATATATAATATAATACAATGCAGATAATTTATTTTAGTTACGCAAACAGATATTCATTTATGATACTATATAGAAGTATGAGCCAAATAAATATTCTTAAAGTAATTCGTAATATAATCATCGAAATCATTTATATCTTAATATTTAATCCATGAACAAAATTAAAGTAATATGAAACTAAGAGAACAAAGAAAATTGAGTTTCTTCATCTCCAAAAATAGATTAATGCATTACATTACAGTATATCATTCTAGAATTTCAAAACTTTATTAAAACGGAATCGAGAGAATTCTTTTAATTGAGTAACATGTAATGCAATATTCAATTTTATTCAGAAACAAATCTATAAATGTAACTGGAAACTAATCTTATTTTTTGAGCTCCTGTTGTTTTCAGGAATGAGTGTTTATTCTTGTTGTATAACATTAGACGGAAATGAAAAGTACAAGTTAAAACATCTCTAGCGAATTATTTTTTCATTCTTTTAGGCTATCAATTCTTCTGACAAATAAAAATACATAAGCAATTGAAATCCCTAAATAAAATATTCCATTATCTAAGTAAATTGTAAAATTCTTCTTTGCTTAAAATATTTACTAAATAAATATAAATTAAGAGTGCACATTTTTATATACAATTTTTTAACAATTTTTGATGCTTTCTTAGATGACACATGGGGCATGAAAATAAGCACAAAAACAATAATAATTTGATTAATCTTCACCGAATAATAAGTACTTAAATTAATTCCTTCTCCAGTTTCAATAGAAGCTCATTTCATAAAGTCAATAGTGTAAGAAAAATAAAGTTCTATTAGTACTTGAAAAAATGACTACTAATATACAGTAACTATTAGTATTTCTAAAACTGATTGTCTAAAACCACATGTCTTAAGAGTTTTATTTGGAATAATTTTCTAAAAACAAGCTTGCATCATCACTGTATACAAATTTCCAAAGTTTCCAAATTTTGATTCAATAGTATAAGAAGAAATTTAGAAATATCAATTTAAATATTATCTTTCAAATAATACAAAAGAAAAGTGAAATCTTTTTTGAAAATTCTTAAAGACACTGTATAGATTAGAAATACTCAGAAGAAATTCCAACGTCCTTTTGTTCTTCAAGTTTAACGATCCCTATTTCAATATGAATGACGTTTTCTCCCAATTTGGATCATTTTTCGGACTCTCAAGTGACTCTATAGAATTGTAATTTTTACTATTAAGCTTTTGAAGACTTCGATTTCTGGGACATTGCTTTTGCTTTTTGTTCTAACTTTACTTTTTCTCTAATCCCTTCCATTTCAGAGTAATTTTCGCACTCATTTAAAATACATGATTTTAGAATTGAACATTTTTTTTTATTTTATCTTAAACGTGAGCATGTTGTATCGAAAATATTCAGAAAGACATTTAAATTGAGGGCAAAAAAAAATATTGACGTTACTCTGAGATGTAGACCAATAGCTATTGGCTATGAACCTCGTAATTTTAAACTTTGGCCAAGTGATGAGGACGACACCTGAGCAGTCATCTCTCTCTCCAAAGTTCCCCACAACTTCAACAGGAGAATGTGAGATTAGACTGGATTTAACGTACAACATCCAATTATAAGTCTGGTCATGAGTGGCATCATAAATTTTGGGTAATAGGGAAAGTGAATGGCAAGTGAAATACTTATGGATGTACCTTTTAAAACTCAAAATACATTCAATAGATGTAGGTTTTTAATTTGATATCTATTTATGCTTTAATATCATCACAAAAAATGAAGATATTACAAAAGAGATAAAAGTGAAGCGTCCTCTGAAAGAAAGAAATATATGCTGCTCTGATAGACAACTTTTTTCGATGCGTATAAAAATAAATGTATGAGGTTTAAACCATTAATGACAATCAGGTATAGATGGTTGGCTGGTTTTATTAACATAGAGCTAAAAACAAAATAGGGGCTATTAACAACGAACCTCGTAATTTTGAACGACGATCAAGTGACAAACCAATCAGGCATAACATATTTATTAAATTTCCTTAATGAATTAAGAAGTTAATTAAATTACAGTTGATGAAGGCAATTGAAATCCGTAAATTTGTCAAGTCCTAGCAAGAAGTTGTTATATTTTATCAGAAACAACGGAGACATACACTCTGTTAATGATTCTTAGATTATCTTTTTTTATACAGTATTAAATAAATATTTCAATATGCTGGAAATGGATCTTTTATACTGTAGTTGGTGGAATAATTTAAAGCTTCAGAAGTAATATAAGGAAAAAATTAAAGAACTTTGATTTCTACAAACACTTTGTGATCTCTTTTTAGTTTACAAGTGTTTCTGAATTCGCTAAAATGTTTTGAAAAAAGGTTCATAAATTTTTCATAAAATATTAATAAATTTTATAAGATCCATACTTACATAATAATGAGAATTATTAAAACTAGTATAAAAATAACAAATTTTCAATAATGTTCTTAATGTTCCATTTTCTATGTTTTAGCACCGAAGTACCAATTTCTGTCAGTGAAAAAATTTACATAAATTAAGAGTTCGTGATTTATATATATACATAACATCTGTATGCGAAATAGAAGCAACTTAAACACATGTTTAGGATTAGATTAATATGGTTAGAAAATTTTCAAATTTAATTATTTATTATTAAGAATAAAAATATTTCTTAACTTTTTATTCAATAATTTTTCATAGAATGATAAACCTTTTTTAATAAAGTCTAAAAATATCTTCAAAATTCTTAAAATTTTCATTAATATTTTCTTTCCATTTAAAAGAAGAAAATAAATTTAAATTTGTAAATAATTTAATTTTTTTCTTTCAAAATTGTATGATATCAACTTTCAGAAATCTCAGTAACGGTTTTTCACGACATTCATACTTTAATTGTTATTTTTCCAAACTTTTTAGGTGCTGAAGCATATTTGATTAGTCTTTCAAATAATAAAAAACATTCTTCAAAAAAACTTTTTCATATTTCAAGGAAATTTATAAAAAGTTGTAAACATACGGAACCGAAATAGCTTATGTTTTTTATAATTTTTAAAGAGAATTTTTGAAAGTTTATAAAAAGATACACAAATCATTCTGAAAATTCCATCATTTTTGATTCCTTTAAAAAGGATGAAACATTTGTTCCCAAGAAAACAAAAGTTTTCAAAAAATGTTCTTACTTACATTCTATTATTAATATCTAAAAAATATTGTATTTCTTAAAAATTTTAAGAAACTATTTTCAATTCAAAACACAGAATTATTCGAATAATAATTTTTCAGTGAATACTATTGATTTATTTTATAATGAGTTATTTAAGAAAGAAAAATCACTTTTCGTAATGAAATTCCATCTTAGGTGTTCTTGCGATTTAAACTCTTTATGACATTCGGAAATTATTTTAAATGCAGTATAATACATTAAAGTAAATTTCTATTTATAAAAATTACATAATGAGGTACATAAATATTACCGAAAGGAATTTAAAAATATACACAAAATATGCAACTACATTTAAGTATAATATTAACTTCAGTTAAATAATTAGTTAAAATAATATTATTAATAGTAAATGGTTTTAAAAATTATCTGAAATCTAGACACAAAATGGTGCAGAAATATAATACACATTTTAAAAATAACCTTAATCAATTAAAACAAGAAATGATAACTTTTACCATATTGTTTCATATAGATGCTGATATTTTTCATTTTATTGGGTAAAATAAGAATATATTGAATATTATTTTTGCATAAAGGAAAAAAAAACATGTCATTAGGTAATCTAAAAAAGAAGAGCAACTATTTGTAAATTAATAATTCAATGAAATAAATATTACACTATGAATGTATTAAATAATAAAAAAAATGGACACGTCATTTCAATATACTGAAAAATAGCAAAAATATTAGATTAGAGCATGATTACTTTTTTTAAACTTTTTTTAAAGTGTACTATAAATAAAGCTAGTATGAAGAATTATACGTCATATTTATTTTCTACAATTGTATACGTATGTAGTGATTAGAATAACTGTATTAGAACTACTTCTTTTTGCGATTTCATAAGTAAAACCAAATTGAATTCCTTAACAATTTAAAAAAATCACTCAAGTGAAATTTTAGAGCACTAAAAGGTTACCTAATTTATTTTATTTCTTGACATTTAAACTCCTTGAACTTTTTAAAAGAATTGAAAATTTAAATATATTTTAAATAACTTTCTGATTATTTACTACAAATTTTAAAAATATTCCGTACATATGCATTTTGTGCATTTATTTTTTACTCTAGATTTATATTGTTATTTATATTATTGCGCTCTACATATGATAGTATTTTTTTACCGTAAAAGTTAAATTTCTTATGAATTTTAGCTAAAATGCGCTTAAAATTAAAATAATATAAATATGTGAAATTTTTTTCTTTGAAGTTGTTAAAATTTGTACAGAATTTTAACTTCCTCTCTTTAAAACAAGCAGTTTAATTTTTTTTTTTATTGAAACACTATTATATACGTTACAATTATACGAATCAATAATTGTTTTAATTTTTTAAAAGTTAGGAACCCTTTTGGTAAAAATCGTTTCTCTTGCCAAAAATTTACAGATCGCTATTTATATATTCTACGCGTCTTTTGAACGAGGCCACATTTATCCGAAAAACTTTTTCTGCGTCTGGAATAAATTATGTAAATAAGTGAATACTCCCGGAAATTAATTGGAGTATAATATCATGATGACCTGTCCACACCGAAAAACAATCTAAATTATTTGTCTCATAATCGATTGTAGTGGGAAAATAGTATCTGTGTTATGAGTGCGTTGTTCCCTAGACAACGTCTGAAAAACTTCTTATTTTTTCCCATTATATATTTTACTTCATCAAGAAATTTTTTTTAAAAAAAAGTTTTTGAAAAGTTTATCGCGACGCATGAAGAGCGAAAAAAAAAATTTTTTTTTCCGCCGCTCGCTGAAAAAGTAGAAAAGCGAAAAAAAGAATTGGAAGTTCCCTTTACCTTGAGTAGTGAGAATCTACTTTTCGAAGTGAAGATGGTTGTGGCGCGTGTTCGCGCTACTGTTGCTGCTCTGTATCTCAGGGCCCGGGATGTTACGGGAGAGCTAGGGCGCTGCTAGCACGCAGGTGCCCTATTCTTTCTGACTATTGGTCGACAGGGGAAGAAGCACAGATGACGTCACGCCTTGCTTTTTCCCGCCACCCCCTGGTACAAACAAGCTTTTCGGCACAAAATGTGGCTTCTTCTAGGGTAATTTGTGCGAAAAATGTCGACTTATATTAAGAAAACAGGCAACATCTGGTTTTTGCAGAACTTCTAAAAGTTTCAGGAAAGTAAACAAATTTTTGCTCCCAAGAAATTTTTAGGCTCCCAATTTGAAATAAATCCACGAGTCTCCTGTATACGTTTCTTTTTTTCAAGGTAAGAAATGATAGGAGATGAAAAGACCGTTAGAAATGTAATAACATTAAACTTTTGGGGATTTTACCTAATCTGACACTTATTTTACGAGTAGAATATAATATTATTAAATATGTGTTCCTTTTATCCAACGATCTCTTAAGTATCAGTGGTTCTTAAAGAAAAATTAAAGACATTTTATAAACTATTTTTACATCAAAGAAAATAAAATAGTAGAATTATTATGTAATGCAAATAACTCATTGATGTAGTTTGTACATTTTAAGACTAATGGATATTTAATAAAGATGTATTGTTAATAAAATTATAAAGTTACACTGCCCTTCATCGAGATATAAGTCCATCGCAAACTGTTGGTAATCCTAAGTACGAAAATGTAGATATGAGAAAAAAGCAAATATTTATTTATTACTGAAAATCTTCGAAATAATTACGTATTTCAAATTGCAACAATCCACTCATTAAGAAAGTACATTACCAGCTATATCATAACATTTCATATAGTTTTATATTTATATTTTTCTTTAGCTCATAATTTTTTTAAAAAATGTCTTTTTTGAAGTTGAAATAGCTATAACTTCGCGAAAGTATAGATATATTTTATGAATCTTTCACTATTTTAAAGAATTTTTCTTTCTCAATTTTTATTCAAAATGAATTAACTATATCGTAGTTTATCATAGAAATCCCTTCCAATCAGAACACTGAAATTTCTTAAGCTTAGATATTTTTATGAAACGGGTTTGGTATATAAAAAATATTCGGCAGGATATATGAATCATAGCCTTTCAATTCGATTTTAATTTTTGCTAATGAAATAATACAGAAATTAATAATGTTATCTGGATTTAACAAATATTTTAAATTTTAATAAAATAATACAATATACCTTCCATTTTCTTTTTTGTTCCCATTGAATAATTAATATTATAATTAGGTTAATAAATTTTACTTTTATAATTAGTCAGTCATACTAAAATTTTAATTACATTTTTATTGGATTTTCATTTTTTAATGAGTTTCGTTTTCTAAGCATAAATATATTTTTTCATTACAGAAATAAACATAAAAAAATGATTGAGTAAAAAAGCACATAACATGAACAATTTTCTTTATACGGCACTTAAAGTAAAATAAATGTAATCGAAATATTGCTTTTTACAAAAAATAGTTAGTAGTATTTTTTGCAAAATATTTCATTATCAATGAATCATGAAATCTTTTTAAAAGAAAGATAAGTGGATCCTTTATACACAAACCATTTAAAATTTTTATTTACAACACTAATGAGAGTACATGTTACTCAAAATCAGATATTTAAATAATAAATTCAGTCAGTTAATTACAAGGGTTACTATAGTATACGCAATATATATCTTGAATTAAAATGGTTTTAATAAGCATATCAGTTCACTAATTTAACTAGTAGTTTTCATACAAAATGTAGAGAATTGATTGGATAAATATACGTGTACTATATATATGTGTGTGTGTGTGTGTGTGAAAATGTATATATGTGCGTATATATGCTAACAACAATATACTTAACCATGTAATAATATGTAGCAGCAACTTGTATATGTAACAACAACTTATGTACTGTATGTATATGTAATATGCTCTTCTTCAATATATTAACTTAGCAACATATATGTAGCAACTTGTAATAACATATATCCGCCAACCGGCAACCGGCCAATAAGCAATGAAACCAGCACAACAACAGCAACAAATGTAACCGCTCAGCCAGCAACGTAGCAGCAACCAACAGCCAGCAACCAGTGGCAACAATACCAACAACCGGCAACCAATGAACTGTGTGTAGTAGACTGACAGCTCCAACAACAACCAATGTGTCAATATTGTGTGGCCAATGTGTGTGTGTTGCATGCACGTATCGCATTAATGAAAGCCAATGGCATACGTACGTACATGTCGCTCAACCATACTGTATCAAATGTGTTTGGCAGCTGTGTGTGTGGTAGAAAAGCAATGATGATGACGTAATGAATTGTGTGTATTGGCCAGCGTGGCCAGCCAATAATAATGTGTGTGTGTGGCCAATGTAATATGTATGTCAACCGGCAATAAATAATGTGTGTCAGCCAATAACAATAATAATAATATAATATTAATAATAACTCATCAACTTTCAACCAACTATTAACAATAATGATGACCAATATTATTATTATTATTGATGACTATTATTATTAATGATGATGACGAAATATTGATATTGTACAATGTGTGTAACGTAATAGTAATAATATGCGTGAAATGCGTATGTGTGTGTCAATGTGTGTGTAATAACTCAATAATAACTCATATACACTATAATAATAATAATAATAATGTGTAGCCGTAATATTAACATCAATAACAATAAGCCAATAATATCTAATAACGTACGTAATGCGTACGTAATGATAGTACGTGTGCGTAGCTGCACGTGATATTGTGCGTACGTATGTCTTGATTTTGTGTCTTCAACAATAATAATGACAATAATGACCAATATGATTGGCCAGCCAATGCGTACGTGCGTATGTCAATGCGCGTGCGTGCGTGCGTGCAATGTGTAACGTAGTAATATTAGCATGTGTGGCATGTGGCTCAACAGACTAGCCAACAATGTCCATGTGGCATGTGTGTGTCAATAATATGCGTGAAAAGCCAATGTAAACCAATGACCAATGTGCGTGCCGTGCGTATGTCTTGGCAATGGCAGCGGCAATGTTATGTGTGCATGTACATGTGTGTAACCGTAGCCAACTCACAACCAATATTATCAACATCAATAATAAGTAATCAATAAGCCACGTAAAAATAATAATAATGCAGCCAGCCAATAACAACATAATCAATAATACATGTGTGTATGCGCGTACGTACGTAAACCAATGTATGTGCGCATTGCACGTGACCAACGTAAACCAGTAGTACGTAAAAAGTAGCGCGTATGTGTCAATACGCTAATGTGTGGCAATGGCAGTAATAGTTTATGTCCTGCTAATAATAATGGCATGTGTGTAATACAATATGTACCATCAATTCATCAATATATGTGTGTGTAGCCAATAATACAATAACAATAAACACATGTAATAATAATGTATTAACCAATAATGACATGTCCCATCCAATAATTATATTAATACTTACGTGCGTACGTGTGCGTGACGTGTGTGTGTGTGGCTTAATATTGATATTATTATTGACAATGTGTCAATCAATAATAATGTATATATATATACACACATACATACATACATACATACATATACATCTATATATATATATATAATTATCAAAAGCAAATTCTGTCAGTATTTGAATAATACATAGTATGCGATGAGTATATACTAGCCCTAGTTATTCTAGACTATATATTTTCCTTATAATATTATAACCATCCATTTCTACCGTAATAAAAAAAATAATATTTAAAAAATTCTTTTAAAAATATTAATTAAAATGAAGCTGCTGAGTGTTGTGAGAAATAATTGATATCAATGTTTAAAATGATTAACTAATTATTTATTTTTACTGCACTAACAAAATGTAATAAAAAAGTTTTCTGATCAAATTAACTAAGTAACTAATTTTTATTGAAAGTCATGGCGCTTACATTGATAGCTCATAGTACCTAGCCATTTACACACATTGTTAATTATCTTTAGATGATACTCTGAATTCCAGATCAGAAATCCTCTCTCAGTTCCAGATCAGAAAAAAATTCAAACTGTTTCTTACTTCATACTTTATACTCAGAAATAGGTTTGAATAGAAAGGAAAAATCACCTAAGATATTTTTTCAATACCTGAGGTTACTTTACTAGATCATTTTAACCTGAAAAAATCGGAGAAACGGATACTAAAATAATGCTGAGTTTAAATAAAATTCAATAAATAAATAGTTAAATTATTTCCGAGGAAGAATTTATTCGCTAAAGTTTTAAAAATATATAAGGTCTTTGAAATTGTCTTAGAAAATAGAATATTTTCGATTTGATATTAAATTGCCTTCTAATTATAATTCTTACAGGAATAAAATGTATTCCTTTACTTTGATTTACAGAATAGAAAATATCTTGATAACAAGAAACGTGCATTTCTTTGTTAATTTATTCCCTTTGAGAAATATAATGTTATGCAGTTCGCGGAACAGAAATAATGACAAGAAAATAGAGAAAAAAAGTACATGAATTTTCCAGAAAAATTTGATTCCTGCTATTCCTAGTAAGGGTGCAGAAATATACATATAACTCTTAAATTTTAACTTTTAAAGTTATAGCTTATGTGTTTCAAAAATTTTAATATGAATAGTTCAAACGAAAAGATCACACACAAATTACCAAAATGACACGTAGCTTCCATCAAAATATCTTGAAGAGTTTCATCGTTACAACGTAGATCTTGTCTGTTAAATCTGCATTTTACTGAAGCAGATCATCAAGAATCTTTTGAGAGGAAGACCTTCCTTCGGTAGATTCAAAGCTTAGCATCATCAAAGGTGGACTGTCAATCCTAGAGTATGCGATAAGGTAAGGAAACATAAATTCTTGTTTTTCAACGATAACATTTAAAAGCAATTTCTTAAAATAATATATTTTTTTAAAATTCATATAGAAAAGTTTTTCAAGCAATCTTTGTAAGCAGAAGAAAGGAAAATTAAAATTATCAGTGATTGCATACGTAATCGTTTGTTTGTTTTGAATAAATGTCACAATAGAAATTTTAAAATGGCTACTACCTATGTATCTTGTACTTTTGAACAACGATCAAACAACGAGATTGATATCTGAGCTTCCACATTAAGTTACATGAATACTTTAGAGCGAAGTACCATTTTAAGTTCAAATACTTCCATTATTCTGAACAAGGAATCCTTAGTGGAGTCATGATTTAAGCCCTGACTCTACTTGAATTTTCTCAGCCAAGAAATTCACTATTCATCACTCATTCATTATGCAATCAAAAATTTTAATTAGAAACATATCTTCATTCTTAAAGTTTATAATAAATCGGTGAAATTTATATCAGTATAAAGCTTAGAGTATATATTTGATGGATATGACTAAGTCAGCATCAAAAGAAATTCTTCAGTTCCTTATGAAGAAAAATGAAAAGGGTTAAAAATGACATTAATTCAGAGAAAACAACTATAAGCTATCAAACAGGTTAGAAAAATTACATTTATAAGCAGGGATGAAATAAACAATACTGAACACAAACAATGGAAGTTAATTAGTCGGGGCTAGAACAAGTGAAAGTTAGACGTCCAAACTCAAGCAGTTCTTTATCTAAGAAAAGCTCAAATATATTCTAAATTGAATGGGAAACAAAATATTAAGACTTGAATCTTCACTTTCAGTTTGTTTACTCACTCAAACCCGGGTGAATTGGTAAGAAATTAATTCAATTTGTTCTATAATCCATAATAGGAGGACTTTTAGGTAAATATTGTTGACTATATTATTAAACTTATAACAGAAAGTCAATCAAAGAATAATCAGAAGGCTTTATAAGTGTAACAGTACGTATTAATTGTAATTCAACAATTAGCATTAACATTGTACAAAAATATAATGCATCATTAACATATATGTTTTATTTCCTACTTCTGCAAGATTTAAATACATATTATTCGACATATACTTGACAAAATTAAAACAAGTATTTACAAAAAAATAAATAGTAATTTTTCTTTTAACTAGAATATAGGGACGATAATATTTATGAAATAATCATGGTAACAAAAATAATAATATAAGTAAATTATTTACTTTTCTTATTTTTTAACAGTTTGTGTTTACGTACATGAAATATACGAAATTTCACACAAGTAAGTATGTCTTAGTAAAAAATAATATTATATTTTCTTTCACAACAAGATATATTCAAATGAGATCTTAGTTTATTCAAGAGATAAAATAGAACACTGAAAACACTAACAATGTTAAAACTATACTTTAAATTTATATTAAGTTCCTACTTTACCAATTCAAGGGGTTTCCGCCATTTTCTAGTGGTTATAGTCAAGGACTCACGGCCGGAGCTATTTTCGCGATGTCGTGGGTTTGAGCTGATACTACTTAAGTCCAGATGTGTAATGGGACTGATACACATTAAATCTGGTGAAGATTCCATGTCCGCCCGTACGTGTGGTAAGTTTGTAGAGGGAAATGCCATCTCAGGTGTCATCCTTGTCACTTGATTGAAGTTCGAATTGACGAGGTTCGTCTCTATTAACTCTTGTGTAGTTGTTGAGTGCTACATTACTAACAATCACTCTTACAATCACCCTTTCATGGATCAATCCACTACAAATAATTACTTTGATATCACGGAAAAGTTTCTTCTTTAAGTATCGATTAAAATTTAAAAAGATTAATTAAGAAAATCCACATATCTCTTTTTCGAATTTATAAGTTATTCATGTGAGTGTGCATTTTAACAATAAATCGTTTTGATATTCTCAAAAACGGCTGACTCGTTTTTGTGTTAGATATTTAAACGTTTCTATTTCTTCTTCTTTGCATCTTTTTTCATACTGCGGAATATATTCCTTTTGGATTAGTTTCGGAAATTTCCCAGCGGGCTTTGCTTTCTTCCTTTCATCAAAAACAGGAAAGAAACTCTTTTTCTTTTGTACTTTTAAAATACACCTTTTTCTTATTTACGAATACCATTTCATACGTAACGCAGCTGCAATAAATGTGATTCACTATCTGGAATGTGAATTTGAATGCTTCGAGGCAAATCCTAAATTTTTTTCCCCAGAAAAAGATATGAGAAAATCACTGGTCTTACCAAACCGTCAAACAAACCGTCGACTAAATCTCTGTAAATGTACTTTTCTTGCAAATATAGCAACGTACTACGGTAAAAGAAACATTTGTAGCTCCTGTTCGAACAAGAATACACGATGTTTTTCCAGCAATAATCATTACGTCGGATTTCTTCCTTCTCTGCTTTCTAAGACTTCTTATTTGATATAGCGAGGGGAGTCTCTTTTTAGTTATCTACGCGCCCAACGCGGATACACCGGATAACTAAGATCAATTTCTACCTCTGCGTCATATATAATTTTTTCTTAATGTGTTAAGATAAAAAAATCGTAAAGAAATGAAAGTGTGCTTGAATACCGAAGAAATATGTAGATTTTATTCTCTATATGGATAATATATTATGTGAATTACGTTACAATTTTAACTATGGATTATATACGAGGAATGTATGATTAAATATCTTCTCTCATTTCTTAGACTCTTATATAGTGAATCCAATTAAGCAATGTAGACTTTTAAATTATCAAAGGAAAATTCGCCTCTTTAAATTTTAACTATGAAATATGAATTGTCAAATGAAAGTTCTCCCCTTTTATTTCTTTCTACATCGGTGCTAAAAAATTCCAACACTTGGAATTTTGTTTTCGTAAATAACTTTATGATCGATATATGTTTTCTCATTAATAAATAAGTTTTATCAAAAATATTCTTTGCTCTTGGAAATTCAAAATCATGTGCATTCTAGTTGTATGCATAATAAATAAAAGCAAATAAAGAAACAACTTATTAATATATCTGTCGCTTAGTGAAAAAATAGTATTAAAACAGTTAGTAAAGAAGAAATTAATAACAGCTTTACATTAAATATTCAATTGTCATTCATTTTCCTTAGTATTTTATATTTTCCCATTTATTTCTCTCGCATTTTAGTGCCTCATGATATATTAAAGATTAAATAAAGTTACTGTTATAAATTGGGTAAATAGAGGTCATGATACTATGAACAAATACGCTGATAAAGTTTCGGATAATGCAGTGTTGTTTTATCTTTTTATATCAACATTTAAGCTATTAAACTATTTCAGAAAAAGCATGTTTAATAAAATATTAAGTCTTAAACTTATTATTCCTTGCATATATCAACAAATAGAAAATTTAAATACATAAATAATTATATTTATTTTTCGTTAATTTTTTTTTTCATGTAGAATTATTCGATATTCACTCGCATTTGCAAATGAAATCTTACTAACAGATATTTTAAGCTTTGTTAACTGTTTTGATAAAATATATTACTTCTTCCTCTTTCTCTCTCTTTTAAAGAAAATTGAATTCTTTAAAAATTTTCTACATATAAATTTTTTTAAAAACTTTCCTATTTTACTTGCTTTGAATCAATTTCCCAGAAGGATTTTAAATTTTCTTGCACGGGATTTTGAAAGGAACATTCAAATATGCTTAAGTAATGTATGTATTTTCTTATAGAATTATTACCGTTGTTTATTGAAATACAATAAAGGCATTTTAATAATCTTTTTGAAGGAATCATTTTTTATAGAAATTATCTTAGTAACTATGAAAGTGGATTGATTTTTCGTAATATTATATGAACTCGTATTAATATTTATTTATTTATCAAATATTAAACTTTAATAAATTTATATAAACATCATATTCATTTTTAACTACCTTTAATGAATCCAAGTCAATGAACTTGGCTTCAACATTCAGATATTTAAAAAGAAATCACTGCTTATGCAGTGGATTTAGCTCCTAAAACAGCAATTTAGAAAGGATAAATTAATTTTCTTGTTTACAGTCAAAATTTGGGAACATTTTTTTTTTCTATTCACATTGAAATTAGATATTTGGGTTTAATCAAATTCGCATTAAATCTGGAATCTTTTTAAAGTAGAGAGTAATTACTTCAGACATTTTTACTTGAGGATACTTCTCGAAACTCAATTTACTTGCAGTCTTCGTTACGAAATATGGAAATGTCATTTTATATAATGCTGGACGTAAGAGGAATTTAATTACCTTAGCGCTATTCTTAGAGATTATATAATAAGATAGAGAAATTAAAAATACTAAGATAATGCTTAAAACTTAAATGTTAATTAAAATTATATAGTATAATTGCTTACAAGTAAATAAATAATCCATTCATATAAGACGTAATCTAAATTCTTATAAAGATTAGCTTTAAAGAAATTACGTAACATGTTTACTTAAATAAATAAAAGTGTATTTTTTTAATGTTGAGAAACCCTTACTTATATCCTTAAAATTAGAAGAATATATAAGAGATAAATTTCTCTATTAAGTTTTTAATTAATTTTCTATCAAATTTTATTCAAAAATATCTTCTAAGTTTTAATGAGCAATTAAAGAAAAATGTGAAGTTGATATGAAGACCTATCAATAAGACACGAAAGTTTTTGATAATTATGATATAAAAAATTGACAAGATATTTCAAAAAATAAGTTATACAATTTCTTCTTGTTATTATTATACATTTATTTTAAATTCTTTTAATTTATCTGCTAGGTAACATTTCTAAAGTTTTGAAAATGTAAAGAAGGTAAAATTATGGTAAAACGCTACTCAAGACAACTATTTTATATTAACACCATATCAGTCAAAAAATGCTATTCTAAAATGTAAACTTGGCCTCATTTTCATATATAATACTTTATTCATAGCTATAATAAACTGGTTAAGTTTCTATTTAATTCCCTCATTTAACGAAAATGGTATTTTTATAGCGTCATAAAAAAACACAAAATTAGAAACCATACCTGAGAAACATTAATACCGGTGCATCTATTCTAAAGTTTTTTTTTTGCATATAATTTATTTTCAAAATTCCTCTTAGCAACTTTCTGAATTCGTAAAATAAAATGTCAATTATGCCCCCAATAGATTTTCCTAATAACTTTATAGAAAACTAAGACATATATTTTCATTTAATTTAATATTTGCTAATTGAAAATTCTAATAAAAATATTGTTCACAAGTTAACTACACAGCTTTGAAACATTTTTTTAAAAAATATTAATAGTTTAGTACAGTAATAGTAAGGCAATGTTCCACAGCAGAAACTATTCAGAACGCACGTGCTTTTGACAATAGGGTGTGGTCGTTCTACTTTAGAAAGCTCCTCTACAAAATAATCGGCACCCAACAATCGAATTAACTTCATGATCGATTTTTCGAGATATTACCTTCCTGCCAATCTGTCATTGTAGGTTTTATAAAAAGAAGTTTCATAAATTTTAATGACGTGGTTTGTCGGCATGGATAAAACTTCTCTTATCAAAATAAGCTTATCTTCTGGCTACAAAATAATCGTATTGTGAAACTTCAGGATTTCATTAATTTCTTAATTTTCTTATATTGATAATTTTTTCATGACATACAGGAATCACATTTCTGCATTAAAAAACCTAGGATCATTTGACTTCATCATATAAAAACTCATATACCGATAAAATTATTTTATATATAGTTAAATAGACCGTTTTCATCATGACTTGTACATCCCTCATTCAATTCTACATAAATTATACATCTACATGTGAGTTAAAACTAGATGCAGATAATCAGGGGAAGATATTTAACTAACAATCAAAACAAAAAAATTATTTTGGATTAAACACTCTATAAATCTTAAGAATAGTATACATTAGGAACGTTTATTAAAATTCTTATCATATGGTAAAATCATATTTTATATAATTGTACTTTATTCATTCATTATATAATAATCCCTTCAGCGTACAAGTTGATAATACAATATGTAATATTTACCTAATTTACAAATTTCTACTAGCAACCAATTATCTCTTGACTTAAAAGAGAGGAACTTAAGCAGTAAACACTGTGTGTAATGAGGTAAAGGATTAAGATTTCACATATCTTGTCTCCATATATTTCATCTAATCAGCCTCAAACAAACTTTGCCTATAAGTCAGATAACATTGGTAAAACAGGGGAGAAATTCTTTTGGGAATTGTTAATTTCCACACAGGCATTGCGTTTCATTTATGATTTGAAAGACAGCGTATTTAAATGGGGAAATGGTTGGAGCATTTAAATACGTTGGCATAATGAGAAAACATACAAGGTTTTCACAGCTTCTAATTATGAGAATAACGCAGGAGCGAATCCACCCAAATTTCAATAATTTGCTTCAGGATACGGAGATGGTACACAGTCCCCATTTGCACCTTCATGCCTAGAGGGGTCATTAGGAGAAACTTCCCATACTTCATCGATCTCAACGAGCAATGCAATTCCGACAGAAGCCTTCAATTCTTGGCACGAAATTCACGTTTTGAGAACATTAGAAAACTAAATACGCCTTAAGATATCGAGTGTGAAACTGGAGACGCTATCTGATACGTTTTATATTATTGGTTTAGATAATTTAAATGGTTGATCTGAACCTTTTTTTCATTCAATTTTTAATATGATTCAGGTAAAAAAGATGCAAAAGAAATTCAAGGTCACGAGAAGCTGAACAATGTCTTGCTGAAAAGGTTGCCTGGCACTAATGATGGCAAAATTTCAGAATTTATGTATAACGATATAGTTCAGTAACAAACAAAACTGGTATGCCAGTAAATTGAGGAGAATTTTTTTAAAACTATAAAATATAATATAAATCACATATAATTAATATTTTAAATGAAAATTCATAATAATTAGACATTTATTTGAATATTTCACAGCATGACAAATGTATATGAAAATAAAATATTATCTGAATATAAATAAAAATCAACTATTATATAACAAATAGCAAGCAATATTTTCACATGAATAATTTTTCAGAGTAAACAAAAAAATATATATAATCTACGAAGTATTTATCAGTTCGTTTCGTAAAATGAGCACTATGTATCGTAGGCAATTAACATTTTGATATCATCATTGTTATCTATGTTTGTACAAAATAATCCCGCAATAGGAAAAGTTCTTTTAATTCCACACGTTGGCTTAGTATATATATATATATTAAAGAATATACCATATTTGAATACATTTCTTTGGTATATTTTTCAGGCGAAATACACTAGAATTTTTTTCACGATTTAATTCTATATATTTTGTCTTATGCAAATTGTGATGAATATCCACTTTTGTTTTGATCGAAAAATTATATTTTTCTTTCTAGAATAGCATGACTGCATCTATCGAAGGAATTGCGCAAACCAAATTTTTGAAATTAACAATATTTATTATTTCGGTTTCTGTTTAAATGATCTTAGTATGTGTATCATTTTAACTGTTCAGATTTATGTATGTAATCAATCCCATGATTTTATTTTTATTGTAGTTTTAATTGTCTTATTAAAAATTATAATTCTCTTCTTCCCAATTATTAAGACTAGTATCCGGAAGACGTTTCATAATTTCCGAATAAACAGTTATTCGCGTTTTTATATGATATATCAAAGTCTCCAAATGTTTATTATTTTCAGCGAAAAACTAAAAAAAATAATTTCACTTAAATTCATTATTTACCAAATTACTGGTAAAAACACTACAGAGTTACTGGTAACAATTTAGAGGTAGAATTCGTAGTTTATCGATAAATTGGTTTTAACCGATTTCCCGGTATTGCAATACCTACCTGGAATCTCTAATACCCTTAGTCTCAATATTACGTAATTGATTAGTTTAAATAAATTATTGTAAATATTGTGAAACATCAAACAAGCTTATTCTAAGTTAAGGTATAGAACTGGCTCTATTGCGTTTCCTCTTCAACTAATGCTTGGGGAAATTTGGGTTTAAATTGTTTAAGCTGAAAATCTCTCCTGATGGATAAAACGTGACTTGCGTAGATGAGATTAAAATTACAGAAATGTAGTGAATAGGTTTGACGAATTGCATTTATAAGCAGTGAATAACTTAATACTGGGGTTTGTTAGAGAGTTAGAAGTTGGTAGTAAAGATAGGGAGCTGAAGTTGTCAAGAGGAGATCTGTACAAAGGGTCAAGGAATCAAACCCGATTGGCTCCGTCAGATAAAGAAATAATTAAAATAATAATATTTAGATCAGAAGTGTTTAGGCAAGCTATCTATATAAGAAGTAAAATAAGAAATTATTTATTCATAATTGGAAGGAAAACTAACTAATTATCAATATTTTTGAGCTCTATATTCCTTTGACTGAGCTATTTTAGAATTTTCTAAATAAGTTTTGTAATAGCAGAAGAAGGAAGTAATGCCAGGAAGTTACAAAGGTGCATTTAAATTTAGATTTAAGTATTATATTAAGTGTAGAAAAAATTAGTTTTTGAAGCAAAATATCTGGTAGAATTCAGATAACCAGAAAAACTTGTTTTAAAAAAAGGAAAGTTAATAAATATCATATATGTATGAGGAAAAATTAAGATTGATTCTCAACATATTTGTATCTAATTCAAAATGCACTAGATCTAAGAATATTCTGGTGCTAATACTACCTTTAATAACTTAGTAATCTCAAACGTTACGAACAACTATATTTATATTTAATGCATTGTACTTACAGAATTTTTTTTCACATGGTTCTTTTAAATCGATAATTCATCAGGCTTACATATTTTGTAATTTAATTAGTATAACGTAAGCGAATTTAGGATTAACATAATTGCACATTGATTATTGCATATTTAAACAAAGATTACTGATTTGTTATCTACCTAAAAACTTTCAAATTACTGTCAGTTTAAAATCTAACAAATAAGTCCTTTTATTGAAATTTTTATTACAAAATAAAAGTTCCATACATACGATTCAAACTCTTTCCTATATGTGAAAGCATTTCCTGAAAAATTCGTTGAGAAACCCTATTGTAACGAAATTCAACCGAACATATTTGTTTGAAATTTTAAAAAAAAACCCAAACTATCTACCAAGCTATTATCCCGAAAGCCCATGAGATTTTTTTTTCAGAAACATTCATTTCCGGCTAACATAGATATCGTATTATCCCAGATCATACAAGATAAACCAATCACCATCGGAGAGGTGAAAACCTATTCATCGTCGAAAGTGTTCTGGGGGAAAAATTACACACAATTCGAAACAAATTTCCGTCTTGAAGAGTGAAAGTAATGTTTAACAAATACTGAAGAATGAATTTCTAAAGAAATGTAGACGTTGGATTCATCACGAACACACAGGAATGAAATGTGTCGTATAGTTATTTTGGCATATATCTTTCATGAATTGCGTGAATAAATGCAGATAAAAAAGCTATTTGGTCGAGTTTATTTTCCTGAGGGAGGAAAGAAAAAACTTTATTCATTTTATAATAAAATAAAAACCGTATCCCAATGGATTATCTGTCTCGTCATCGGCTTTTTCAATAGAAAAGAATTTAAACATATTGTGTCTAACATTAAGGAAAATCGTGAGTATTAAACAAGTATTTATTTCTTTTTCGTTTTCCGGATATGATTTACATATACACTTTTCAAAGAACCAACTTTTTTTCGCTGGAAAATATAGCTTAGTTTTCCATTGCGTGGTGTTTCGCATTTGATGCTATTGTTCTTAACATTGTTCATATCTATTTCTTTTACGTAAGTGCTTATTATTTCTTAAAAATTATTATCATACCAAAAAAAAGCCTTTATTATAATGGTGATAAGAGCTTTTGATACTATTTTGTACATCGTTAAAGTCTCAATTGTACAATTATTTGTTTTCTTTATTTTTAACTTTGTTTACTTTTTCCAATAGTTTGCTGAAGTTTAAAATTTGCATATGAGTTAGTTATTATACGAAAATAATAAATTTATTCTTCTTCGAGATTTCAGTAGAATTTTAACTTATTAGATAAAGAAAAATCAAAACACGTTATACTTTATATATATATATATATATATCACGATTGTGTTAACATAAAAATTTGGTTTTGATCTCGTACATATATTAATGTCTATTTTATATTTGCACCATCTTTTACTTTATGCAATAATTTACTAAAGACTACTAATAATTTACTACTTTTGTTTTTGCTTTTGTCAGAACTCTTATTTATGTTATCAATTCGATTTTTTTTCTAGCGTGATTGTTTTATACCTAGAGTCAACTGAAAGGAAGCAGCATATAACTAATTAGAACTTTATGAGCGTTATATTTATTAATTGCCAAATAATTGAAATGCACGTGTCCGAAGAAAAAAAAATACGAAGGATTTTACTTCTTACGGATAGAGCTCTTTCTTTATTCCAATAAGAATTTTTTTTCTCCTTATATGTAAATGAATTAGATAACTAAATATAGTTCTTTTATGAAAAAAGATAAGATCATTTGTTGATCAAGACGTTCTCCGAATGATAAAACCTTTTTTATCGGACTATAAAAAGAGAAGACGACTAGGAACTACGGAAAAATTTTATGTAAGGTTTGCAAGTTTTACACGGAAATACGAGTACCCTTCTCAAGCTGCTATTTCTTTTTACATCTGCTCTTAGTAGATAGTATTGTATAGAGAAGAAAGCTCTCGTTTTATTGTGTTATTACTTATTTAGAAATACGCAAGCAACTCTTGTTGTTAAAACAAGATTGTGTCATCACAGCTGTGACTGCAACAATAAAATATTCCTAGTTGTAAACAGCAAACTTTGCTGTTACTTTTTTACAAGTAAAAATTTAAATAATAAGGCTTCTTTTCTTAATGAAGAAAAAAGGCTTTATGTATGTATAGTGATGAATTCTGATTTCATTGATGATAAAAACTCGAGACGGCAGAAATCAAATTTTGATTTTTAGAATAGTAATCAAATCAAAACTGACCAATAAATCGGTGTTATATTTGTTTTGGCTGCCCTTAATAGAGGGCAGCACACAATCGATTCACCAACTTTCCTTAACAACGTCGTACGTCATCAAGCAGAAAAGTTTTCTGAACCACTCTCATAAACTTTTTATTTTTATTTTCAATTACTTCCCTTCATCATTTGCATCAATTAACTTTGAATAAATAACATTTGATCTTATATCATTTACCTTAGCAATTTCTTCTATTCAAAATCAGTTCTAAGGAAATTGCAGATTGCACGATATTTTGAAAGTCAGTAAATTTATACGTTAATGATTGAAACAAGCAATTTAAGAGTCACATTCTGAACTCCTTAATTCGTCTAGACAGATCGAAATTATCTCACCTTTAAAAGGCTCAAATGTCTAGGCTTGTTAATTATCACTCAACAGGTGACAATATCCATCGCTATTAAGGAGGTTTTAACGGTATTTATTGAAAGTACATTTTAAAGGGTTTTAAAGTATCGTTGTTCAGTTGTATTGTCTGTGGATTTCCTTTAAGTTAGAACAGAGAAATGTTAAAGAAATTGTGTATCTATCAAAGAAACCGAAAGCTGAACGAGGCAAGTCTTAATTATAATTTGTTTGTTACCTGGTACTATCAACTGAAATAGTTTTACAAGAGAAATAGATTATATGTTAAGAAAATTTGAAGTTAATGAGTTCACTAATTTAACAAGAATGGGGATTCTTTTTTTGAGAATTTATAATTCGTCGATCCATGAAACACTTAATATTCAAAATTTTGGAAGAGATGACAGGTTTAGTATTATGTTCAAATGTAATTATACCTGACTATACATTTTTGCTGTCAATATATTGCATCATCTCTTAGCAATTTGTCAATAGGCTTTTAGTTAAAATGCATCAAATTTAAGAAATAAAAGATTTTCCAGTATTAACTAAAGAGGTCATCCAGTTCTGAAAAAATGTTCCAAATAAAAATTTTATTTTGTAAAATTATGGAGATATTTTGACAAAAATAGAGAAAACGCAGATAAACATCGATACACTTCTACCCCAAAAAGATTTGGATATGATAACAACGAATATAATTGCATTACTTCGTGAGTTTTGACAAATTTAATAATAACGCAAATAAAAAATGTTTTAGAGCATTTATTTTTTCTTTTTTCTTTTCAACTTAAAGGTTCATCTGATCATAAACATGATAACAAAAGGTATACTCAAAATCGGTGTTTTATCCAGGTGCCTGAGCTTATCTTTTGTAAATGTATATGAGTCTTTATAGAAATTAGAATGGAAGCAGGGAGTCTAGCATCAAAAGCTGAAAAACTTGAAAGTATCATGCTTATTAACATCTCCTTCATAATGCAAACGACTTTCTTTTAGCAAAGGATATAATATATATATATATATATAAATA
>BMAW01080721.1:402-24100 GCA_019974015.1 Nephila pilipes
TAAAAATATATTAAAATTCGCAGATTACATGAATTACAAGAAAGCAATAAACACGAAAATTTACATGAATATACTTTCTAAGATATCAATTCAGTGTTTGAATAATTCGAAACGTCTTTTATAACATATTTTACTTCCCAAAAAAAAATTCGATTTTTTTTTGTTTCCTTGGTTTCGACATTTCACTTATAAGTAGAATTTTTTTAGAAGTGTAATAAAGTCGGTAATATCGTCTGACTGCAAAGTTCTGTTTCTGGAACTTTACAGAACTTTGAAAAAATAAAACCACTCGCTAAAGTATTTGAAATTATTTAAAAGAAAAGGCTGTTTTTCCCAAGAAAAAAAATTCACTCTTATTTAGAACATATCTACAATAAAATGGCATCATCTTGGAAAAGATTGTTCGACGTTCTACGCACAGTATTGCACTCTAGAATTGCTTGTAGAAGTGTTAGAGTTTTAGTCATTGCTCGAGCCAGTGATATGTTGTTAAGACTTGAAAGTGCCATTTTAGGTTTTTTGAAAGACCCGTTCTCTTTCTACAGGTTGACTGAATGAGAAATCAGGATCTTAGAAGACAGTTATCACCTAAATGAAGAATTGCTCCTGAAGTGAGTAAGCTCTGTCGACATCGAACACTGTTCTAAATTTGCTTTAAATGACAAATAGAATGATGAGAATACGAGAACTCGTTGTGTATTTTAACTCGGAGTTCATTAAGAACATTTAAATAAAGTAGCTTAAATTCTTCAGTGTTAAAAATCCTAAATGACGTAATTCTCAAAGATAGAATTAGCTAAATATTACAGTTCATCATTATTTGCTTCTGTATAATGTGAAGGTTATTTAAAGGTCAAAAGATTGGATAATCAGAATGAGTCGTGTTATTTACATAAACACTAAATTTTAATGACGTTTGATTAAATTTATATTTCAGAATATTTTCTATATTACTTCGCTTTAAATCTTAGTTTAATTAAATTCACAATATATATTTAACTTTAAACAATTTAAACCCAAATTTTACTACATAATTATGCACTAAGAATTTCGTTGAGTTCTTAGAGCAATTGTAAAATATGTTTCTTAAAAACGTCATAGATGTAAATAATGTAATTATTTAATATTTACAGATTTTGCGAAAAATATAACTAACCGAAATACTCTTTTTAAAATAGTCGTTACATTATAATTTGTTGACAAAATACTTGTAAGTTTTTTTGTAAAAAGAGAACAAAGATATGAAATGAAAAAAATACATTGTGGTTTTTAAGGCCACTTACATAACATACCAAATATGCTCGATTCAGCTAAAAAAATTCAAACTATTTTAAATCCGAAAATAAATATTTTTACGAATAATAAGATAATAGAAATACTTTATAATAATTAATGATGTTGATTCAAAAAGGGTATGCTTTTCATCATTAAAGTATTATTAGTGTTAAGACTTGTTTTTATTAAGTTGGTAAGTATTATGTAACATTCTTAACAATTTGACATGCATGAATTTTCTCGATTTTATTAATGTTTATATCGCTTCCAAACATACTCTTTTTCAATGTTTTGCGGTTTCTTTTTTATGGTCTTTCCTATCACATGAAAGTTTATTTCTTATGAATGTAATTTTACTATAAATGTCCCTTTAATTAACCTTTTCTAATATTTCAGATTCCTCACCTTTTAGCTTTCTATTTCTGTCTAGAAACCTATACTCCAGTTTTGACAATTCTGTGTATGTTACCCCAAATCTATTTCCCTTTTTTAATATTTCATGTTTATATTCTTCCAAATATATCTTTATTAATGTATTTCTTGATTATTTTCTTAATAGTTATAAACATTGTATTAATTACATTAACTGTAAAAAATTAACGGGATTGAGATTCCATTTTAACATTAAGAAAGAGACTTTTCATAGAGGTACGTTTAAAGATTTCATTCATTTGAAGATATATATGGAGATAAATGTAAGGTTTCATCAAAATATAAATCTTTTTTTTCTTTCAATAGTCAGAAATTTTAGAAATTACTAAAATTATCTCTAAAAATTTCATGGTATAATTTTATTAGTGTTATTAATGATGAATGATAAGAGAATTAATAATAGAGATAAAGCGATTTCGATAGATTGATATTAGTTCTAAGTTATGCGTGAATATTTTTACAGTTAAAAATACTACATATCTTAAACTTAATTTTAACACCTCACTTTAATCGAGTTCCTTCATAATACAAGGATATTCAAATATAAGATAGTTTTAGAAACATCAATGTCATCAGCAACATCGTAAGGAAGAATGGATATTGCTTTATAATGAATCCAAATGCTTCTAAATCACATTGATATTGGCGTGGTATGCAAATCTGGAGACATGACAATCATCCCGGTAACAAAACGTGTGATCCGACCCGAGCCGAAAAGAAAAGACTCGTCTCGAGATTTGCTTTTATGTCGCGTGCATTAAATTAAATCAGTTTTCCATCAACCTTTGTCTCTATTTTTTACAAAATTCTAATACAATAGAATGAATCTGGAGTCATTAAGGTTCAAGGACATCCTGATTAATGAAAGCCCGGGTTAAACAAAATAACGAACATGCATTTTGAAATAGGCAAACCATCCAGTACATAATTGCACGAGACACAATTCCAATCGATGCATTTCTTACATGACATGTATTAAGTCGAAAAAACTACTTAAAACAAGACGGTCCAAGCTCAGCTTCACCGAACGCTCACTGTTTTGAAGAAATGATAAATCTTATGTAGTCCACCATTGGTATTAATTTTTTGAACAGTTAAGTGATGCACCTGCCTTAAATATTCGGTATATCCAAATAGAGTTCCAATGTTGTAGTCTTCAACGTGTTTTATCACGGAATTCAAGCCCTGGTGTCATCCGAACAAAAGAATAATATGAATTCCATAAAATGAAAGGGGAGATATGTGACGTCACAGGTACGAAACTGGGAAGCCTACATTTAAAAAACTCCTAACTCAGCTTCTCTTTCGAAATAATTGACCGAGTTAAGCACTGGATGGAGTTCTAAATAATGAAGACTGTAGTAAACGGTTAAGACTCTGTGCTAGTATACAGTAAGAGATATATTATGCTTCCCTAGCATAGTCGCAAGATTATTAGTAAACTAAACCATAAAGAAATTGGTGGATAATATAGGGTGATCAATTTAAAAGCGTACCCATTGGGTTTTATTATTACCCTTATGTCTGACGGATATGGCAACTATTCTAACCTTGAAGTACTATTGTTTGAACCTCGTTTAAGTGTGGGAGACAATTTTCAACTCTGTTGGACTGTTACAACTTTATTTGTGAGGTAAAACAGAAATGGAGACGCACAATGTTACTTAATCCAGTGATGATTTAATTTTTGAAAAACATAATTTAACTCAATTTTTTACATTATCATTCCTTACAGCAAATGTTGAAAATGTTCGCCACCTTTGGGAATGCAAACTTCGAACCAAGTTTTTGACGCACTTCGCAACACTGTTGGTGTTATTGACAAGATTTTCCCAGTTTTGATTTGTTTTAATTCATCGATATTAGCAGGACTTCTCTGGAAAACCCTATCTTTGAGATAACTCCACACAAAAAATCTAACGGGGTGAAGTCTGATGACCTTGGGGGTCAGAGGCCTATTGAAATTAAAAGGTCATCAAATAATTCCTTGAGCACTTACATTGTAAGGCTTGACGTGTGTGGAGTGGCTGCATTTTGATGAAACTTAGCAATAACTGTCCTGTATCTCCAGTGAAGCAATAAAAGTTTGAATAGTGTCCAGGCACACTGTGGAACTCATTAAAATCAAAGAATTAGTCCACGCAGATGATTTTTATTGTTGCCATTCATAATCTTACGAAATGAGCTTTAAAAAATAAAAATAATGATAAAAACGTTGAAAGAAGCCGACGATTTACTCAAATAATTTGCGAAGAATCGGAATAAAAATTACTAACGATATTCACGCGAATTTATGTTTAGGAAACGAGTTTTCGCAATTTGAAACTGAAAAAAAACAACAACATTCACACATTAAATATAGATGATATATTAACTAAGTAATGATGTTGAAAGTCTTGCTATATACGTTACAGTTGTGAATAATACAAAAAACAAGCGGGTTCTCTTTTAAATTGATCACCCTATAGATTCGAAGCCATTTTTAATATAATACTGTCGTGTAAAACAATGAAGATCGCTAAAAGAATTAAAATTAAATGAAGTCTCCAACTTCCAACGTGGTTTGGAGTAAAAATCTTGAGATTGAGATCAACTGAAGTATTTGGTCATCTTGAATCAAAATTACGAGGTCCATCTTAATGATCTGCTGCCCTCGTAAGACTTTCAAAGAAAGAAAAGGAAAATCATTCACAGAAAAGAAAAGAAAACCACCAAAAAATGGAAACATTTGTTTTGAACACTGCACAACAGCAATAAGGTGTCTAGCTAAATAGCTTGGTACCAATTCAATTTTGCCACTATCTACCAACTTTCTGAGTTTACATTGACTTCAGAAACCCAATATGATTCAATTCTCACTAAATTTAATTTTAACTTTCTCTTATTTAAGGAGACACAATACCTAATGGTCAACTATTTAGTTATTTATATATAAAAAAAAGTTTCTATTCGCCTTACTTGAACATACAAAAAATATACATTTCAGAAAAAGAAAAAACTTTATTTTCTAACAAACAATCATTTCAATCTTTAATAATTTTCTAAAATATTTCAAAGTTATAAAAATTCATAGAACTTCCGCGAGTTTGAATATTTTTAAGCAATTTTTCCCTCAATTTCTTAGAAGTGTTTCCCATAATTCCGTGTGTCAATTTAATTGTACTAGTGTTATTTACAGTTGTACTAGTGTTATTTTTTTTCCAATCAGATACTATGAAAAACAGTATTAAAAAGTTATATCTAACTTTGTGATTTTTTTTTAAAGTAACTGTTTATTCAAGCCATTATTCCTTGGCCATGATTATCAAACATATTATACAATACAACCAGAAAAATTTCAAAACTTTACAGTGATTTAAAAAAAAAAACCTTAACATTTAAATACACAAGTGTCATGAAAAATAAAAAAAAGTGATAAAAATCATTTTGAAGGTCAATGAAATGACCTTTCCTACACTGCTGGATAAAATTTAATATTTTTCTAAATAATGTAACTAAAGCTTCAAATTTTTGTACCTACATTCAGAAAAGTCATAAAATTAAATAAGGTAATGCACCCCTTCCCATATTCTGGTCATTGAAAGTGTACTGTGTTTCCTTAAACCCTTAATCGAAATATCTAATTTGCTCAAAGTAAGTCCACTTACTTCAGGTTCTACCGCTTGAACACTATTCAGCGCACATCATTATTACACAATTCTACGGGGAATATTCTCATCCGAAGCGTATCGATTTATGGATCAAAGAATGTCACTCATGATTGTTCTAAAATAAGGATACAGGTATCGAACGTAATTGGGTGGGGACGACTGCGTGCCCTGCTTGAAATTGAAACTGGAGGCAACGCCCAAATATTGACCTCCCTCTCGAAAAGGGCCGAAGAATCCCGTACTCTGCTACGAAGTGACCTTTCAGAAAAAGGAAATGGCAAGGCTTAAAATATACTGTAAAATGTGGCACACAAATGAATGTAGTATCATTGCATTTTTCTTTGTTCATTTGGCTTAGTTTATATCCCGAACGGCGCCATTATTGGGCGATTAAGGATTAGTTACAGGGCAGAGTTAAAAAAAATTAGAATAGTGCAAACCTTTACAAATGTCCTTTTATAGCATCGGTTTTCTAAGAGACTTAAATTATATCTTATGTCATGTAGTTGAGAAACAATAAATATGTATCATAAAAACACGGGAAGTAAGTCGACATTTTTTAATGGTTTTGATGTATTGGTACGACATTTTTTAATGGTTTTGATGTACGTCTACCGACCATTTTGATTTCGTGAGTGTAATGTTAATCCTATGGAATTTCGACTTCAATTCTCACATCTTTACTATTTAATCTATTTGAATATAATAAAGTGCATCTGAAAGAGCAAAAAAAAAAATGAAGGCTTCTGTGGAATTATATTTTTCATGCGATTTTAAAAATATTTTTAAAGACCGAAAAACTCGGAACCTAATCATTAAAATAGAGATAAAAATATTTTTAAAACTCGAAGGAAAAAAGTAATTCCACAGAAACATTCATTATTTTTTGCTCTTTCAGATGCACTTTATGGCTTTCAAATACATCAAGCAGAAAAGATGTGAAAATCAAAATCGAAATTCCATAGGATTAACATTTCGTGTGTGTAATGTTAATCCTGTGGAATTTCTACTATCGTACTCAAATCTGTACTATTTTAGCCATTTGATTGCAAAAAGGTGCATCCGAGAGAGTAAAAAATAATGAAGGTTTCAGCGGAATCATGTTTTCTTTACGGTTCTTAAAAATATTTTAGAATGTTTCTAAAAGACAGGAGAACCGACAAACGAATCATTAAAATACGAGAAAATTTTTTTCAAGAAATCCCCACCCTCAGTAGTAAAATATAATTCAGTAGAAACCTCCAATATTTGTTGCTCTTTCAGATGCACTTTATTGCATTCAAATAAATTAAATAGTATGGATTTGAGGACAAGTAATGTAGGAATTCCGTACGATTAACATTACGTTCACGAAATCAAAATGGTCGTTAGACGGGAAACTTAAATAACATTTGAGTGTTTAAATAAACTTCCCTTGCATCCAAAACTTATGTATTAGCTTGCTGAAATAAAGTTAAATTGTTTCTTATCTTTAAAAAAAATATTTTTAAGAAAAACAATTTCATCAGAGACTTGGAATGAATAATTTCTCATTCTTTATAGATAGAAGGGGTAAAGTTATCAAAGTACAGTGGAACTTCGCTTGCCGAGCATAATTCTTTTTAGAATCTTATTCGCAGTTCGAAACACTCGTTAAAAAGAAACAATTTTTCCTCTATTATTCAATATAAAATGCAATATCGTATTCTATGCCAAAAAATACTCAAACATTTTTATATGCAACGTTTCTTCAAAGTAAAATACATATTTATTGTTAAGAACTGTGAGTCATCTTTTCCCCTATCGCAGAATGAACTAACCCGGAATGTCGATTCGATTTGCAGGATAAAAAAAAATCAAAATAATCAGTTTATTATTTACGATATATAATATTCTTCCTAATTCTTTTTTTTTACTGTAAAGCTTTCTATAGACATTTGTTTTTGTTAACACTTCAAAATGGCGACCATAGAATTATAATTCAACACATTTTTAGCGGGCAACTGACTTGTAAGGCGATTCATCCCAATGTACGGTATGCATCAGTTTCCTGCGCTTTCAGCTCTCCCCTTATTGCTCCAAATGATTATCGTTGTGTGGTGGTTTTGCTGTTAGTTCCCTTGACAAACCCTCCACCACAACTTGTTGCTATGAAACACAATGAAATTCTTTAAGCTCTTCGGTGGTCAGTTCTTGTCTGTCATTTTCCAAGAGCTCATCGATATCACGGTTATCTTGACAACGTCTTGAACTCCACAGGAACTGAACACAAGTTTTGGAAAATGTGTAATCACATGCGACGCTAAATGCCGGAGCAACGAATGCTAAACACGGATTGGTGTAGCAGGCGCACAATCCAGATTCCCCGTCACTTCGTCACTCGCTAAGCGAGGTTTTTTTTTTTTTTTTTTTTACAATTTTTGTTTATTGTTTAGTTTGTTTTGCTCCTTGTGAGAATTACTCGTCATGGGAAACTCCCGTTAAAGGAGGTTTCGCTGTAACTAGGAAGTCTTATGAAACTGATAGGAAGGTCTTACAATTCCGTAACATTTAGCTAATTTTAAATTAATTATTAGTTATGTGTTTGTACCAGAAACTTCACGAAAGCTAGTGATGACAGACTTCTTAATTCGGAGTAATGGTCAAAGGACGTGAACGAAGCCTGAGCTGGAATTCCACAGTGTAAGCTTCTGCACCATGCCAAAAAGTATATGTTGTATTCGAGAACAATAATCCACCGAGCAAAATTTAGAGAGCAATAATGTGTTAAACACATTTATTTACAATTTCTACGCGCCAATTACACAAAAACAAATCATTATATTATTTACAAATTATGCAAGGCTTCCAAACAGCTCATATTTTAACTTAACCTACTTTTGTGGTCAGGAGAAATTACATCAAAACAAGAAATAACCCACCTTACACGGTCAAAATCCCAATGTACTTTGCTGAAATATTATCTATGAACCCGTGCGCTCTCCCTTACACGAGATAAGGCGCCACCTGGCGTATCCAAATAATTTATTTCCAACATGTTGAACCCTAATATACCTCTATGAATAATTAACTAGTCTTTTATTTTGTCTTAGGAATGTGACGCCGCTCTTAGTACTTAGGATCTGATCCATCGAAAAGTACTAATTAATCAGTCAATAAATAGGCAAAGGTTTGTCTCTGTTTGTTTAATCTCTGTATGTTCTGACTAACTGCTTTATAAACTCCGTTAACTGGAACGTTCTATCAAACCCGGAGTCAGGAAACCGAGATCAAGAAAAAGAAACCGCTGGTTTAAGACTTCGTTTTAAATTCCGGTCACTTTTCTTCGAGTTTCCTAACCTGCGGTTACTGATTGAATCCCATTGGTCAAAATAGACCCCGTGGCTTAAACTACTTTATTGACCATTTGAACTCGAATTTCGACCAGATCGTGTTGCATTCGCCTCCCTTTCAACCTCTTTTGCAAAATGGCTGTAAGTAAAGTTTAGTTCACCCAGTTCGAAAAATAATTAGAGTTGGTCTTAACAAAGTCTCATTTGAATTTAATAGAAAACAAGAAAATTATGAAGTGAGTTGTTCGGGAAAAAAAATGGAGTGTTCAAAGAAATAACACGCCAGCGGAATGACGCCGACGGAGAGGTGAATCTACGAACATCACAACAAAACTGTCGGAGCTACTTAAATCTTAAAAGGGAAACTTAACAAAGAAGCAGCGTTATTCGCCAGCAAAGGAGAAAAACGGGAAAATGAGAAGTATTGATATCTGAATAATCTAATTGAGCAATCGATGAAATTTTCTTTATTTTATTCATCATAAGAGCTGAAATATATTCAAACCCATAACTGTTCACAAAACTGTCAATATACGAAAAATCGCTCACTGCGCAAGCGCGGTAATCTAACCAAGCTTTCAGGCCTAACTTGAACTCGGGTTAGAGAATGAACAAGCGCTGGTGAAATGATCTTACGGTGAAACCTAGTTTTCTTCCTTAGACTGCCGGTTCAGTAAACGGTGAATACAGCTGTTTGAGTGATCAAAATAAATGTTTGTATTACGAACATAGAGCAGTCACAAAGTCACGTTCTCAACCAATGATTAACTCAAAATTCAGCTTATATCAATTGTAGCAAAAGGGATACGAACCAGGAGCAATATTTATTTTCTGAGTCCCGGTCAAGTATCAACCTTCAATTGACCTTCTTGCATTAAAATAGTGTGCTCACCAAACCATCGGTTTAAGTCGGGAATAGGGTGTACCCTAGGCGATTGGCGACTTTTGGGAGCGATAATGTTAAAGCGTGGCGATTTAGGTTGTGGTGACCCTAAGCATACTCAATGCTTAAGTCATGCACGTTTGTCGACCTATCTAGAAAATCGCCAATCGCCTAGGGGACACCCTATTCCCGACTTTAACCTAACCATTTATCTTCTCTTAACACTTTTAACAAGTCCAGTCACTTTATTTTGTGTTCTACTTTTGCTCCTTTCATTTTTAATATATAAAGTAATGCCTATTTATATGAATCACGTTTCCTTCATAAGGTAAGGTCCTAAAGTCAAATAACGTCATACCAAAGTGCCAAAACTTTAGTTGAGAGGAAAAAAGCTTGAAAACCAGGTTACAATTTCTATGTTTCAAATTTTAAACGGAATTCAGGTGCTCCCGGTGCTTAAAGTGAAAACATTCTCAAAATGATGTTTTTTTTCCCAAATTTTACATCTATTCAACGAAACAGACGGGAAAAGTGAAAAGTTTTTTAAAAAACTGGAGGCAGAAAAAAAAATTCAACTAGACTCTTCAAAAGTGTAATTTTTAATCCTAAAATGATTAAACACCATTGCAATTCGAATGAACCCACGTATCGAATTCACTAAATGCGACGAGAGATAGTTCCACAAAATGAAAACCTGATATACTAATTACAACATTGTCGATATGCTTCCGACATGAAAGTGTAGATCTGAAAATGATAAAGTCTGGTTGCACGGAAAGGGCATTTGTAGTAATTTGTTCTCTGTCTTTCAGCCTAACGATTCGGATAGCTACCGGGCGGCTGTGACTGCCAACAGTAATTGGAGTGAAGAAAAAACCACAAAAGGCAAAACCATGTTGAACAAAGGCAAGAAAGGGAAACCCGACCTCAATGACCTCAAGCAGGAGGTCGATATGGTAAGTTCCAAGACAGAGGCCGTTTTCTTTTCCAGAACCAACAATAAAATTGAACCAGGTATATATTTGGCAAATAATAAACTCCTCTGGTGCACAAAATATCTAAGAGTAACATTAGATAAAAAGCTCACTTTTAAACAACACGTAACACTAATTAAAAAACAGTATAAAACTGTAGTTCGTGATATATTTCACCCCTATCTTGCGCAAATCTACATTAAGTAGACGTAATAAACTGCTTATCTATATCCTGATACTAAGACCAATCCTGGCCTATGCTTGTCCAGTCTGGTCACACTGTGCTAATACAACTTTAAATATCCTCGAAAAATCTCAAACAGTAGCCCTCAGAATGATTGTTAAAGCTAGCTGGTATATAATGATATTAGAAAATCCATCAAATACCCTTCTTTCAAAACCTACATTAAAAAATTGTCCAAAAAATTCTTCCATGAAATTGACACTTCCACAAATAGAACCATTCAAGCCATTGAAAAATATACCCCGTTAAGAAACAACCAACAACTTCAAAGACTCAGAGAAATTTTAATTGATTAATTATTAAATTTTTTATTCATTCTGCACCTCTCAAGACTCTTATATCCAAAACAACACAAAAATCCTGAGCCCGCCCACTCACTGATAACCGACCTCCGCAACAGCCAATCAGAATTCACCCTCTCAATTCCGAGAGACCAACTCCCGACATGCTACAAAAACACCAGACTGGATGAACTAGCAGGATAATCAACTATCTACTGCCGCCAACTTATTATATATTATTAAAATTTTAACTAAAATTCATTCACCAAGCATCAACAAATCATTAAGTATTCAAAACCTACAGACAGTATTTACATAACGTAAATACATCTTAATTAATAATAATATTACTATTGCTCGTTAATCTCAAGTAAATCTTTCAAACTTATCATTTTAAATTTTTAACTCCTGGGCAAGAGTGAAAACCAAAGTTCAGCTTCAACCAATTCACATACAAATTCTGGGGATTAAAGTCCGAGAGGGTTATACACCCCAATAACAAATACTCCGCATTTATGGTAAGTTTTCATCCCAGCAAAGGTGCATGCTTATTCAAAACAGGTCAGTTACAGGAACATAGATTATGAATTCATAAGGGATGGATATTAGTTTGAGACTCCGTTTAAAATAATGACTTCATCAAAAAAAATTTCATTTAGTAGTTTTTAATTTACAGGTCGATTAAATGAGGAATTTTAAATTTATTTTCATTACGCATTAAGGCCTCCCTTTACCAGCTATTTTTTCATGAACAAAATGTTAATCCTATGGAATATTTACCTTTCTTCTCAAACCTAGACTATTTTATCTAGTAGAACGCAATAAAGTGTGTCCAGAAGAACGAAAATTAATGAAGATTCCTGGGAAATTACGTTTCCCTTTCGATTTTTGAAAATATCGACCAGAAAAAAAAAGCCCTAAACGAATCACTAAAATAGACATAACACTATTTTTTAAAAATCAGAGGGAAAGTGTAATAAGGCAGAAACCTTCATTATTTATTTGCTCTTTCGGATGTCCTTTTTTTGCATTCATATAATTATAATAGCCTGAGCGATCCATAGGAATAACATTAAGTTTACGAAATCCAAATGATTAGTAGATGGAAACACCTAAACTCACATACACAGACAAAGCACGCCCATTGACAACACGCGAAAAGAAATGAAATTGAAAGATTTCTGTCTAGCCGCCATTTTGAATTTTTGAGCGTAATGTTAATCCCATAGAGTTTTTATTTCCCTTTTCAAATCCAAAATTATTATATGTTCTTAAATACAATAAATTGAATCAAGAAGGAGTAAAAAAAATGAAGGTTTCCGCATGATTCGATTCCGCATATAATCTTTGAAATCGTTTATAAATATGTTTTTGAATAACTGAAAAAACATATGCAAACCATTGAAATCGATACAAAAATACTTTCAAAAAACCAGATAAAAATGTACTTCTACAGAAATCTTCGTCATTTTTTTTATTCTTTCCGATGTACTTTATTGCATATAAATAAACACAATTAATCTACGATCGAAGTGGAAAGCAGAAATTCTGTAGGATTAACATTACAATCACGATTTCAAAATGCCTGGTAGAAAGGAAATTATAGCGAAGTTTATTGTTTTGGCAACAAGTAAAAGTGATAGATTCGCTATAGCAAAATGTAATGTGTTTTTACTTAGTTTAAAATTATAAATTTTTCAAATTACGTTCACATTATACAAAATAAGTAATTAAGGAACAACTTCTGACACAAATATCCGTATTGCTATAAGCTGGTCTACTGTCAAAATAAAGAAATGAAATAAGGAGGAGAAAATTAATTTCAGATTCAAGTAAGTATAAATTAAATTAGAGAATGGCTGATGTTTTAGAATAATAAGAATGATGAAAACATTATTTGTTTAATATTAAAAAATAAGTAGTAAAACAAATTTTTAAAGTTCTACTTCAATTTAAAATAAATCAACCTAGTTAAAGTTTTCATAAATACAGAACGAAGACTGAAAAATACAATTCTTGAATGTTTTACCTTATTGTGCTAAAATAGCACGGGCACTAAAAAGAAAACAAGTACGATTTTCAGGATTAGAAGGCATTTAGAGAAGAAAAAAAATTTATAAATCTAAAACACCCACAACCTTTCAAAAAAAAGTAAACTGAAATTCCATGATACAAGCATGTTGTTTTGTACAAAAAATGTGCTTCTAGTCATCACCAAATAAAAAAGAGAAACGAAAATTTGAGTTACCTTTTTTTTTTTTTTTCCCTTCCATAAAGCATTATTTTACTCTTTTCGTCGTCCTCGATTTTACCAACATTAAAAAACACTCTCTTATTATTATGTTAAGAAAATAATGATTTGACAGCCAGAGGACTTCACTTCTTCCGACCATTAATTAATATTTATTAATAAATCAATTAAAGCTAATTTAGTCTTGAAGAATGGTGATTAATGCTGAATATGCAATTAATTATAATCTTTAGCAGGTGATTGATGACTCAATTTATCAATTAAAATTTGACGAAAGACTTCAAAATAACTTAAAGATCTTTGTTATGATGAAAAACGCGATAGTTGCTTTCTAGAAGCTAATTATTCATTTTGCCTCTTGCATCAATAAAATATATCAGCGCGGAAAAAAAAATTATAAAAATTTATTTGCTTAGTTAAAAATTAAAATTAGAGCCCATTATACCTTTTTTTAAATTTATTAGTAATTAATACGGTAACCATAAATTAATTTTAAAGAATTTAATTTTTAAAAAAAGTTATTTCAACAACCTATTATAAACCCTAATGATGCAAGCATCTGTGTTGCCTCGGAAGATATTATGAACAAGCTTTCGAAAACTTGAGAATTTTGAGAATATATTTAAAGTTTATTAATCTTATTTATCTAATGTAGCTAAAACAAAAAGAGTAAATTGTAAGCAAATAAATACAATTTGTTGAAAAATTATTTTAAATTGCATAAAAACTAATAACGTTTCTGTTTTTAAAAGCTTTTAATATAGTAAGAAAAATATTCAAATTTGTTACAAAATACTTGAGCTATGTTCCAGTCCTCAAAATTTTTTAATGCGAAAATTTTTAATTCTCAGGGTAAAATCACATTATATAATGTTGTGCATTTATTAGTAATATTTCAGATTTTCAAAAGTTATTATAAATGTGGAAAATGTATCTTTAATAAAAGAATTTTGTCGTTTTTGAGACAAAGATATTACGCGCTTATTTTCTATAAGGAGCTGTATGTTTAAATTTTTATTAAAAAAATTATAAAAAATAAATTAAAAAAAAAAAAAATCATACTAATAAATTACACCTATCTTTTACACAAAATATTTCAATTATAACAAAATAAACCAAACGACATAATAATTTTGAATCTAAATACTGGGTTATTCAAAATGATTCATCCGATTTCAAAATTCCATATTTTCGCAAATAAACGACACAAAATGATAAGTAATACATAAATACAAAAGGGGAAAATTCGAAATTTATTTTACAAGTGTTCGACATTACTGCCTTTAGTTATACGTGTAATGTCAATTCGATATGTAAATTCCCTCCAAACACGTTGTAAATTGTCAGTGATAATGGATTGTTCAGAAGCAGACATCTGTTGTTGAAGTTCAAATAAATTTGCGGATAATAGTAGCGCATATACTTTATCTTTTACAAGCTCCCAAAGAAGAAATCGGCCAGTTGTGGGGCCAATTGTGTAACATCAAGTCATCTGGTCCTCTGAGACCGATCCAACTGCTAGGTAGCTCCGTGAACACTTCTAAAACAGCTTTCGTGATATAGCTTCACGAAGAACACACGAGGCTACCTATCGTTCACAATTGAAAACTTCTACATTTCTCCCATGTATTTAAGCATTATTTATCAATCTGTGTCGTTTATTTTTGAAAACATGGAATTTTGAAATTCAGATGACCTATTTTGAATAACCCTTTATTTTGATTTTTTAGTTAATTTTCCCCATTTATCCCATTATTCATGTTTAATATACTCAAGATTAGAGAACATATTCTTGCTCTAACTTTACAGTAATGGATAACTGTATAAATTCTTTTTCCGCGGTCCTATTACCTAACAAATGTCAATCTTACCACGCACATACATAAGACTCTTCTCTTCAAAAAATTATTCAAATTTAATTGTTCTCACGTATCACGTAGTTCCTTTCAATGTTTCCATTCACAACAAACAAAGCTCTGGACCATGAATGAAATATGTTAATTGCCCCTTTCTATAAATGGAAACGTGAAAACTGTTTTCTTTATGCGTTTGGAATTAGTCCAAACTCTAGCGTAGCCGATCTTATTCTTTGTTGACTAGCTTCCAAGCTGTTTAGACACGTCGCAATGTGGTCATTTCATTCACCATAGGAAACCGCCACCTGTGGCGTAGAAAAATAGTTCCCTGCGCGTATATATACAAGCGTTAATTCGGTTTTGGCTTCTATTCAACAAGATGCTTCCGAGGTTATTCCATTGACTGGAATTCATTCATAAAAATGCGTCCGTGAGTGGTTTTTGGAAATATATCAAATAAACTCATGGAATTTCCCACGAGCCTTTTCAATAGAGCTTTACAAACATGCAATTATATCGACCGGCATCTTGGCAACTTGAACAGGTGTTTTTATTGAATTCGAGGGGGAAAAAATTACTGTATTCAAATGCCTTTGGAAAAAAGGCCAGTCATAACTTTGCTGTTTTGTGTTCGTTAAGAAACGTATTCCTTTGGGGAAAAAGTGTTGTAAAAAAGATAGAGAAATATTAATGAAATACTTTTTATTTTTTGTTACAAAAAATGAGATAATATATATTCAGGAAAATAAATAAAACAATTAATTGTATTTTTTTTTCCATGGAACTTTCAATTCAGAAGAAAATTCTCTCTCCTTATTATTTTCTTTTTTTGGATGGAGAAAAATTTTAATCCACTATTGAACAATCATAACCATTTAGTTTAAATGTATCAGAACATGCAAAGAGTTGTGAAATACTAAATCTAAGACTCCTTGTTTTTGTGATAAATATATTTTAAAATTATTACGAGAGCTTAAATTTATTGTGTGTTTAATAACGATATTTTAATTATCCTGCAGAACTATAAAAGTAATCTTTTTGTCAAAAAAAAGTTTTTCTCCCTCTTAGTTAAATATGGACATGATTTGTGAGATATAGTTGCATATATAGGTACCATTTCAAAGAAATATATTGCGCAATATGGTTCCAAATTCTGAATGCTTCTATAAAGGGTTCTTATACATATAATGAACCCAAAGTGTTTTTTCTCTGAGTAATACTCATATTTTAAGAAATAATTTTTATATGAAAAAATATATAATTTCCAAAATTACAAAGTTCTATAATTTTTTCGAAGAAAATATGCAGTAATATCCATAAAAAAGTTTGATCACTAGTGTTTGTGCATTGTTTTACAAATGAGGAATAAAATATTTTGTAAATTTTTGGAACATTGTTTTTAAAAATGGTACGTAAATGCAAATACATCTGAAAACATGATGTCCATATTCCACTCAAAAGGGGAAAAAACTTTTTGACCAAAAATATACTTTTATAGTTCAATGTAATAATTAAAATATCATTATTAGACACACAAAGAGTAATTTTTAAACTTAAATGACACAAAAAAAGTTTTAAATTCGATGTTGAAATTTTCCCATGCACGTTTTGGTACCCTTTAATTCAATTGTGCAAACGGTTAATAATTATATTCATTCGAAATAGCAATGTGATTTTTAACCCACTCTGTTTATACGAAGATCGGAAGATGAAGTTATATTCTCGAATTTATATAAATAATTAAGACATTTAATAAATATATCAAAATTTTGAGGAAAACGGAATTTCACAGGATTATTAGTTCACACATTTTCTTTTAAAGCATTCTTACATTTAGAAATACAGAATGTTGGTTGTGATTGAAGATAGAATTTTTTAATATTCAAGCAATAATCAACATGTTCTTTAAGCATCAACCCTTTTAAGAAGTTAAAAATGTATTAATCAAAACTTTATCATCCTTTGCAGAGGGCGTTAAGTTTTATTGATAGCTGTGTGTGTGAATCAAAATGTTATTATTTATTATCTTTTTATTGCAATTTTTATCAATAATAAAATATACAGACTTTTATAAAAATCCCGGGAAAATTTTGAAATATAAATAGACTATTTTGAATGCCATTATAGGATTTTTAAATAGACAGTTTCGATATTTTAGAATAACAAAAAGTTAGAAATGTTAGAAACAAACAATTTTCTGTGACTAAATTGTAGCCACGCAAGTTACTAATTTTTCAATTAATTCCAATTCAATATTTATTCCATAAACGATTTGAAAATAATGTATTATAATGAAAAGAACTACATTGAAAAAGGAATTAATAGGCCAATTTTTGAAATTTATTTCTAGTTAATCAATAAATTTACTAGTGGAATTGAACATAACTGAATTTAATTTAGAATTAATATGTTATTCATAATGGTTTGTACATGATTGTAATATATTCTCTGATTAAAAGAGCAGGAAAAAGAAGAATTTTCTCTTTAAGAATTTCCTGAATGCTAAATTGCCTGGTTTCATCAATATTTATGAGCAATTTAATGCAAACATATTGTTTAGGTAATATAATTAAATTTTAAAAACTCGAATAAAATGTTTTTAAATACATGTATATAGTATCAGCCATATCTCAATATTTAAATTTATGCAATTGTATTTAAAATTATACACGCGCATTTTGATTAAAATACTGAAATATTAGCGATAAACTTTGTTATATATTGTAAAAAAATCTGTTGTTATTTAAAGTGATTTGTGTGTGGTATAAATATTTCTGTACCAGAATATGTATTGAATTTAATTGCTAAATAATGAAATTAATTGCTAATCCAGAATTAGCTAAATGAAGTAAAACTAAATATTAAATAAATAAATAAAATTTAGATAAATTAATCCTTAATCCAGAATTTAATTACTAAGTAATCAAACATCAAAATGAATTTCAATCCCTTCGATGAAGTTTGGATATTAAAAATATCAAAAGTTATGTATTGGATTCTACTGAAGGAAAAATGGCTCTAGTGTTTGGGTTATATTACCTGTCATTAAATTACTTAATAACTTTTTTCAGGATGAGCACAAGATAACTCTACAAGAATTGTATACACGTCTAGGTACAGATCCTGAAAAGGTAAGTTACTTTGTTTCTTTCAAATTAATTATGATTATGCTTTATAAAATTAAGTACACGCAAAACACTGTTTAAAATTATAAAAACTCTTAATGTTACACATAACGAATTTTTAAATGCTTGGCTTTATTCAAATTTTTCATAAGGTATATTAGAGTCTAGATTGTATACATGAGCATGACAGGAAGAGTTTAGCTGGTGTTTTTTTTTTTTTTTTTTTTGATAGTTAATGCATTATATACACTGATGTTCAAAATTAAAAGAGCTTTCTGATTTGGTCGATTATTTCTAGAACTACTGGACAGATTTTAATGAAATTTGGTTTGTACATAGGGTTGATATAATACAAAAAATAATCATTCAGTTATAATACACATACATGATTGTTCATAATACTCATCGGATTCTGAAGGTATGAAACAGCAGTTTCAGAATAGAACAAAAAAAGGGTCAATAGGGAGTATGGTCCCTTCTTACAGATATATAGGCCTCGCACCGTAATTTTATGCTGGAATTAAGGGAGTTTATGAGTTCCTGTGGCAATGGGTCCCACTTGTTCAACAACGCTGTTTTCAGGTCTTGTATTTTTCTCGGAGAGGATTCCGAATTACTATTGCTCTCCCCAGAGAATCCCAGGAATGCTCTATGGATTAAAGTCTGGAGATCTGGCTGGCTAATCCATCCGGCGAATATCCTTACTTTCCAGAAATTCGCCGACCAGATGAGCACTATGTGGCCTCGCGTTGTCATCCATTAAAAGAAAATCTGGACCAACTACACCCCTGAAAAGGCGAACATAGGGCTGCAAGACCTCATCCCTATACATCAACAGTCACAGTGCCTCTTTCAAAGACATAGAGGTGTGTGCGCCCCCCCCCCAACATGATGCCTGCCCAGACTATCAAGCCTCAGCTTTCCGTAAAGGTTGAATTCTCAGACATTAGAGGGCAGGTAGTGGGTCCCTGGTTCTCTCCATGTGAAAGTACGGAGAAAATCACTCGTTAATCTGAACCGGGTCTCATCAGTGAAGAGAATAGTCGCCCAATGATCTATGCTCCAATCTCTATGATCTCTGCATCATTTTAAGCTCACTCTCCTGTTTGCAGAACTTAGTGTGACGCAAACAACAGGTCTGTTTGCAAACAGCCCTCTCTCATGAAGTCTTCTGGAAACAGTCACCCTTGAAACTCAGGTTATTGTGGCTGAGTACAACTCATGAGAGACCCGAGTAGATGTAGAATCCCTGTGACGCCTCGCTGTAATGGACAAATGGTGATCTTCTCTGCCCTTCAAGGCTCTTGGACGACCTTGCTCAGACTTCCTCTCTACAGATCCGGTATCCTTAAGCTGTTTCCATAAGTTGGACACGACACTGGGCGTTAAATCGAATTCTCAGCAAATCGGGATTTGAGACTGGCCTGCTTCTAGCCTACCCACAATACGCCACCTCATTCCGTCATCTAAACATTGGTCGTTACTCACTTTTACTGTCTGAATTTTAATTCAAACGATTGCTGCAAAAAATTCGACGAAATGTGCTAGCAAACGAAATGCGGATTTTCTTTTTTATCGGTAGCCTTAGTTTCCATGATGAAATGTCCCTTCGTAAAATTATAAACATGATTATGTGGAAATGTGAGGAGGATATCATGGAATGAACAATTAAGATTATATGAAAAATAATTGAAATGCGTGATTCCTATCCGCCTAATCTCCCTTTACAGGTTTAAGAATTTCCTTTCCGAATTAGAACATACTCTGGCAGACCAAAGTTGAAGTGCAAAAGAGTATAAAAGTGAAACTACAAATTTTGTTGAGTGATTTACTGGACATGGGAATATCAAAAGTTTATTTAGTCATCAGACGCGATTCTTTTTGAACATTTTTATACATTTTAAAGTTAATGAATAACATATAACTCGGCATTTTAATATTCTATTTTTAAATTTATTGTAATAAGTGATTGTAATTGTAATTGCGTTTTCGATTTAAAATCACTCATTCTAACAAATTTGAATAGAACAAATATTTTTCTAATCTTAATTTCGAAGCCTATCACATATTTTACATTTTAATTTTTTTCAAAGTAGAGCTTGTTTTATAGTAAATCAAAAGACAAATAATATGGGATAGGGCTCCGGTAGAAACAAAATGCTAGAAATGGTTACAGCCCTTAAAACAAATGAAGATATTAAGATACCGATATCTTTGACGATTCATTCAGGAAAACTGTATTGACAATGATAGTAATGAAATGTTTTCTTAATATTTTCTCATAAAAAAAAAACTTCTCAATAGCACTCAACGTTACCGTTGTATTGTTTCAATTAAAAGGTCACCATTTCAAAAAACAAACTCTATCCCGGTATTGACTGAATCAATAACGTCATATTCAATTTTTTTGTTTACATTGGAAAAATTGATGATACAGTATTAATTCTAATACTTTTTTGTTGATTTCTGATAAACAACAAATTTTATTAAGGATACTTGGACTTGCAAAGGACTTGTGGAATACCATATCTAAGACTCCTTGTTTTTGTGACATATATCTTTTCAAATAATTACTAGAGTTTAGATATTTTGCGTGTGCCTAATAAGGATGTTTAAATCATTCTACAGAATAATAAAAGTTATTTTTTTTGTCACAAATGCTTTTTCCCCTCTTAGTTGCATATGGACAGGATTTGTGAGATATATTTGCATTTAGGTGTCATTTTAAAGAAAACTCTAGCACAAAAGGGTTCCAAATTCTTTATGAATCTATAAAAGGTATTCATGTATATAGTGAGCCTAAAATATTTTCTTTGTAAGCCGTACCTAGGTTTTATGTTAAAAAATGAAGAAAAAATTTAAATTTCCAAAGTTACGAAATTATAAAATTTCTTAAAGAAAATATACAATAAATATCGTTAAAAAAGTTTGTTCAGCATAAATTTGTATTATTTTTTACATGAAGAGTAAATTATTTCGATTATTTATGAAATATTATTTTTAGAAAACGGTATTAAATGCAAATATATCTGAAAAACCATATCCTTATTCAACTCAAAGAGAAAAAAAAAAATTGACCAAAAAAATTATTTTATTGTTCTTTAAAAGGATTGAAATATCGTTACTAGTCACACAAAATTTCTAAGCTCTTCGAATAATTTTTAAAACAAGAATGTCACAAAAAGAAAGAGTCTTAAATTAAGTATTTAAATCCCCCTCTCTCCCTTCATGTCCTAATATCCTTAAAAAAGAACACTGGCAAAATTCTTCTTCTCACAGGATCTTTCTACTAAGCAATTAATTCTATACAAATAACACTGACCAAATTCTTCTCACAGCCTCTGTCTACTAAGCAACCAATTCCATAAAAAAATACTAATCAATTTTTTCTTCTCACAGGGATTAACTCAAGCTCAAGCTCGAACGGTGTACGAGAGAGACGGACCCAATTCCCTCTCGCCCCCCAAAAAGACCCCCGAATGGGTGAAGTTCTGCAAGAACCTGTTCGGAGGCTTCGCCCTCTTACTCTGGATAGGCGCCATCCTCTGCTTCATTGCATATTCCATCCAAGCAGGCACTTTCGAAGAGCCCCCAGACGACAATGTGAGTATAACTCCCCTCGGCAGACGACTGGCAATACCAGTGAAGACAGTATCAGTACAAGGCGTTTCGAAACTCATGGGAAGAAATTTAAGGGGTGATAGTAAACATCTAAACAAGCAACTTTCAATGCATAAGCGGAGAACAAGTGATTAACCGCTAGATGGCGCTATAATCGAAAGCATAAAGTGCAAGTTTTCTTATACATCGTCATTTCTCTCGTGGATTTCAGAGGCATGGTAACGTGTAGTTATCAGGAAAAGGCCATACTTGAGAAATAAAATAAAATATTTATTAATGTTTAGAACATCTATAATAGTATAGTACCCGAATTATTTGAAATATTTTAATTTCCAGAAAAAATCTTATGGGGGCATATGTCCCAGTGCCCCTCCCCTAGGTATGCTACTGGTTCAGCCTAAAAAGAACAAAGTGTTCGTCTATTTATCATCCTGATTTTCCTCCATTTTTACATGAGAGATCAGATGAAAAGAGATGGATGACATCAAGTCATCGTATTGTAGCCATCGCTGACCTCCTGACACTACGAATTAATAAATCTGACAACGAAATAGTTAGTGCTCGGTTTTGATATACATCCCCTCCCGTTGCATTGCGTTTTGCTTTGAATAGTTCCCCTTTGACAATCATCGGCTGGCTCTAGTTGAGTGGCGGGCTGCGTTGATACGTGCGCAGTATATCACTAGTCGTGAGTTGTGAGCAGTTGTCTTAGTTAGGTACACAAATACAAGTGTTTTTGCGTTGGGGGCATACGCAACCAGTACTTATAGGTTGTGCTACCATCTAGTGTTCAAGTCCTGAGTCACTACTTCGGCGTTTGGTGATTTTCGATCCTAATGGAGGGAAAGGACAGGCGACATTGAAGTGCCGGTAGCGTTTCAAACTCTTGACCATTGGGTTCAAAGAAAAATGTAGACCGGTCACTTTTTGATGCACTCTTATGAAGTAAATTAAAAGAGACGCTCCAGTGGTACTAGCTATTAAGGAGTTTTAGCTTTAGGCGTTATTATTGCAAGATAGTAGCAGCCCACTTCTTGTTCCCTTCTCTAAAACAGAGCTATTTCAAAGGTTTTTTTTATCTACATAATGATTGTGAATTTCACCTTTCTATGATGACGGAGCTTATTGCCATTAAAGAAAAATGTTATCTTGGGAGTGAATGAAAAATTTCAAGGACAATGTAAAAAGGGCTTTGGATCAAAAAGGATAGCATTTTAAAGAATAAAAACAAAATCTGCCTTCTCTAGAAACTCTGAGTTTTATAACAGCGTCCCAGGTTTTTCTGTAGTTATGGTTATCTAAAGATTGAAAACAGAGATTTTCTCCAAAATTAGATCGTGCATGTAAAATAACATACCTTCATTAGGTCGTTATTTCTGTTTCTTCGAAGTCGGAAAAGAAATCAAACTGATTGGAAGCGACAGAATGAATAATTATTCAATCAAAGAATAATTGAATTTCAAACCTGATATCCAATATGCAATTTAAAATTTTTACACCAAGCAATAAAAAAAATTGCATAAAATTGGTTTTGAAAAGGGCAAAAAACGATATCAAATCATACTTGAAACTTAGTTTTAGATTAATTAAATTCGATAAATTGTATATTGTTTTATACATTTTTATAATTCATATACTGAGCAATATTTTAATCTTCTTTTTGGGTAAAACATCTAAAGAATGTAATCTTGTAATATTTCCATTCATTTAAATGTAATTGTGAAAGTTCTATAAGCATTCAAATCTCTAAAATAATTCAAATCTATGTTTGTAATAATATGAATTAACTAGAGGC
>BMAW01080725.1:0-10923 GCA_019974015.1 Nephila pilipes
GTACTCTAGAAAGACCTGGTTACTGGTTTACTACGAGCGCCATCTCTGGGTTAGTCTCAGGAGTTATTGATTGATGTGTTATTATAGAAATTAGCATGTTAGTATGGGCACTACTAGACTTTGCCAGGGATGTTTTTTTTTTTATTTTATTTTTCGCTCCTTTTTTAAAATTGTTACAGCCGGTTACTCTTTATCTGAATTGGGACAATTCGATGTCCTGAGGCTGTGTTTGGGGCAGCGGAATAATCTACCTAAAAACGAGATGGTTTCATTCAAACTGTAACGTAAGATAGCGTTAAGTACTTTGTAAGAAATAAATATTGTTTTTGCAAGGAAATAATTATTTATATAATATACGTTTTATTTATTTATTTTTTCAATAAGTAAAGTAAATGTGTCCCTACTGTGAGAGATAATTCTTAACATTTTAAAAACAAATATTAGATATTGAAAGGGTGCGCGCGCATATACTAGGCGTGTTTTTTAAGTGAGTACCGTTTTTAAATATGGCAACTGAAGCGCTACTGTCGCCATTCCGCGCAGGTGCACTGTGTACTTATATCTGCTGGTTAATCACAGACGCCTGCACTGAAGCATTCGTCCGTGTTTATGTTTGTGCGCATTTAAAGTACCTCATTTATGTCTGTTGTGAGTACGCGCTGTGATTCGTTTTGAAAGGCACGAAAGCTGCAGAAATTCGTCAGAAGATTACTGAAATGTGTGGGCATGGGACTCAGGTGACACGGTAAACAAATCACAGGTCCATAGAATGGAGACATTCAACATCAACCAAAAAGTGAAGCTCAAGCAAACGATTTCAGCACGCAAGATAATATGTACTGCGTTTTGGGATAGGCAAGAGGTGTTTCTTGTAGATTTTTTTGCCTCGGTATAACGCAATAAATTCAATTTATATCATGGCATCTTAACTAGACTCCATTGTATAATCCAAAACAAAAGATCTGACACGCTCAGTAAAGGATTTGTTTAGCTGCATGATGAAGACCATCCACACGTGGGTCGTCGGACCCGATATCTCATCACCTCAAATGGTTGAGAATAATATGTACACCTTCCCCCCTTCTCTGTATAGTCTTGATCAGTGACGGCCATTTGTTCCTCTACTTAAAAGAGCATTTATGTGGTCAGTGCCATGACGATAATGATGATGTCGAAACGGCCTGCTGCAGTGGTTAGCATATTCGGCGGCAGATTTCTGTGAAGATATAATGCAGAAGCTGGTTGTGTGATATTATACGTGTCTCAGTAGAGGAGGCAATTATGTTGGAATTACATTAAAATGCAGGCTTTCTTATCAAAATAAAATAGTAGAAAAACTACTATTTTAAAAAAAAATATATCAAAATGGTACTTAGTTAAAAACACGCTAATACAAGATATCACCCTTAAGTAGGACCACAGACATGTCACAATATTAAATATTTGTAAGAAAATTATACCTCATTTTCCATTGAAGCACTATCCGCCCAGCGCCATGTATTTCTGGGAACGATTGTGTAAGTATTGGAAACGTTTAGAAAAGTCAACCTTCCGTATAAAGTTCCCTGGTAACAGCAGCTTAAATGTCACAAATGTAAGCCTTTTCAGTGCTAATTTCAGTTTGATAAACAGAAAAAAAGTCTGGTGGCGCTAAACGAGTATATAGCATCATTATCTGCCATAACAATAAAGATCCCTCAAACTTCATTTGCTGTTTGATCTGCTGGTTGCAATTCGCCTTTACATGCTCACGCAAGTGGTTTCTTTTGTACAATAATGCACAACCTCACATTACTCTGTGTGTGGAACATTTCCTCGAGTAGCACCAGGTTAATGAGTTTTCTCACCCTAGATATACTGTTAATCTTGCATCACCAGACTTTTTTCTGTTTCTCAGACTGAAATCTACACTGAAAGGACACAGATTTACGACATTTCAGACATCCATGCTGATGTTACTAGGGAATTTAAAATCAGAACAGATGGATAACTTTTTGACGGGGGACTATTAACAGTTATCTCTTCACTAACCTTTTTGTAATTTGAATAGCATAAAATTCCAACTCTTTGCCAACCAAATGAAACGTGATGAGGACAATTAGATAATGTATAATGAATTGATTTAGGGATAGTGATATATTAGCGAAATAGAATCGAAAAGAATAAGAAGAGAGACAGATAATAATGAAATGCTGATAAATGCTTGTATGTTGATTTGAGTGAATTGGTGTAGATCATTTATTGTAAAATTGATTAGAAGTGATACCTAGATAGAGTAATAGAATTTAAATTTATGTATTCAAGAAGTTCCACTCTTAGTCCGAGTAAGTATGTAAGCTGAGATTTCATTGTTAATTATTAAGATGACCAATCGTTCTCCTTTTGTAGATTCTGTCCTTCCTCGAAAAGTGTCCTCCTACCTGTCCTCCTTTTCGATATTTTAAAACTAATATGTTACGACGAACTGTTACGCGTCATATGGCGGTACAGTTCGGAAAGACGCAATTATGAAATGCATGCGCAAGGCATAGGAGAAATTCAAGTGTCTCCCATCATTTCCTCTATATTATATTTCGTGCTTACTTCTAACGAAAATGCGAAATTATTTCTTTCTCTGTGAATATGATATTCAAGTAAGTACAATTCCCGTTTTATTAATTCATTAATTCAATTTTATACAGCCTTGTTTTCAATACAAGTGCGATATAATTTTTAAAAAGATTTAGTAAAGTTTTATCACTTTTATTATTAAAGTTTTAGTTTTAATTATTAATTTTATTTATTCATAATGTGCTTGCATCGTTCGTATAGCTCTATATTTTATTTTAAATTTTCAGTTTCATTTAAGAGATGAAAAAATCAAGAAAGGGGGAAAAAACCCTTTCAACAATTGAAAAAGGAATTTCCATTCCTTATTAAAAAAAAAGAGTCTCCATTGTTTGCTTCAATATATGTAGAGGAGAATTTTATATCGCAGCTGGAGTCATAGTAGCTTTAACGAAATACTTGAATACCAGTAAGCATAAGTAATCATTAGATGCAAAAGCTTCCAATAATAAAGCAACATTTTTTTTAAAAACTTCTAATTATTCTGAAGATGAAAAACAGTTAGCTGTAATGGAGGGGGTATATGCATTTCATACCATAATTCATAATCAGAATTTTTGTAGTATTGATTGTACAACTAAATCATTAAAAAAACATTACAATGCTAAGTTTTCATGTGTCAGGACAAAATGTGAGGCTGTTATTAAAGCGGTATTTAAAAATTACTGTGATAAAATACTTGCAGAATACTTGAAAAATGCAGCATTTGTAACGGTTTTATATGATGCATCAAATCGTAATGAAACCATATTATATCCAATACTAGTAAGGTATTATAATGTTACCAAGGACATTCCAGTAAATATTTTAAATTTAGAATTCAATGAAGGTGAAACTTCTAAAATTTTCTCAAACCACCTATACAGAGAAATATATGAAAACGATTTGATATCTAAAGTTGTTGCACTAACAGCTGATGATACAAACAAATTTTGGTGGATGAAGACATAAAGGAGTGAATAATGTCTACGTAAAATTACAAGATTTACACCAAAAGAAAGTACTAGGAATAGGTTGTAATGCACGCCTTTTGTCAAATGCAATCAACACAGCGTCATGTGCCTTACCAATTGATGTAGAAGTAATAATAACGAACAATTTATTTTTATTTTAATCATTTTACTGTTCGTGTGGTTACTTTAAAACAATTTTGTGAAGACGTAAATGTCGAATACAAAAAAATTTTAGGATATTCAAAAGTTAGATGGCTTGCTCTAACACCTGTTATGGAGCGTGTTTTACAATTATAGAGTCTTATATTTTTAATGTTTAGACAGATGACCAAAAGTCTTGGAATCATTTTTCAATTGAATTATTGGAGATATTAATGTATTTTATACTTAATCAGGCACCTAATTTGCAGAAAACGATTCAAAAGATTGAAAGTGAACATATTTCAGCTACAGAAGTTAGTCTTATCTTGAACGATTTTGTCCTTCAATATAAATCCCTATTTAAAGAAAAATTTATTTCTTTAATAATAAGAAGAAGAAAATTATCAAACTTTGAGGAGTCAAATCCGGGTAAAACGGAAAAGTTTATGACAGAAGCGCAGAATTTTTACCAAGCAAGTTTCCAATATATCGAAAAATGGTCTGAAACATTTATTACAGGAAATAACAGTTTTCAATTGTGTTTTTGACTTGATCGCAAATAAATTGGGCAGATATCGAACACTGTGTTGAGTTTTTAACGAAAGAAATGCCTGATATTAAAATTGATGACAGTTGTCTGTCAGAAGACTGTGTATTTTAATTCTGATAAATTAGAACAATGGGGAAATCAACATGTTGAAACTGATATAAGATGGTTGGAAATATTTAACCATTTCAAAAATGAACACATTTCATATGAAAATTTACTTATAATTGTTGAATTTACGTTGTGCTGCCCAGGAACTAGTTAATGTAGCAGTTGAAAGAGTTTTTTTCAATGGGTAATAATTTTTGAACAAGTGAGAAATCAAGATTGAATGTTGAAACTCTAGCTGCAGCACTTAAAATTAAATTATTAAACTTAAAATTCAATATGAAGGATATTTCTTGCTCCAAAATTTCCAATATATAGTTAAAAAATGATATGTTGACAAAAAATATTCATTTAATTAAATAATTAAAAAAGGATGCAAGCATAATTAGTGTGTTTTTGTTTGAATTAATAAAATGTTTCATGTATTTACATTGTACTTCTTTCTTAAATTTGTTCGTCCTTCTTTTCACTATAAAAAAAATGGTCACCTTATAATTATAAGATAGGATTTAAGAGGGTCAAGAGATTCGAGAGAAGTTACCTTACATATTCTGTGAAGATAGTTAATAAACTGAGTTATTCTATTTCTGAAGTCTAATTGGATTTGTGAACTTGTTGACTATGTAATTAAACTTCAAGATGTCTATGGAATTTAATAATAAAGGACAGTCATTTCAACTTTTTAAACGTTTCTAATACTTATACGAACGTTGTCAGAAATACATTGCGTCAGGTGGAGAGTACTTCCAAGGTCATTGAGGTAATTTTTTGCAAATATTTAATACTGTAACATTACTGTCACCATTCACCTTACTTACCGATCGAACCTTGAATATTCACGAATTCTTTACTAAAATTGTAAGCCATATTTGTTTATTCAATAAATTTTGATTCCTAATTTTTATAGGAAAAAAAAGACGCATTACTTACTCCTGCTGTCATGAGAGCCGGATATGCTTGAAAGTATGGAATGATGATGTACATCGGCCACAAGAAGAAGGTAGTATGCATAAGAAGGAAAGCCGATCCAACTGCGTACAAAACAGATGCTGTAGCATTTTGAAAAATTTCCTGTGTGGAAAATTCAAATTTAGTTATTAAAATCACAATGCAGTTGTAGAAGATTTACTTCTGATATGCTACAGTACTTGTTTTTCGTTTTATTGTTCAGTCGGCACAGAAGTTAAAGGACTGTGATTTTTTTCCTTATTATGTTATTCTCTTCTTCATTAAGATAGAATGAAGATAAATAGTTGAATATCTGATAGATTTAACTATAAATGATATTTAAAGAATATATAATCGATAAAAATTTGATTGAACTTGGACTACAGACTAAAAATTCCTGTTAATAAAATTATGCATTTTATTATTTTTAGTAACAGTTTTGTCTAAAATAGATTTCCGTCTTTTTGTTGGCATCAGGAGAAAATGAATAAAGTGAAAAATTTAATATGATTTATTAGTGTATTATTTATATTAAAAGAAATTATATTTTGAAAGCTCAAGAAATTTATGAAACAAAAAGAAATTAATCTAAAAAAGGCTTCAGGAAGTTTAACTGTCAAAAATTTCTATAAAGCTTCTCGAAATGGAATGGCGAAAAAAAAAAGTTCATATAAAATTAAGTTCAACTTTATTGGATGATATAGTGAGAAGAGTGTATAAAATTCGAAAGGTTAAAGCAACACGGAAAATTAATTTTTAACTTTATTTAATGAGTTACATGAAACCCTGTCATATATTTAAACTGAAAATTTTAAAAGTGGAAAATAAACAATAAAATAAAACTTTTTTTAAAAAAAATTCTTAAATATTTTCGAAAGAATACATTTTTATAAGAATTTATACCATTTTGATACGAATATTGTAAGACTAAATTATCATTCTGCATGTACATCGTTCTGCATCATTCTGTACTTTTTTTAAAAAAATATTTCTGTTGAATTAGTAACATCAGACATAAACTTCCCATTTCAATTCATCAAATTACGTAGATAGTTCGGTTCTTCAAAATGTAAGGTGTTCTCCTTTATAACCATTCTGTCCTTACACGTTGACCTAGGGAAACTTCGATCATTTTCTTTTTGGAATCATTTTATGCTTCTTTGCAAACTGTTTGATTTATGTTTTTAAAGAATAAATTGTCATATTTTTATAATCATCATTGAAACATTCAGCTCTTATAATTTATAACATATTCATTCATAATATAGTAATTAAAATAGTGTTTGATTATTTCAAATAGATTCCTCCAATGTTAAAAGATACTGAAAACACAATATATTCCACAAAATTTTATTTTAAGCCTACCATAGTCTATTATTAAAGAGTGGAACTAAAATTAAAAAAAAAAAAAAAAAAAATTCAGACTAAAAAAAAGTTTCCATTGTTTATATAATGTTCAAATTTAATTAGTGTAAAGAAGCCATTTTATTTTATTAAATTATTCATTTTTTGAAGCAGGCTATTTTTTTCTGTAAAAAGCATGTTCCATGTTTCTTAAAATATAATAGGGAATGTACCTACGAGCTTTAAGATGACTGAGACGTTCAAATGTTTCACATTTTGCATTTTTAATTTATTTTTAAAAAATAGAGTGTTTCTCTGATTCTTTGTATGCATTATTTATGAGATTTTGAAAAAATACAAAGTTATGTAATTGAAATTTAAAATTGTAATCAAACGTGCCACGCCATACAGAAAAATTTTTGTATTTCCGTTATTCTCAAAATGTGATTTTTTATAGGATTCTGGAACAATTTCTTCAAAATCTACAATATTCATCGAACTGACCTTTTCTACAATATTTAATGAGACCATTTTTTATACAATGAACTTAATTTTTCTCTAATAAACAGTCTCACATTTTAGGTATTGAGCAATATTTTTTTGAAAATTGAAGGAAATTTGAATCCTAAAATAGAAAAATTTTACAGTTTATTTCATTTAAATTCTGAAATTATAATTATGTTCCATGTATAGAATGAATATGTTAAAGGTTATAAGTGCAGTAAATCTTATGCAAGACGTACATAAAGGCAAGTACACGAATGGAGAAAATATAAATACAGCTAATGATTTCTATTTGCTTATACATAATTTTCTATGTAAATAAATGCGATTTTCTTTACATGAACAAAAACATAAATATACAGATATCTCAATGTTATAATATGATTTCCAAAGTTTTTAATTTTAAAAAAGGGTGAATTATTTAAATTTGGCATAAATTCAGCTGATTCTTCCTTGATGAAGATGTCTCAGTTACTTTAACGCGTTGTGGACGCGGTAGGGGCGTAATCATGGCTGCCGGCATTGTTTCCGTCGAATTGTGATTTCGAGTCCTGATGCCGTTTAAGACCCGTCGTGTAGCGGGGCTGATGGACGTTAAAACTATGGAGTTCTGAAATCTTCCTGTTAGTATGGCGTAGAAGTTTGGAGAAGAAAAGGACTGGCTCAGATGTCGTCACCTGACCGAGGTTCAAAATTGCGAGATCCTTCATCAATAGTCCTCGTGTTACTTCCACAAGTGCGACGTTAATAAAAAAAAACAATCAATACCATAATGTGTTGAAGAAAGAAATGTACATAATCGAATACTTAGCATGACATGTCATTATAACGTAAGGGTATTCGGAAAGTAATAATCCTCACAATTAACAGATGTCACTGTTCTGCTGACGTGGTACCATGTCTTCAGTGACTAAAAATGCATTATAACAGAGAGGTTCACAAAATGAAAGATATGTAAATCTTGTACTAAAGATATTTAAGATTATAGAATGTCCCGTCTGCAGAGAAATTCTTTCTGCAATTCGTTCTTTGAACACAAGGAATATGCTACTATGCTAATTCTGTAGGCAAATCTGTGAGATGTACGTCAATAGGGAAAGAACAGAAGATGGGTTCGAATGTTGGATTAAAGTATAACGAAAGTGCACGATGAAAAGAGAAGTACTTTGGTTGTGTGTGGAAACAAATGAACCATCGGCAGCATAATACTCACCTGGAACCAAGTGACTTTCCCCTATTCTTGCACTTGAAGCAGTTCTTGAATGCATATTTGATGACAACGAGAAAGAAAAGAATGCCATAATACCCTGGCAAACCTTACAAATAGCCACCATTAGTGATGCTGGTATACAAAATGTTTATCTCGTTATGATAAATGTATTAATGGGGTAGATGACTATGTCGAAGGATAATGTAATGTTTGTAAATAGTTATTAAATCTATACCTTTCTCCTCATTTGTCTCCTTTTTTGCACAGTAACTGAAGTGCCCAATAACCTTTGTACTTTGCAATATAGAGTGATTACAAAATAATTAACGAAATCAAATTGACTACATTTTAAAAATACTAAAATGGGAAGATTAACAATACCTCATAAAAAGATGTAAACTGGTTAATTTGTTTTCAAACTGGTACAAATGCTCTAGATGTCTTCCTTTCGTTACGCAACAGGCATCTTTACCATAGTCCAATTCAAGACATTAGATCGTGTCATTGTCGATGTTTATATAGAAAGCGATGCAGTTTCAGACGCTAATCACAAATGTAAGATCTTTCAAACAGTTGGAATATCCAGTTCACGACTAGCTAAACTTGTTGGTTTCTGTGGGTTAAGAGCAAAACACTCTCAAATTCTATCCATTACATCATGTGAAGTACTTGGTCCGCCAGGCCTCGCTCTTTTACATAAACAATGTTCTTGACTTCGCGAAACTAGAATAAAATATTCTGATGGTTCGTCATATTAGATTCACATATTCTTCTAAATACTCTCTGAAGGGAAAAAAATAACGAAGATCTCGCGTGTTCTGAAACGTAATATGCTTCCCTGTGGTTCGTAATCGCTTAGAAGTAGGCGACGCATAAAAGTTTCTTTCCATTTACTTTGAACGTGGATGTGAATTCGTGCACATCTGGTGGATCATACGAAAAAGTGAAAGTAAGGAAATAAAAATATAAAATCTGCTTTTTACCTTTCCTACTAATATTTTAAAGTGTAATTAATATTTCTGAAAATATATTATTTTAAAACTCAATTATTATTTTGTAATCTGCCTCACAAACGGATATATATATATATATATATAAACGACTCAAGAATTTATATATTGATACATTATTCTGTTTGAAAATTTGTACAGAATTTTGGTTCCTTAAACTTTAACATTAAATGAAGACAACCTTAAAGGCATACACATTTTGGTAAGCATATTCAAACAAATTGCTTATTCCTATCCTGATATATTTATACTTTTCACATGAGGTGCAAAAGAAATGATGAGCGTAACTTACCAGAACCGTTGTCCTGATAGCTCTGTAGGTGTGTTCAGAAATGAGGTAACAAAACAGACTGACTGAAGTGGAAAGCAGAGCAGCTGAAGCATTGACTAAGAACAATGGATAAGCAATGCCGAGTGTCATCCAGACAGGTGTTCCATACGTGATCATGAGGCCGACGCATATGCCACCAAACAGCTGAAAAGTGTGAATAAATGAAAGGATTAGTGAATTTAAAGTGTTAAAATAAATTATTATGAACTCATGATAATAGAATTATGTAATTTGTGTATTTATTTAAAGCATAGCAGATAATAATTTGAAATCCGTCATTAAAACAGAAGGTGTGTTTTAAAATTGCATGATGGTATGTTCTTAAATTACATGGACTAAAATTTAAAAGTCATAGCTCATTGCTCTGTTGTACGGATTAATCAGGAAGAGACATATTTTTTAAATTAAAATCAATTAATCTCTAAAAACATTTTGTTGATATTTTATTCGTTTGTATTTTTTAATCATATCGCTCACTAAAGACTATGTTGCACCGAAAACTAGAAAGAATATTAATGAGGAAACAGAAGAATCCTCTTAAGTGAAGCCTTTCTTGGCAGAATTCGTCGAAGAAAGTTATTTACATCCAGAGGAAATCAAAGGGAAAGGCAGAACTTTGCTAATGAATTTATCCATAAGTATTTTTTTTTTAAACTCTTTTTTACCGATGACAGCAAATATAATAATTTGGGAAGTGTTGGACGTCGTCAAATTTGGGGGCACAGTAACGAAGAATTGAAGCTCATAAATGCCGTTCCTTCAGTAAAGTATGGTGGAAATGGAGTCATATGGCTTGGGGATGTGAATGTCGGCTGCTTGCGTTGAGAAGTAAACCATCTTGTATCGTTTCGAAGATACTCAAAAATAATGTGCAGGCACAGATTGGAAGCCAGTGAATATTTCAGCATGATAACAATCCAAAACAAACAGCAAAGATTCTGAAATAATGACTCCTTTGCAAAGTACCTAAGCTCCATATCCCTCCTCAGTCGCAAGGTTTAAATCCTATTGAATGCGTTTGAAATGAACTTATCGGAAGATTTAGAAAATACAGAATCCGAGAGGAAGATTCCTTTAAAAATTCATTGTTGCAAGCGTGGTCAGATATTACGCCACACAAAATCTTATTGTCTCAGTGCTTAAGAAATTGCAAGCCGCCACTAATTCGTTAGACTATGTTATACGAAATTAAATTATTTTCAATTGCATAAATTATGCTA
>BMAW01080751.1:0-42034 GCA_019974015.1 Nephila pilipes
ACTGCATAGGATAGAATTAATGGGTAAAAATGTTAAGTAAAAAAAAAAAATTTAAAAAAAAAAGAATTCATTGTAGAGGAAGTGGATGCTTAGCACATTTTTCTGATCATTAAAAAAATGTAGCTAAAAACAAATTGACAATGTCTGTTTTTTTTTAATTCCTATTCTTTGATCTGCTGTCTTAGAATCCTTTTGAGTCCATTTTTCTTCCCCCCCCCCCATTATTTTAAATGTTAAGATTTCTTTTTGCCTAATATTTAGGCTTAGTGCTTAACCTGTAAAGTTAAGCCTAATATTTTCTCCTAACATTCTACTTTATAAAGTACAGGCAACAAAACTGTGTGCAATTTCAGATTCTTATAAATTTGTAATTGTATCATACTTGTTGTATGATAGAAATAATATGTGGACAAAATCAAAAAGAAGAAATTTTTATTTCAAAAAGAAGATGATGATTTTCAACATGTCTGTAATTTTTTTTTATTTATTTTATATCTAAAAATTAATTGGCACAGCCTATCTTTTTTAGATTCTTTTATTCAATGGCACAGAATTCTTTAGTGGGTGTTGTACTGTATTGCAGACTATTAATAAAAATGACTTGTTTTCAGGACATCACATTTATTTGCGCACATCTTTTCAAACATCAATTAGGTACACGATTTTAAACAAGCACAAATTTTCAACGTTCGTCTTTACCTCTTGGAACCAAACTCAATTCTATTTTTCATATCCGTTGCCAGTAAATTATCTAAAATCAAAAATATGATCTGGTGTTGCCAAAAAAAATATATCTTAATAAAGAATATTGAAAAAGGTATCACTTTAAGTTTAAATCGTTTGCTTTTAAAAGTTGAATAGATAATACTTTAAAAACAGTATAACATTAGTTAAATCATTTGCCTTTAAAAGTTGAATAGATAATATCTTTAAAAAGTATCACATTAATATTAAATCGTTTGTTTTTAGAAACTGAATATGTCACAGTGCATAGTTCTTTTTCGTTATGTTAAATGTTAAGATTTGCCTTTACCTAATATTTAGGAGCTAGTGTTTGACCTTTAATGTTAGATTTAGTATTTTTTGCTATGTTCCATTTCGTAAAGGCAATAAAACTGTATGCAAAAAGAAAAATTTTATTGACTTATAGTAGTATGATATAATTAATATGAAAATTGAATTGGAAAAAGGAAATTTTTAAAAATTTCATTACAGAGTTTGTTGATTTTCAACATAAGATCTATGATAATCTTTTGGGGGGTATTTTGTTGTTAAAAATTAATTGACAAGTATGGTTTTTCAAAGTTTTTTATCCATTGCTATGGATTCTTTTGTTCGGGTATGTATTGCTTTTTCGTTGTATTAAATAAACTGCTGTTTGTAGAAAATGCAACACCATGAAGGAATCATCAGAATCAAATGAAATTCGCAGCAAATGTCAATTATAGGATATTATGCAAATTAATAAAGTTTCAGAGCCATCGCGCGTGCGCGGCGCGCGCAGCGCCCTCTGAATTGATGCTGAAAGCGTATAAATAAAGTGCTGTAGCGGGACGTTGAAAAAAGTCTATGATTATTTGTTAGTGGCAAACGTTTAGTGAGACCTGAGTATGCCTCCACGACGGAAGAATAAGAAATTCAAGCAACTTACGGAGTTTGAACGAGGGAGGATAATCGGCCTTCGAGAAGGAGGATTTTCCTATCACGCAATAGCAGCTCGTATGCAGCGGAACAGTTCCACAGTGATGCGAGTTTGGAAGCAGTGGACCGACGAGCACCGAACAACTCGAAAAACAGGCACTGGACGACAGAAGGTGACGTCAGAGCGCGATGATCGACACCTGCTCCGCATGGCGGTGAATGATCGCACAGCTTCCTCCAGGCAGCTGGCAGCACGTTGGTCTACTGCTACAGGTGTACAATTGTCGGCTTCGTCAATTCGTCGTCGTCTGCTGCGCCGTGGATTGCGTGCAAGGGTGCCTTTATACAGGATTCCCCTCACGGCGAATCATCGACGGCTGCGTCGGCAGTGGGCTCTTGAGCACAGAGACAGGCGAGCTGATTGGCACCAAGTTGTCTTTTCAGATGAATCACGCTTCAATTTGTGGACCCATGATGGCCGTGTTCGTGTTAGACGTTATGCCGGTCAACGCTGCCTTCCTGAGTGTATTGTTGAACGACATAGTGGTCGAACACCCGGAGTTATGGTCTGGGGTGCGATTTCGTATCATGGACGATCCAATTTGATACGAATTGAGGGTAATCTCAATAGCAACAGGTACGTCCGTGAAGTGCTACAGCCCGAAGTCGTTCCTTTCCTTCAAGGCATCCCTGGAGCTATCTTTCAGCAGGATAATGCACGCCCACATGTGGCGCGGACTGTTCAAGACTTCTGTTCAGCACAACGCATGCAACTTCTTCCTTGACCTGCTTATTCACCGGATATGTCGCCTATTGAGCACGTGTGGGATATGGTTGGTCGGCGTCTCGCTCGTGATCCGCGTCCTGCAGTTTCCAAATACGAACTTTGGTTGCGCATACAAGCGATATGGAATTCTCTTCCTCAAGCAGATATTCAACATCTGTTTGACTCCATGCCACGTCGTATAGCAGCACTTATTGCAGCGCATGGTGGCTGCACCAAATACTGATTTCGGACGCTTAATTTGTTTCTTTTGTTTTGAAAATTTCATCATTTATTTGTATCAGTACAAGTCGTTTCTGCATTAAATTTCATTTGATTCTGATGATTCTTTCATGGTGTTGCATTTTCTACAAACAGCAGTATATTAAGATATATTAAAATTTGGGCGCAGTGTTTGATCTTTAATTTTAAGCCTAATATTTTTGCCTAATATTCCAATTTATAAAGTACAGCAACAAAATTGTGAGTAATTTTGAATACTTATCGATTTATAAGTGTATAGTATAATTAATATGTGGACAGAACGGGGGAAAGAAATGTTTAATAAAAATTTATTGCAGTTGATTTTAAACTGACCTACAAGGTTTTTTTTTTATTATTTATTTATTTTATCTCTTTAAATTAATTGACAAAAATTCTTTCATTCACTAATATGGAAATTTTTTATGGGTGTGTAATTTTTTTACAAAATTATCTTAAATGTTGTCCTTGTCTAACATTTAAAAATTCTTACAGAACCAAACTCAGCATACTTTTACGCGGAGAAAAATACTCTTAATTTTCATGGCATATTCTGACTTTATTATAGTACAGAGAAGAGTATATTTTACTATACTACTCATTTCAATTTAAATATACCTATTTTTTCCTGCTTATAATGTATGTCATCTCCTGTAATTTAATACTAAATATAGTTTCGATCTTTGTGCGTTAAAGAAAAAAAAATTACATACTTGTTCAGTGTTTCTGAATTTTAAGGACTCAACATGAGAAATGGACATATGCCTTTGATAAACACTGGACTGCATATCTAGGAATGCCTTTTCACGCGAAAAGTGGTAGACCAGAGTATTTGTGAATCTTTTGCTCTATTCAGATTACAAATAATGAAAATTTAATAATACAGATTAAGAAATAAATAATTTTAAATTAGTATTATATAAAACAGAAATTTTGCGGACGAAATATTCGATGATGCGGTGTGTTGAGGAACAAAAATGTTTTTCATTTTTATAATCAGGAAACCAGTCGACGTATATGTATCGTAAACTTTTTGGGAGAATGTGAAAGAAAAGAAAAGTCCATTATATTCCTAAAAATATATTTGAAAATAATATCCTGAAAAGAAAATAATAAAATAATGCAACAATTATGATATTAGTGTTGTATTAAAAATATATATAGGCTCATTAAAATAGAAATAATAAAGAAAATTATTGAAAATAGTGCCATATTTTCAGTAAATGTGAAACATATGCACAATATATAATCATAATTTATATAAAGGAATGAATTCCTTAAATCCATTCACAATCGAGGGGACTGTAAGCTCTTCAAAACCTTCATCCTTTTAAACATACGAAGGATATCGTAAAGTTACTTGTATCTTCTATATATGTGTATCTTCTGAGTTACATGGTATCCTCTACATTATATGTATCCTAAAAGCTGTATGTATTCTTTATGTTATATGTATCCTCTACGCATAAGTTATCTTTATTCCCAAATACGTTAATATGAACTGTAGAAGAGGACAACGTATTTGGAGATGAGTTTGATGAAGTGAGGCACCATTACCCTGCTTCAAACTTTGCATCTGGGACTTTCACCTCTTTCTAAAAATGAAAATGCACTTTCAGGGATATGATTTTCGTAAGGTGAAAGGTGCAGTTAAATCCTCGTGTCGACAACGACCACTGGAATTGTAAGGATCTGACACTCGCATCTGGTAACGGGTGGACTGTGGTCTGAATGGTCGAGGAGAGACGAGGAGAGAGAGTAGAGGCTGTGAGCGAGAACGGATGTGTATATGTATGTGTCGTGTCTCTTAGAAACATTTGGAAATAAAATAATTGGGACTGCATCATGGAGTTTCCGATGTTTTCAACATTAACCGGGTCTATTTAAACGTTTCCGATGTTTTTCCGGGGAAGTTAAACAAACCCAGTGCTTAACGTTGCGTACTACACAGGAATTTTATTTCGATCGGGTTTGCTCGATTTGTCATATGTTGGCACAAGTGCATGGAAAGGGATAGGGGCTACGTCGAAAAGTAAATAGTGCACTAACACAGAGAACACATATAGTTTTCAGGTACGGCGAGAATTGAAAAAAATCGGGTGATAAATAAAAAAGTTACGGCTATGGAAGTATCAGTTCTTGATCAAGCGCTTGGTGTGTGTGTAACTAAGAGTTCTTTGACAGCGAGTAAATGTCTTAATCCATCATCGCAGTGTTATATACGGATAGTGAATGAAATAATATTTGAAGTAAAAAACACATCTAGGAGGTAGTATCGTGTAATATTTTAAACATTATTGAGAAATATCCGAATAAAATTTATTCCACATATTAATGGATCTTTATGTGCATAATATAAAGGAAAGCTGTTAATGTTGATTTATTTGGTTTCGGGAAGCCATACATCAAAGTACCCTGCAGTATGGAGAAGAGAGAGTTTCGCAGTGTGATTAAGTTCATTTATTTGAAAGATATCCCGTCACATGACACTATTGAGAGAGGTATAAGGAATTTTCAAACTGGCTACATGTTCCTCACAGATAGTCCAAGAAGTGGAAGACAATCATTCACAAATGATGCTACCACAGCAAAGAAAGTGGAGAAATTTATCCTATTAGACCAAAGAGCAACCATCCAAATGATTATGAATGAGACTCGTATTAGTTACGACACTGTGTGGACAATTATTTAGAAGAACAGTATATATCAAAGGTATCGGCATGCTGGTTTCAATGATTGTTGGTTCCTTTTCAGAAACAAACATAGCAAGACTTCTCAAGGGAGAAATTTAATCTTTTGGAGAAAAACTAAGAGAATTTTTTTGGTCGCTTATTAACTGTGGATGAATCTTGGATCTATCAATATAATCCAGAGGCCACAGAACTGAGAAAGGAGTGAAAGCATATCGAGTAGGCTCCCCTCCATCTTAGGTGCAGAAGTCTGCTGGGAAGATCATGCTGTCTATTTTTTGAGACTCTCGTGGTATTATCTTAACGGATTATCTGGAAAAGGTCCAGACCATCACTGGTGCATATTACTGTATACTACAGAACAGATTGCTTTGATCGAGAAATGACGCAGGATGATCACAAAAGGCGTCCATCTTCTTACCGACAATGCACCTGTTCAATCACGTGGTCTGAAATTTTGCCACATCCACCCTATTCTTCCGATTGCACCCCAAGCACCTTTTTCTTATTCCCAGGATTTAAAAAAACATTGCAGGGTCAGAAATTTGATTACACAAAGGATGTTATTGAAGAGGTGGAACAATGGTTTTTGTCACAATCTGTGGGTTCTACAATTATGGCCTTCGACAGGTCAAGAAACTCTGGGAGAAATTAATAACTCCAAATAGTGACTATGTATAGAGAGAAGAATTATAAATGAAAATTAAGTTTCTGTATCGATTATTTTTAGTAATAACGGTTCAAGAATCAAGTAAGTCCAGAATCACAAATTATTGGAAAGAAAAGAAGGTAATGTCACTGCTGTTGTCTTTTCCATTATTTGCCACGAAGGAGATGACTGATGTGACATTCGTGATCGCTTCTTGCACCCCTTAACACAGAATATTTAGAATACTTAGCTTTTTCATCAAGTATGCTTGGGTGATATAATCAAAAACACACACACAAAAAAAACAAAACAAAAAAAATCTGACGAAATTTAACAAATAACTTATTATATGGATATTTAAGGTATTTTTACATTAACACGGGGCAAGTGCCATACCCTTTGTATGCTCTTGGGTATAAGTTAAATCAAGAGAAACTTATTCGTATATTAATAATGAGACGTTTTGCTATCCAAAGCCTGGATCGATTTTATAATATTTCGATTTTATAGTGTGAACTTAATGTTCATTCTAAAAAATCTCTGCTTTCCTCCCCAAAGTTAGACCATTATTTTTACTTGAATACAATAAAGAACATCCGAAAGTGCAAAAAGAAAAGAAAAAAAAAAGAATGAATGAAAGAAAAGAACAGATATTTCTGTAAAATTATATTTTTTTGTCCGGTTTTTGAAACTACTTTTACGTCTATTTTAATGATTCGTTTGCGGAGAGAGTGACATAAATTTTTAACTCAAGTAAACAAAGAAGTTAACTCAGTTAAAATTATAAAAATGTAAAATCACAACTGAAAAAAAAAAAGACTTGGACTAAACTAAAAATAGAAAGATAAAAATTGTAAACTGGAAACTAAAAGTTAGAACAATTAACAAATTACATTAAAAAACTGAGAAAAATTCAGAAATAAATTAAAATAAGTAGAGAAAAATCAAAAATATATAAAAAAAATGTACAAATTGAAAATTTTTAAAATAACCAAAAAAATAAAAAAAAATTGTAGTAAAAACAGAATTTCTTTTGAAGAATATGTGTATCTATTTTCAACACAATCTACAAAATTACACTAAAATTACTCTCATACTAATAAATAAATTTCGAAAAAAATTCAAATCTGTAACACATTTTTATTTTTAAACAAACAATATCTTACTATAAATATTTGATATTCTTTTTCGAATATCCCCCGCTCTTTGTCAGAATCGTCTGCAGCTTAGAAATGCGTTCAAGGCTATTCTATGAATCACAATGCAAAGCAAAGATGATAATCTAAAATATTGCTCTTTATATTTGAATGTTTATGACATTTCCTTCAAAAAAAAAAAAGAACTGATAACAAAACCAGCCACCTACAAGAGTAGAAACTAAATAACATCCACACATAATATACGCACACATTCACACACAAAGACTCAATTATTTTCGTATCGTCCACGAGTTATTTAAATCTGATAGATCTTTGAAAGCATTGTTCCGCAAACACATTCGTAACGTTTCAGATCCAATTTTTCTCCAAAAAAGTATCTTTTGCAATGCATTGTCTGCGAAAAAAGCAATTTGAATGTATATAATTATGGTTATTCCCTTAATTTCACAACTCTATCTCGCACAACTGGCCCAGTTGCTTCATTTTTTTTTTTTTTTTTTTTTTTTCTGGATTTTTACCCAATATGTTATTTAGAAGACATTACACAGTTTCTCGGAATCGACTGATGAGAAAAGTGATGAAATTATGACTAAATTACACTTATTTTCGATGTTATCTTCTCACCCTTGAAATCATTAGATTGTCATAAATAATTGCTTCTTGGTTTTGATCAAATCGGAAAAATAGTTTTAAAATGTTATTATGGGTGTTGTGTATTAGGTAAGAGTTATTATATGGAAATATTTTTTTTAACAGTATTCGAATCTCCATTTTTATTACATGAGCGTGGGTGTAAATAGATTTATTCTAATCGAAATATGTGGATTAAAATCGTATAATTTATCTATCACAAATAAATATTTTTTTTAGAACATAATGAATTATATAGGATGTCAAGGATTAAAGAGAACCCTATTTCACTGTTGAATACTATCGAAACCATCACCAGAAGACTTTGAAAATTCCTGGATGTGTGCAAATTGAAATTTCTTTCAGGGGGAAAAAGTAGAAATCGACACAGCCAGCGTTGTATTAATAAATTGTACATTTGGCAATACCGTTATCGTAATTATACAGTTTTTAAGCAATTTTACAATTTCTATCACAACAATACACATTCCATGCGATGGTCATCATTTTCAACTACCATATGAACACAAGATGGCATGTTCCACTGTTGACCGAAGTGTGTGAACTAGAAATCGGTGAGCACGTGGTGTGAAATGTTATCTTAAAGATCCTGGATTGTCAGACTTACCAAATGTTTTAAATGCTTCCAAAGACATAAAAGTCGTATGGATTTAGATATGTCATAGGTGTCCGTAAATTTTATCGTGTAGTAAGGCTGGTGCATGTTAAATCCTTCGTTAGTGTGCATGAGGAATTCCCCTCCTTTTATTGTATCTTCCACAAAAATTTGCAATTTTCTGATGACTAATATAGGTAGTTTTGTAAAAGGGTTCTTTAATATTGGATACCTTGTACATTTATCGAGGTATGAAAAAAACTGTCGTTCATTATTTGTGCTATAGAATAGATAAAGCTATCTTCAGCTACTGTTGTAGAACAGGAATTGCATTAGAAACACATTTTTGGTTTAAATAATGCCCCGATATTAATACCGATTCACCTGACTCCAATTAAACTTCGATAATTCGAAACTGAAGTGAACAGACGAAAATTCAGAACATCCGAAATTTCGATTTACATATGTTTCCTAACGAGCAGAAGTAAATTTTCAAAAAGTTAATTCCATGATCAAATATATTTAAAACAAACTTTATTTTACAAAATACCTTCATATTGTTTTAATTTTGATTCGTCCAGGAAGCAAGATTCCTGGAGCCCGTAAAGGGACACAAGCATACGTACTTGTTAACATTTATTGAAACTGATACAACATTCTTCAAGCTACCTTTCAAGATAAGAACCAATGGGACTGAAGCACGCGTCATACAGTGAGACTTATTTCTTTATATCATTGTAGAAGAAATCCGATGCCTGAGAACGGAACCAACGACTGTCGTCTGCACGCCGACACGATGTTCTTGACTTTGATCCTTCAGGGCTCCACTGGCCACTGTGACGGGTTCAACTCGAAATAAAAATTCTTCATTCTTTAAAATTTAATTTATTACTACACGACGTCACAGAACAGCACAAGAAGACGGATATTACAGAACACATAAAACATTTTGAACAGTTAAGGTAAACATATCACACACGCTCAACACAAGAGCTTCGAAGAAAAAACGTCTAAGTTCTAATACTATCCGCTACACTCAACGTTCCTCTCTGGTCCCAACGGATAGGATTCGCGCCAAACTTTGGAAAATTCGTTTCTTCCAGCCAAAATTGCTTACGACCGTATCACAGCAGTATCGAGAGGAGACTTTGTGCTGCCATCTATACTAGGAATGGTTAATTACGTGATTGAAGTCTTTACAGCACCAATGCATCGATTGCTGTCTGTTTTCCAGGGGAATTGAGTTATCCCCTTTCATTGTCTGTGACGATTCGGTCGAGGAAGTCGTTTTGATGTCGCTACAAAGCATCGATCCATGAGCCTTGTCTAATACATAAAACAGTTCCTGGTCAAGAAGTTTTTTCGAGTGACGATAACGTGCAGACGGCTGTCACACGCTGGCTCCGTTCTCAAAAGGTGAATTTCTTTGACGCCAGTAAATCCAAATCAATCTCATGATATAACACGGGCTTCAATTCCATTTCCAATATCTTATTTTGAGAGATAATTGAAAAAGTTATATATGTGTTTCAGTAAGTGTTTCTAAGTAATTATGCTTTATATCTCTTAATGGGCTCCGGGAAAGTTATTTCTAGGATGAATCAAATATATATTGATATTTTTCTATTAAATAACATATCTTTACCATGTATCTTAACAAGTTAAATCGTCTTAAAAATCATGTATTTTTACTTGCCTATATGAATCCAGACTTTGAAAATTGCGAATGATTCCAACATATCGAGTGATGAATAAATAGCATCTTCTACATAAGACTGAACTTCAAAAAATCGCTCAATGTTCATTAATATGAATCATAACTTCTACTACATTAGGTAGGATTTTTCCTGGGCCTTTTCATCCCCTACACTCCATCAGGACTATGGCTGTTCTCCGTCATTTAAGCAATGATATCAGCCTCAGTTATCTCGCTACACACATCCACATCTTAGTCCACCGTAATACGAAATTGGTGAATCAGATATTACTTCTTCTTAAAAGAGTCATTTCTTTCCTCATTTCTTTTATTCTTAGAAACGCTGTTGAAATAATAATGCAAGTCAACAGGAAAGTCTCATGAACTACGAGTATTTTTACCATAATAATCTACAGGGTTTATCCAATATGTACCGAGACTGATTTTTTCGAGATCGATGAATGAACACAATTATTGAAAAAATAAATTACAGCCAAACATTTGAATTCAGTTTAAGTAATACGCACACAATATTGCAACGGTTCTAATGCTTAAATTTTATGCGATGCGTGATTCATTTTGAGAACTAATGATAATAAATAAACAAAATTAATTCAGTTAAATTAAAAAAAATAATTCTTTAAGAAATTTAATTTAGAGCATCGTAATGATTAGAATAAATTTCTCAGTTTATGTCTCACGAAAGAGTAATTTGAATTTTGTTGTATTTTTTTAAAGGTCAAATAAGACTGAGAAGTTCAGTATTGATTCAATTCAGATTTCCTCTTCTCTCCTTTCACTACACTGAATTAAAACTTATGTTTAATAAACATCTTTTCAATAACCCAAATTTCCCAATGAAGTGAGCAGAATCACATAAATGAAGTAAAAGTTTACCATCATAAATAAATTTTTATATATACACGAAAAATATTCTAAAACCGAAAAGTTTACTATTGGTTAGTTAGTTAGCCTCAGTGAATTATTCCATTATTATTGTTCTCCATCATATTTACCATTTGTCATGATTTATAAGTTGCTATAATTTCATTTGGCAATTTCAATTAAGAAAGAGACTAGAAATGTTCTCCAAAAATAAGCCTTCTTAGCTAAGAATACGTTATATATATATATATGTGGGATTTTCCAGCTAATTGTCAATTTATTAATTGCATTTTCAAAAACATTCTAAAAATAGTTCCTCATTTGCTCAATAGATGGCACCACGAATCACAATGGGGTTAACTCATGCAGCGGCCATTATTTTAGAATAGTACCGAAGTACACATTCGCTCGTCAGCTCTTTTCTCGTCTCTCTTGTCTTCGCTCTCTCTTCCGAATTCAATCCGTCAGGACTCTTCCCTCAGCAGCGCTGGATCGCAGCTTCGTTTTTGATATGAACGGTAGAAATTTCCTACTCCGAGCGCGTTCAACACTCATCGACGTAATGATACTAAGATAGACTGCCAACAACAGTATTTGAAGAGCTAGTTCTCTAAATAGAAATATCTTTGTAAATAGAAACTCTGTATATAACATTAGTTCAACTACTTGTAAATAAATAAAATTATTCCAAGTGCTGCTTCATCTGTTCACACAAAAGTCAAAATCAACATAGATCTCGGTAATGAAATTACCCTCCTAGACAACTAGCCCATTGCAAAAGAGCAAACTTGTGGAATCTTTAGACCTCTACAGAAACCATACACATATATATCTTGGAGCTAAAAATATGTCCGAACTTTGAGCTACATTCTTTAACTTTAGCCGAAGACAGACATAACAAGAAATTCATACCTAAAGAAAGAAGTATCACAAATGTTGTTACGAACGTGAGTTGATACTTCCCTGCAATGCTTCTTTTTTAAAGGAAAAGATAGATTTAAAGATAATGTCACCAGTAAGCAAAACGAGAGTTTAGGTAATGACCACTTCACCTTGGTGACCATTTGGTGGAAGACTTGGAGACTTTGGCGACAAATTCAAGGCGCTGAAACCAAGACGAAAAATCGATAGAGAAGAAAAAAAAAAAAAAAACATTTTGTGAATTTCCCCATGTGACGTCACACCTGGCTGAGAAAGGTATAAATACACCAAGAGCTACAGTCGGAGTCAGTCGAGTGAAATTAAGATTGCTCGAACATTTTGGTTACTCTCACTTTTTCAAATAGCACTTTTTAGTGCTTCCTTCGATTTTTTCTCTACCACCTCTTTCTGAACAAACCGATTGACGACCATGGACTCGCAATTTGAATTCCAATATGACCCGGATCCTAACTACGACACCTCCTCAATTATCTCCTCAATCTCCAACATAACAGATGATGACTCAACTCCATGTCAAAAAAGACAAAAAATTGAACAAGATATTGCAACCTACTCCATCAGAAAAGAAGCTCAAATCTCTTACCTTGCTCAACTAAAATTCCATCGAACCGACCCCAACGATCAACTATTTACTAAAACTCGGAAAACCATTGAAAAACAAGAAAACAAGCTTCGACGACTGGAAAGTGAGTATGCTTCTTTAGCGCCTTGCGCGACTGCTGGCTGCCCCATCCACTCCACCCCTAAAATTCTACCAAATAAACGTAAAGAAAATGATGGCTTTATTACCCCCCTAAAAATAAAACTTGCAAAAAATCCTCCCTATCCACCTCTCTAAATTCGGCTCTTTCCACACATAATCAATTTCAACAATTATCCAACCAAGAAATATCTGAAATGGAAACTCAAGAAATTTCTGAAACCCAAGCAAACAAGACTTCAAAAAACCTACCCCCACCTAATGTGCTTAAAATTAGTAAAAACTACCGACAGCACCTAAAAGAAATCATTAAAGACCTTCCCAACCTTAGAACTCGACTCTCAGGAGAGTACATTAAATTGTACACTGACTCTTATGATGAATACAGGTAACTGGCTCAAACTCTTTCAACTAAACCTTACGAATATTACGTAATACAACCAAAAATTTCAAGACCTTTGAAAATCATTTTTAAAGGACTCCCCAGGAACACCGACATTGAAGATATAAACGAGGAACTTAATGAACTTGGTTTTAACCCCATTAGAATTAACCAACTTACAAATCGCCGAACCAAAATTCCTCTTCCAATATTCCTTATTACTTTACCTCGTAATGAAAACAGTCAAAAAATCTACAATCTTAACCGCTTATGTTACATGACCATCACCGTCGACGAATACCGAAATAACAAAGTGACGCAATGTTACAACTGTAATTTGTTTCATCACAGCACTGATAACTGCCACATGATCCCTCGCTGTATTAAATGTGCAGGAGCACATGCCACCAGAGACTGCGACATCAAAGAGAAAATTCCTAACATCACATGTATAAATTGCAATGAAATAGGTCATTCCGCATCATACGGTAGATGCAAGGCTTTCCCTAAACCGCCAAAAGGCTCAATCATTAAGAAAAACACAACAACATCAAATAAACTACGTGAAAACTTTACCTTCGCAAATGCTGTATCTTCTAACCAACAGATGGCGCCCCAAACAGATGAAAATCAAGAATCAACTAGCCCTCCAAAAAATATCCCAAAATTCAACTCAAAAAGTCATCAAAAGAATTCATTCAACAGTATCTTTGAAGCAATAGAACAACTAAAAGCTCTAGCTGAAATATTTTCTATCATCCCAGGTCTCCTCCCGAACTTACATAAAATTAAAGCAGCGAAAGGCACAGCCAACAAAAAATTTGCAATCTTTGAAGCTCTTATGGACATCGCAGATGAATAATTCCAACCTTCCCCAATCTACCATCAACGACTCACTAATATTCAAAAATCCTCCTCTCCACCCCCATCAAATTTCATACCAAAAACAACTTTCTCTCAATATTTTAGCTATGCTGGCTTCTTCAACTTCAAATCACTCAGCTCCACATCATCCAATTCTCTTCAAAATTCACCCTAAGTTTCTCCAAGATTTCTCCTCCATCAAAGTTATTTCCACATCACCAAAGGACCTTTTATTTGCCAGATTTGGGCTAGTGGAGCGCTCCGCGCTTCAGGCGCCCATAGAAATATCAACGTCAACGTCAATCGGAGTCAGTCTATGCACGAGTCTGAGGAGGAATTGGTCTGTGTACGGAATAAGTTGTCTGGGATTGCTTCTAAATTTAGCTTGTTATTCAAAAATATTGCATAATGTGACGTAAGAATTTGGAGAGTAAAATATTAGTGCATGTGTTATTCTCGCCATCCGACTTTTAAAACTGGGAAGTTCAATGCCAGCAGCACATTTTCCTTTTCGGTGCAACTTTAATTTTAATGAATCTTGAATATTGTATGAGCAGTGTATGTCAATATGATGTGAAAGTATGAGTCCTTGATCTACTTTCTAAAATTGAATTGTAATTGAGACCAGTTTTAATTTCGAATAATGATTCTAATGAGTGGCAACTATTTAGAATTAGAAGGGGGGGGACAAAAAATTTAATACAACAAAAAATAACAGCAGTTCGGGGAAGGAGTATAAAGAAGTAAGACACGCACGCAAAATTTAAAGATTTAGATATAGAGTGGTAAGTTTTTGACGCTTTCTGGATTAATTTGGACAGAGAAGTAAATGTGTTATTCATGCAAACTTTACTGTGATTTTGGTTGAATACTAGAGAGTAATTTTTTTTTTGAAATTAATTAATACTATACAATATAACTCTCGGCAAAGGAATAATATTACATGTATTTTTCAATTAAATAAAAGAATTTCGAGAAATCAAAAATTATCTGGAATAATGTCATTAAAAAATATGCCTTATTTACGATAAATGCCAAACAAGGATATTTGCCAAAATTCAACCATTGAATTTTCTGAAATCTTTGTTTATGGCTCATTAAACTGCAAATTATGCTAGGAAAAAAAAATAAATACTCTTATAATGAAGTAAATAATATTTATTTAGATTTTCAAAGCAATACATTTGATTATTACATAATAGAAAGAAAGGTATATACAGTGCAAAATAAATTTCTTCGAGTCATATGTAAAGTCCATCTGTTTGGAAAAAACGCTAAGTGTGTAGAAGAACAATAATCCAACAAAGAAGAGAAGGAAAGAGATACTTTTCCACCACATTTATTTACAGTCTCTACGCGCCAATTATACATAAACAAATATGAACAAAATATACAAGGGCTTCATAACTGCCCTTATTTTAATTAAGCCACTTTAGCGGTCAGGAGAAATTGTATCAAAGCAAGGAAAACCTCGACTTACGCGGTCAAGATCCAAATGTACTCTACTCATGAACCCTTGCGCTCTCACTTAGACCAGACAAGGCGCCTCCTGACGGTATCCATATAAATTATTTCCAACAAAGTGTCTTCGTTTTCGCTTGGCGTAAACGTCTACTGTTGGAAATAATTTATTTTTTTAAATACCGCAGAAATAAAGGAAACGCCGTGTCTTGTTTAAAACAAGAGAGTGCATGGGATCATGGGGGAAAAACATTCGGATTACATTTTAGTTCTTGACTGTGGTTTTTCCATGTCTCTGTTGCAATTTATTCTAATGACCGCTATAGCGAAGTAATGATTGTATGGGCTGTTTGGAGGCCTAATATAGTTGTAAATAATTTGTTAATAGCAATCTATGTATATAATTAGCGCATAGAAGTTATAAACATAATAGAAAGACACCACTCTTCTTGAACCTTTGGATTAATATTCACAGCATCTACACATTCTCTCTCTTCTATCTTGACTATTCTTCTTCACAGAGCACCGTCATGTTGTACCTGCTATGCGTATTTCTATTATTTGCCGCGGCGCATTACGAAATGATTAGCCGCAATGCATGGCATTGCATTTTGTGCATATTTCTGTTAAGTAAATTTTTTAATAACTAAACAAACGAAGAGAGAGAAAGATAATTGGGTGGCAACACAAGTTTATACAAATGTTTTACCTATTATTCCTGGTTTCAGGCGGCTGAAATGGAGTAAAAATTTAATTTTTCCTCCTAAAAAGGGGAGATTACACCCCTCGCTCCCTCAAATCTCCGCGATTGATACTAATTAATTGTTTTTACCAAAATTATCATCCGTTTCGAGAGATCGCATTTTCTGTAATAGTTTCGATTATAGGCGCTATAAATTACAAGCGTTTTTCGGTTTAGTTTAGGTTATAGGCGTTAGCACACAAGGAAGTCTTAAGCTCTCGCACAGGTGGAAAACAATTGCCAGTGATAACACAGTGTTATCTTTTATTCAACAGACGTAAATGGATAAATTACCGAGCAGCACTCGGGTGGAGATTAGGTTGCATGTCACCATGTTTACAATTATCCAGATTAGAAAAGTTTCTCCCCATGAGGAATGTTTGCTGTTATCTCGACGGTGACTGATAACACCAAGATCCCTCAGTCCACCCCTGTCATTGAATAAAATCTTTATTTGTTTCTCTGGAAATACAGCTCTCGACCAGATATGACTATCTTTAGGGACGGTTTCTCGATTGCTTCTAGTACATTCACGAGTCTACACACGCTGTTTCTGTTTATTCGAGGCTTAAATTCGGCTGTAAATATGTTTTGAATTCTTTGCCACTCGAAAGTAAAAGAAATTTTTTCGATGCGGAACAATGAGATTATTTTATGTTAAATTTTTAAAGGGTTTTCACTGGTTTAAATTAAAAGCAATGTGGTAGTCATACTTTAACATTGAGATATCTGTATAATTGTGTGTCAATTTATTAAAAATAAATCACATTTGTGTTCATAAATAATTATGAATCAGCAATTGATAACCGATAGCTGGATTTGCATTTCTAAAAAAACATCTTGCATAAAATCCACTGCATTTATAGAGGCCGCGATAGCTTAGTCGTGGACTCGTGACCATAGTTGTTTTTATCGAATCATGGGTTCGAACCCTGATGCCATTAAAGATCCGCCATATAGAGGGGCTAATGCGAATAAAATCTGGTTGAGAACCATTAGTATGTTGCGGAGCTCAGTTGGAGAATTGAGAAGTGAACTAAGTGTATTGGCTTTAAATAATTTTACTAACAACAAAAACAAATGATTAAGGCAACACTTAAAATAAGTTTTAAAGTAGCAATATATAAGGATTCTCGTAATAAAGAGAGAAATCTTCCCTAAACCATAGGTATCTTTTCGCAAAGGCGACTCGAAAGAGAATGATTTGTTTGCTTTCCTGCAACAAAACCATTTCCCTCTCAGAATTCCTGTCGGGACTGGGCATTTCCGGTTCCTTTACTTAAGAGAGAAGAGAAAATCTATCTAGCTTCGAAAAAGGGTACGAAACTTTTTAGCATATAAAGGAACGCTTGGGGCGCGAACAGGCATGATGTGGAAGTATTGGAGAAGGGGGTGCCAGAATAGGTGTCGACCTCGTCACTTGATCGAGGTTCGAAATTACGAGTTCCGTCGCCAATAGCCCTCATGTTGTTTCTCAGTGTGATGTTGATAAGCAATCACTGCATTTATAACTTTTAAAAATTTGTATAGAGTTCTTATAAACGTAACATTAAATATACACTAAGTATAATTAGAATTTAAAAAATTTACAGTAATAAAATTAAATTTTTTTTTCACTTTTATTATTTTAATTTGTTTGAATATGTACTATAAATATTGTGCAATACCTAAGATATGTAAATGATTATTAGAAAAAAAAATTTCGTTCACTGTATAGGGAATAATCTCATTTTATATAATGCTGAAAAGATCAACATTACGAATGCAGTTACAGTTTGTAGAAAATGTTCCAGAATCCAGAAAAAGCACTTTATGAGAAAAATGCAAAAAAATCTTTTATAAGGCGTGGTTCGTTCATTTACAATTCTGAAATTACATTTTCTTGTGTCCTATTTATCAAATTCTCATAAACATTACATAAAATGCAACCAGCGAAGCATCCTCTGATTTTAAACTACAAAATCCTAAGATGAAAAATCTGAAGCATTTTTAGGTCCTATTTACCTTCAGACTTTCAAAACCTCGACTACCATTCTGGGGTACTTTCATTGCCAAACGAAGCAGGACGTAGAATGGGAACACAATATCAAATAGAAAAAAAAATATGTTTAACTTTGTGAAAGAACAAAAATACTTCACATTTCATGCTATAGCAACATTCCAAGGTATTATTACAGTGTAGCGTTCTCTCTCTCTTTCTCATATATATATATATATATATATATATACAGTGGCTCAATAAAGAAGTCGGACACTGGTTTTTTCATAGTTCAGCCTGTATTATGATGCTTAAAAAACCACGATAAGTTTTATCTACAATTAGCATGATTAAAAGAATTACAAAAGTAATTTCATTCATTGAAAATATATAAACACTAAAAATGTGCACAAAATAAATTCAAAAAAGAACTCGGACACTTAAGAGTTCAAAAGAAAAAATACGACAGTCCTTTATGTTTTATTACGGTTGTCAATCTTTTAGCATTCACTCTACAAGATTTTTGACAAAAATTTGGATCAATTACAGACCACTCAAGTTGGAGTGCATTTTTAAGTCCATTTTTGTATTTACAGTGTGTTTCTTTTAAATTTATTTTCCAAATATGCCCATAAATTTTTAATCGCATTTAGGTCAGGTAATTGAGGAGGTGTTTTCAACACATGTGGGAATTTATACAAAAGCTACTAGCGCGCAATATTTGCTGTATGTTTTGGATCATTGTCTTGATAATAATTAAAAACCTCCCTAATCTCCATTTACTCAGCGCTTTGTAGCAAGCATTCTTTCATAATGGTTAAATACTTTATGTGGTCAATTATGCCATCAATTATGTGAAGTTTTCCAGGACCACTGGCAGACATGCAACCCTAAATCATGATAGAGCCGCCACCTTGCTCTACAGTAGCTCTTAAATTTTGAAGTTCTTGATTTGGTTTTCGCCATACATAACATTGACAATCTGAGTGAAATAAATTAAATTTGCTTTCATCAGCAAATTAAACCGTTTTCAAAAATGAAAAGTCTTCATATTTATAAATTTTTGCGAACTTCATTCTTGAGTCTGTTGCTTTTATTTATAAATGGCTTTTTATGAGCCACTCTTCCATGTAAAATCAGCCTTATTGTTTCTGGATTAACAGTTTTATGAAGACAATGTGACACTTCATTAGTAACCTTAGGTACACTAAGTTTAGGATTTAAAACGTATTGTCTTCCAATCCATCGTTTCTCTTTGTTCGAAAACGCTTTTGGTCTACCGGATTTGTGCTTATTTTTAATTGATTTTGAAAATTTTAAGCGTTTAATTATATCAAAAACTGTTGAATGGGAACTATTTAAAACTTTACTGAGTTTTGAAATCTATTTTCCTTCTTTATGATACTTTAAAACAAATTTTCTTACCTCTATTGATATCTGTCCTCTTTGCCCTCCCATTTAAAACTTCTAAACTTACTAAGCTCACAACAATGAAAAAAATCTTGTTTAAAATATGAAACTCAAAATTTTAAATCAACAAACAGTAACTATTAAAGTAGGAAATCTCACTTTGAATAGCCGATAAAAAAAAAGACAATATCGCCTCTTGTCTGAGTTCTTTTTCGACTGATTTTCTTAAAAATTTTCTTTTAACTTATTCTTTCTTTTCGATTGAAATCAAATTTTACTTTTTTTACAAAAAAAAAAAAAAAAAAAATCTGTGGAGAATTTATTTTAATAAAATATATGCATACGAAAAATTATTCTTTATTTTTTAACTATTTATTTTAGGCAATTAAATGCAATGATATAGTATCGGACTTATTTTCATTGAGCCACTATTTAGTTGGAAATATGTGTGTGCGTGTGTGGTATCTTTAGAGACCTAAAGAAAGTCCACTGGTACCTCGGAGTCTAGGAGTTTTTGTTTTCTCGTCGGGTTCCATGGTGGTTTTGATGAATGTATTATTCCACAGAGGAAGTAGTATTTTGCATTACTTTGTTTATTTGTAATTATATGAAGAGATGATATATACAGAGTATGTAAGTATTTACAAAGTCATTTTGATTTAAGGAACCAGCTCTTCACGACGGTGGGTGGCATCCTATCTTCGTCACATATTGTCGATGGGCATTGGAATGCGCTCTGGAGATCGGAGTAGAACATTTCAATTGTTCATATATCAAGAATGAAACAGCGAGCTAGAGCTGCTGAAGGAATAGTGTTGACGAACAAGGAGAGCTGAGTTGGAGAACTAGAAGATTGCTGCTGAGAGCGATATGCTCCATGGTATTGTTCAAATAAAGAAGGCACTTCATGAGATAACTCATGGTGCCGATTCGTGGGGCCATCTATCGAGCAAAAGAGGAACTATTAGTACAATATTATTTTAAATGCAATTAATAAACTGATAATTAGCTGTAAAATCCAACACACACACACACACACACACATATATATATATATATATATATTCATACATATATATAAATAGTTATTTTTTCCTTCAAATTATTACACAACTTTTTGTTGAATGAATTAGATTTAATGATACTGAATTGCTTTTTTTAAAAGTTTTCATAAATATTTACAATGTGGGAAATTTCCCTCTTTTCATCGAGCTGCATCACATTGAACACGCGCCTGAGAACGTCTTTTTCCTTGCCAATCGGTGAATCCCAGTTCGAATAATCTTTGATAAACGATTATTCGAAAAAATCAGCTTGAAGATCTCCACGAAAAATCACACGATTTTTCGTGGAGATCTTCAAGCGCTCGAGGGGCCGTATAAATCGTGTGTGGCCAGATTTGTGTGCCAATGAAGGATGTTTTTGCATCACGATAATGCCCCTTCCTTTTCTGCAGAGATTGTTCACGAGCTTCGAGTCAGAAATAAGATCATGGAGCTTGATCATCCCTCCCTACTCACCAGATTCCAGCCGTGTATTTTTTTTTTCCTTCTGTATCCTAAAAGAAAAATGGTCATTCGGGGCACCATTGGAGCGATGTTAAGACAGTAAAACGAAAAACGACGAGACAGTAGAAAAGCTTTATACTTGAGGACTTCCAGGGATGTTTCAAGAAGTGAAAACAGCGATGGAATAAAGGCATTGCTTCAAATGGAGAATGGAATAACAGTTTCCCCCTAAATTTTGTTTTATAAAGCAGTTATAGCCACAGTTCACAGTTCAATCTTCTTCCTTCAGCTCCTTCAGGATGTGTGTTGCTTTCTCTTTCACAGCTTCAACGCATTCAAATCTTGTTCCTTTTAATGCAGATTTCACCTTACGTAAATAATAGAAGTCACATGGTGCAAGATCCGGTGAATAAGGTGGATGGTTTAACAATGCAATGCACTACTTGGCAAGAAACCTCTTGACGGACAATGCGGAATGACTTTTCCTTCCACAATTCGGGTAATTTTTTCCTTATACTTTCACGGATTTCAGCAAGAACTTTCAGCAAGAACACGGATTTCAGCAAGAACTTGATACGAGTAGTAATATTGATTATTAGTTTGACATTCAGGAACCCAGTGAAAGTACACCATCCCAGGAATATCGAAAAAAACCAATCATTATTGATTTGAATCATCACTCATTCGAACTTTTGGGCTCTCGGTGAAGATGGGCTCTTCCAGTGCATGGATTGGCTCTTCGTTTCAGGATCATAAGTAAAAATTCACGATTCGTTCGTTATTATCCTTTCCAATAAGTTTGGCTCATTTTCAATGGCATTCAATGTGTCAGTACAAACATTTTTGTGGGCTTCTTGTTGTTCAAACGTGAGAATTTTGGGCACCATTTTGGCACACACTTTTTGCATTTTAAATTGTTATGTAAAACTTATCATACGGATTCTTTGTCAATTCCTACAGTGCCAGCAATCGCACGAATACTTAACCGACTGTCAGATTGTACCATATTAACCATTTTTTGATTTTGTCATCTGTTTTTCGCATGGAAAGGCAACCTGGGTGTGAATCATCTTCAACGCCTTCTCGGTCATCTTGAGGACGCTTAAACCACTCGAAAACACTTGAACGTGATAAACATTCATTGCCATACACTTCTTTAGATAAATTATAAGTTTCAAAAGTGATTTTTCCAAATTTCATGTTTCCAAATTTCGTTGCTGACTTTTAATTTTTTCGGCGAAACAAAAAAAAAAAAAAAAAAACTCCACAACAAGCTACGGCTATACGGATTTGTTCACAGAAGCGAGAGGCACCTCATTCGAAAGACAAGACTTCACGTTAAACGCTGTCTATCAGGCAATTATCTTCTTCTGTTGCAACGCTAGTCTCTTTATTTGATAGCAACACCTCGTCCTCGTGTGACACGTTCGATTTGTGAAATTTCCCTTAACATACTTCTGGAGTTTCTTTCTGACCTTATATTTAAGTTTTCCCAACCTCTTTCCAATCAAATGAAACGTGGTTATGCAAATTAAGTACACTTTAACAATGAGTGAATAAATATAATCAAGTTATATGAAAGCGAACAGAGAATTGATTTGAGTTTAAAGGTTACTGTATTCGGAAGAAAGCTAGTTTGAAATGCGCGGAAGTTTTCTTGTGCGTGTACATGATTTGTTAAGACTAGCATACAGCGCTGTCTGGTTGATTGACTATTTTAATTTCTTCATTTGTGCTTGTGAGATAAAATTTAGATTTGTGATTCGAGTAACATTTAAGATGACCGACGAGACGGGTAATAGGATTACGCTATGCATGAATTTTTCAAAATAAAGTTTGTATGTTAAATCTCTTTGATCAAGGAGCCTAATTTCCAAAAAAATTTACTTCTTCTCTTTAGGAAACTATATGTAATTTGAATTTTTTTAATCGGGTCTCTTCAGCTCGGAATTTATCCAACTTTGACTATATGTATATAATCTTTTCTTTCATACATCTGTTTTCAAGACGGCATTTTATTCTTTAAAATTTACAGACATTGATCACAATTAACATTCTCTCATTTTTTCAAATAAGATATATCTGTGCTAATTGCAGCTTATTGTTGAGATAAATGGACAGTCAAAAGGGACCGTGCCTTTTCTAATTAAGTGAACCTTGAATATCTCTGTCTACATCTTCCAAAACTACAAACTCATGATCAACTAGTTAGGATGTACTTATTTGTACATGCAATTATTCCTTTGGCGTAGAACAAGGGCGGCTTTCTTTGCACTGAGCAGCCTTATAATTTACTGTTATATATGATCGAATTTTTCGTTTTGTAATTCATTGTAATTTGGGGCTGGAAAACGAAGATTGGCGAATTTCGTTTGACATGATTTAGACATAGACAGATTAATGTGATGCAGACGCCGACTATAAAAGAACTTCTTTGTTAAAAAGATAAAAATTTCGGTGAAAATAATGATATATCATTTGCATTGTTTAACATACATAAAAAAAAAGTTAGGTCGGTAATGAATAGTACATAAATAACTATTAAGCGATTAATAGTTATTAATTCATTAGTTGTAAAGGATATTTTTTTAAACAACGCTTGATCCATCTAATTACAAACTGATTTTATATTTTTTTAAATGTTGGTTAAGGTAACCAACGTCAAAGCGTTTCTGATTTTGAGTCATTTGATTTTTCTGTTAAAAATTAGTGGACGCGTCTCTGATTCCGTGAGTGTATTATTAATAAGAATTTTATAAATAAAGCGCTAGAGAATTTAACTTTAACATTGTTAACAAACGTTCCGTGCATCGCGATATGGCTGTTAGGCTGCGAGAAATTTATTTTATATTGCCTATCTTTTTTCTCTGATATAATTAATTGCATTAATTTGAATACTTAATTAAATGTTACTAAGCATATGCAATATATAAGAGTATTTTTTACTTTTTCTTGCATGTTTTGTAGTATAATGGGATATAAAATAGGCCTTTGAGTAAATTTATTGGCTAGATTTCGGCAATTTACCATTTTTAGCTTTTATTTTAAACTAGACATACTTTTTTAATGTAATAATCACCGATAATTTTTTTATTATTTTAAATACTGCTATTTAATTGTAATACATAGGTAATATTGTTTCTTTCATGAAAGTTGTAATATATAATACTATTCATAAATTTAAAAAACAATTACACACTACTATCAAAACTCAAACACAGTGAAGTTTGTATAAACTGACATCTTTTACTTTTCTACCCAAAATCGCTCTGAAAGAATTTAAAACTTACCATTTGTAGCTAAACTCTTAAAAATTTTGTATCTACCCTCTCCTTTTGCTACCCAGATCATATTATTTATTTCCCATACTCCACATCTAATTCCTAATAACTGCTACTAACGACACCTGTGGACAAAGGAAATAAATGCGTTATATATAGGATATATGAAATTTTCAGGCAGAACAAGAATTGTGAAAATTGGGAGATAAATCAAAACTTTAAAAAATTTGTTCTGTACAAAGTTTTGGAAAGAATAGATTTAGCCATCGAACGTGCTAAGATTTATTCCATCGCCATCTTTTCCTTTACAATCCAAAATACAAACATTTCTATTGAGCAAAAATAAGGCCAACTTTTGATAAAAAGAAAAGGAAAACAAGCTATTATATTATAAAAATCCATTTATTCAATTAAATGTTAGAATTACAGCAAACGGTAAAATATTAAAGTGGATAATAATATTTTATCGCGTAATTAAAATTAAAGCACGTTAAATTATTGAATTGAATATATTTTATGAGGAATGTAATTATATTGCTGCAGTAAAATTAATAAATTTTATATGTTTTATTCCAATTCAATAAGAAAATTTAGGAAAAATTTATTATGACACATTTTTGAAAATAAAGTTCATTACTGGCGAAAGCAGGCATCAAATATAAACGGAAAAACTTTTACAATAAACTTTTCTAAGATTTTTTTTTTTTTTTTTTTTTTTTGAGAATTAAGTTCTTAACTGGTGAAAGTAAGCATCAAACATACGCACAAAAACTTTTTCGATAAATTTTGAAAAATGCTTGGGTGATCATTTTATCATTAAATAAAACAATCGCTCTTTGAGTGAGTGAACAGTTAAAGCCATGGTGGTATTATTTTTCTATTAAGCCTCGTAAAAGTTAATATAGTTTAAACACACGTGCGCTTATTTATCATATGCGTGTAAAAATGTTCAATAAATGCTCCATTTTTCGCCTTAAACGTTTGAAAAGAAAGATTCATTTAGTACTAAAATGTAGAACACAAAATATGGAACTCAAAAAAAGAAAAGAAAAAAAAAATGTAAGGGAAATTAAAAACATATTAAAATACACTTTCCTCTATATGTTGAGGAAATACAAATTGAAGCAATTTTTTTATCTAATAAAGTGATCTTTTTGGCATATATATTTATTACTAAAGAGACTGCAATAAAATCTGGATAATTTCATTCGGAGGTAAAATGTTATTTCACATAATACAACCACAAAGCTTTATTACTTATGGAAATAATAAGAAATATATAACATTTTATTAAAATAACTTCATCGAAAAACAACTGAAGGATAATATTATATACGTATATTACGATACGGATATTAGAAGATGAATGCAAGTAAACGACGTTAAAAGAGACGATAAAAGTATTACTAATAAAAATAAAAGAGAATAATAATAATAAATAAAGAAGTTAAGTAATTAAGTAACTAAAAAGAAATTAAGTAACCGAATAAATTATAAAGAAGAAAACAGTTACTAAATGCTTCATTTTATATAAATGGCGGAGAACATTTTTATACATCCATTAATAAAATTTCAGATTTATTTACATAGCACTTTCTCTTAAATTCTTCTGTATTCTATTCCTCACATTCCCTCTCCAATTCTGATTAAAAATTCTAATGCAATTTCTCTCTCAAAACGTTACATATCAGTTTTCGGAATTTTTATTCCTTCGGTTTCTTGAATTCTAAAAAAGTGTTCTGTTAGCTGTATAAATTTGGTGACACCATTACCCGTGAAAAATAACTTCGTCTTGAAACTTAAAATTCATAAAATAAATTGACAATTTCCACGAATCTCAATTGTTTTATTCTATCTTCTAGTTATATTGAAGACAGAGCTTCTAATATACAAAAACGACGCCAGCTTTAGCAATAAAAAAAAATATGAAAGCAAACGATTCTGCAATAAACATGAAATTATTAAATAAAATATTAAAATTAAAGCAAACGATAAAATATTACAGTGGAAAATAAGTCCTTATGTTAAAATTAAAGTAAATGGTAAAATATTAAAGTAGATAATAATATTTAGCTCAGATACTAAAATTAAAGCAAACGTTGCAATTTTAAATTAAATACATCTTAAGAGAAACGTAACTATATGCTTCTGCTTCGTCTATGGATAAAAGCTTTCGCATTAGTAAGAGTATTAATTTATTTTTATCATAGGAAAGAATACATCAGTTATATTTTAACTTAGTTTGTATTTATTTTATTTTTTATTTTGGCTGTGTGACTTGAAAAGTATATGAATTTATGTTTTACACGTGATATTGTTTCAATTTTTTTTAATTCAAAGGAAAATAAATTTCTAAGGCCACATTCGTTATTATTATTTTGGTATGTTTGAGATGATAAAAATCTTTTCTACAAGAAAATGTAAATATATTGCAATATTAACTTCATGAAAACAAATGTAACAATTATTTTAGCGCGTTTTCGACATTATTTACGACAAAAAAAATATAGCATAATTGAACTAAAATAACTGAAACTTTTAGAGTTCGAAATATGGATGGTTTGAATTTTTTGCCTATCCCCTAAATTTTTTAATTGAAATTTTTTTGGATAATTCAATTTCTTCATATGATTTCTCTCAAATCATAACAGTAAAAATAGTTCATGAGACATTCCAGCTGACAAACATTCTTATTTAAACAGTATTTCTAAGAATAAGTAAAGTGAGGAACGTTGGACATTTTTTGAAGGTCAGTCTTATGTAAAAGATTCTATTTTTCAATCACTATATTCGTTGAAATCATTTGCAATGATTCAATGACTTCATTCAAAGAGACAAGTTTATACAAGATTTTTTTTAAAAAACTCTTTTATAAGTTTACAACTAAAATTATGTGTTTTTTTTAAATTATATAACTTGTTAAGATATACAGTACAAATATTTAATTCAACTGAAAAACATAAGTCCATATATTATAATAAACATGTATTTTGTAAAACAAAGCTTGTGTGTTATATTTTTGCTTCCTGAATATAGTTTTTAAAATAAATTACCTCTTCTGTATAGGATTGCATATCTAATTTAATTTTTTGGATGATTCGAAATTTTCTGTCCCCTTCAGTTTCGAATTATCCATGTTTGACTGTAGAATGTATCAGGACAACCTTCTCACACAATAAACATTCTTGGTGTGTTTATTAAGTGCATACAATTTCTATATTACAGTAACATATTTCTCATAGTTTATTAACCTCGGGGTGAACACGCCAAGGTGCGCGAGCCTTTCGTCCCTCAAGTGTGGGTGAAATAAAACTACATCCTAACATTCTAGGGCTTACAGAAAGCCATTTAACTTTAGATTAAAACAAAAGACAGTTATTTTTATAATAAGAAGATTAAATATCGGATTTCCCAATATTGTTTAACTCGCTTATTTATACATAATTTTAATTTCCTTTTTTAATAAAAATTGATTTCTAGATATACCTCGATTATACTGGCAGAATATTTTTTTACATGCATTTCGAATTTGTTTTTAAGGAATGGTTTTATACAAAACTGTTCGATTTCTGGTGTTCTAAAATCACTGTTCGCCCCTCTCCCCCCTCCCAGAACTGCTTCTATATCCCCTGGAGATCGCTTTTGTTTTCCTCAGCAGTACGCGTTCTACATTTAGAAAACCACTCTGATTAATCGATTGATTGACTGTTTATTTACGTCGATGTTGTGTCTGGCTACTTTTGGCAAAGAGTTACTGAGTGCTTAGCGTAGTTCTACGAGGAAAGAATTGCCATCTATAAAGCCTTCCAAAGAAAAGGGGTTTTGCAAAAACTGCTCCGATTTTAGCCCAACATATCGCACTTAATTGAAAGTCCCGTTAACTTGTTTTATGTAAAAATAAATATATATATGTATTCTAAAGAAATACTATTGTCTTTATTTTTCGAGACAGGGAAGCACTACAATCGCGCTCGGAAGCAACGCAAGGTCTATCAGCGATGGACCTCTTAACTTAGAACTTCGGTAAAGTGAGGAGGGTGACACTTGTGTGTGTGTGTGTGTGATCTGGCACCGCACTCTCCTAACGTCCACATTATCTCCATGCGAGGACACTGAGCCTAGACATATTTAACGAGCCTCAGCCTAATTAAATCTTACAGAACGTAAATATTTATAGAAAGAAGGTTTTTTAAACTATTACTATTTATAAGGCTTGATGAAAAATTATCTTAAAGAATAATTTCTTAAAAAAATTCCACACAATGAATATTTTACTACATAACATTTCTACAAACTGAATACCCTTCCGAAAGTTGATAAATGTTTCAATTATATTAAATAATAAATTAAAATACTTAAAATGAGATAATTAAATAACAGATTTTATCAACTATCTTTCTAAAATTTCTTTAACAGAAAGCATTTCAATTATGAATTGACAAGACTCTTAATACTTCGTTTGAATTCCTAACAAAACATTTAATAAAATTCTTATTTTTCAGTATGAAAAAAAGAGCTTCCAAAAATATTAATTGATATTATTTACAAATAAGGCTCATTTTAGCTTTTTTTTAAATATCAAATTATATACATCCGACTCGGAAAAATATACTCTTTTAAATTTCGATCATTTCCCATTTGTAATAATTCGAGATAAAAATCAACACTTTTAAAAACAACGTTTTTATATAATGACAAAGTATATTAATTATTATTCATTAAATTCAAAACAAACACGTGATAAACACATAAAAAAATTTAATTATAATTTCAATTTAATCAATCATTTATTGAATATTTTTTAGTAAAAAATTTTACAACGCATACAAGCCTTTCCTTCTTAGTTTCCAAATATTTTTGGATTACCAGATCTAACCGCGTGGAGGTGAAGTGAGGTTAATTTGAGTATGATTGGCTAAGTGTAGATAAATCTACATGTATTACGCGTCATACTCTTCTAGACCCAAAAACGTGGACAAAACACAAACGAACTTTATTATTTTTTAAGGAACATGAAAACATTGCACAAAAATAAGAATAATTTTTTTTAAAAAAAAAATCTGAAATTATTTTAACAGATAAATATTTATTATATAATGCCTTATTAATATTTTCATAATATTTTTCTCATACTTAAGGAATATTAGCCTAAATCGCACCACATCTTTAATCAATCTATCTTATAATTAAGCAATGGATACGATAAATTCTTTTTCAGATTAAGCTATTTTTAGCAATTCGCGTAGATTAAAAAATTACAAATGGAGCAAATAAAAGTTATGTATCTAAAATGTTTTACTAATTCATAATTTCTAGTCGACATGCCAATCCTTTAAATTCTACTTTCTTAGTACTTCTGAAATATTGTACATCAAATTCTAGAAAACATAATTTTTAACTTTAAATTTACTTAAAAAGAGACATTTGTGAGCGTATTAAGAAATTCATAATATAAAATCAAAACATGCATTTGAAAGTTTGTAAGTCATTCTATTAAAAATGGGAACCAGAATTGAGAAAAAATTATTGTGATAAGACACGGCGCCTAATATTGGAATCTTTCTTTCTTGCGAATGATTACTGACTAAAAGTCAGCAACCCTTACTATCTTTTTTTTTTTGTGAGTAGAAAATTTTTATGATAACTCATGAGGCGGATGTGGAATTCCCGGTGTTTCCAGAGGGAGAAAGAAATTTTTTCCTCAATCCTAAAAGCACCGAGTGGAAAGGATATTTTGACTTATTAAAATTATTAAAATATTAGTTAAAACTTGTCGCAAATGTCTAAATATTGCATTGTTAGGCGAGTAAGAACGATTTCCAAAATTTCAAAGCTCTAGCTTGATGGGAAGTTGGTTAAATTAACGATCTAAAATTTGATGACACACACACACTCACACATCAAGTGAAATTCAGAAAAACGTTGTAATAATTCGAGATAAAAACCAACGTTTTTAAAAACAACGTTTTTATATAGTGGCAAAGTTTATTAAGAAAAAATATTGAAATATTAGTTAAAACTGGTCGCAAATATCTAAATATTGCATTGTTAGGCAAGTAAGAACGGTTCCCGAAATTTCAGAGCTCTAGCTTGATGGGAAGTTGGTTAATTTAACGATAGAAAATTTGATGACACACTGATACACACACAGAAACACACACCAAGTGAAATACATAAAAACGTTAAAAGTAACTAAAATTAATTTATTCATCCGGTAAATTAAATGGTTGGAATGCAGTTTAACCCAATCAGTCTTATCAACAAGAATTATTTGGCAGTATTTTGCCAAATGTGGCTACCCTGGTGCGTTTTACGGATTTAAAGTTCAGCCAAAATAATCGCCAAGTTTGGTGCCCATTTTTGAAATCGCGCCAAGTGGTTGGGATAAACTGCATTATTGAAGAAAATACTAGCTAAAACTTGTCGCAAATGTCTAAATATCGCATTGTTAGGCGAGTGAGAACGATTCCCAAGGTTTCAGAGTTCTAGCTTGATGGGAAGTTGGTTAAATTAACGATCGAAAATTTGATGACACACACACTCACACACACACACCAAGTGAAATTCAGAAAAACGTTTTAAATAATTCGATATAAAAACCAACGTTTTTAAAAATAACGTTTTTATATGGTAGCAAAGTATATTAAAGAAAATTATTGAAATATTAGTTAAAACTGTTAGTTATTTTTAACTTTAAAATTTACTTAAAAAGATACATTTGTGAGCATATTAAGAAATTCATAATACTCATAAAATCAAAACATGCATTTGAAAGTTTGTAAGTCATTTTATTAAAAACTTGTCGCAAACGTCTAAATATTGCATTGTTAGGCGAGTACGAACGATTCTCAAAATTTCAAAGCTCTAGCTTGATGGGAAGTTGGTTAAATTAACGATCGAAAATTTGATGACACACACACACACACACCAAGTGAAATTCAGAAAAACGTTTTAAAATGAACACATTTTCTATCTTCTAGTACATCATTTCTATGGCTATTGTACGTAGTTATACCATCGTTTATCTTATCCAATACCTATCTAGCTAAGAAGCGGCCTGACCTTGTACACAAAAGCTACCCAATTCGACCTTTGCGTTAGTGCATTGCACTAGTATGCATGTAGGTGGCCAGTTCCACCCTTTTTTAAGTGACACTTTCCCACACTGCGTACCCCTGCAAAGGGGCAGGAAATGGGAAGGTTAAAAAGGTGGAATATGGAAGAAATGGGAGGTCAAAGGTGTGTCATCCTTCATCGGTTTGACAATGATCGACCACCAATGCTGTGGTATCTATTAGTGATTGGTTAATTTGTTGTACTGTGATTGGTATGTAGATTGAACAATTATCTGTAACAAAATACAATAGTGATGCATAAGGTTCTTTTTCATGCATGAAATGTCAAAATTAAGAAAGTTATTGATTATAAATTATTTATTTTTTTCATACATCGTTAACAATGAAGGAAAAAAATTAAATAATGCATTAAATTTAAGGATGATACTGTATTGATTTCATAACATTTCGCTTGGTTTTTTTTTTTTGGTGACAACGTGTTTCATCCTAAATTTTCATTGGTCAAGCGGTTCTCATTCTCGATTCGTTGATATACACTAAATGAAAAATGTATGATTGGTTCATAAGTTTGAATAGAAAATTTTTGATTGGTTTATATTGAAAATTTTTGATTGGTTTATATTGAAAATTTTTGATTGGTTGATATTGAAAATTTTTGATTGGTTGATAAATATGAGTTAAAATTTTTTGATTTGTTGATATACATAAATTAAAAAGCTTCGACACTCAGTGTCTAGTACGGAATTCTAAATTCTACGCATGCTTTCCCAATGGGAATAAGGAAAGAAACTCCAATAATTTATGATTTATTTATGCTGCGCATTCAAACTAAATCGAACATTTTAAAAACGAATGATCTCCACTTTCACAAATGTTACATGAGAAGAAAAACATAATTTCATATCATAACATTTCTAGAAATATTAAACCAGTAATATGCTATCACTAAAAAGGATCGCTCGTAATCCAAAATTGCCAAAATTATTATTTATAGTCTTACAGGATACCAGGAAAAACACTTTTCCTAAATGTATTTTACCTGTTTACAAGATGAACCTGGGATAGGGAAAAATAAAGTCCATTTTAACTTACAAAGACACATTTTTTAAAGAGTGCGTGACTGGATGAGTGATGGCGAAGTTGAACTACGCTATGGCTATATGCTGCCCCAAACAACGTGTAACTGTGATCTAGACTGTGATCTAGAAGTTTTTAAAAAATGGAAAAATTGTATTAATTGGTTGTCGAGAAGGAAGACAGAACATAACAGAAGGATCGCTCAGGTACAACGGGGGTAACATACTTACAAAAGAGAGTAAGTCTCATGGGAAAGGAAAACATCACAAGGATGCCTCGGGCTAGTGATGCCCGAACTTACCTGAAGAAAGTAAGCTCTTGTGGGCGTATTTTAATGAAATTCCTGATTAAAAAAAACCCCACAAATACACTCCAAAATCTTACTGCATTTGCGAATAATAATCAAAATAAGAGAGAGAGAGAACGCTACAAGTTGTACTGATGTTTCTTCTATTGCAGCTGTGGATCAGAGGTGTAGCCAGGGAAGGTTTTGCGTTCCCTCCTGTTTGCCAAAATGCAATGGGAAAAGGATAGGAAATTTTAAAATATGCATTCAAAATAATAATGTTTTAAAAAGAAAAAGAAAGTATTTTTTACTTATAATAATTGTAATTATTTAATTTTTTTAATAAACGCTTTTAAGTGTATATTTTCAAAGCTTCGTTAAAATTATGAAGATAGAAAGAAGTAAAATAACTAAGATAACAATGGTAGTTTGAAAGTAGAATTATTCCAATGTAACATAGTAAAAATAACTTAAGAATTACGATTGATACAATATTATAATAACCTGAAAATAAAAAGAGAGAAAATTGTATCGGTATAATGAATTTTCTAAGAAAATATTCGTTTACCGTATTTAAAAATTATTTAGAAGAAAAAACTCGCAGTAAATTACAAAATAAAATAATTACATATTTATAAAAAATTGCATTACTTACAGTTTATTCTTTCAAAAATATGATAGAGAAGCGTCTCTACTTTTGCAGCCATCTATCTACTTGAATGCTTCACCACAGTCCGATCAATTTTCTTTCAAACACAAATTACTTGACCCGCAGAGAAATCTGAAGCTATCTTAGAGCCTCATGTCAACTGCATAACGAGTTTAATAACGTAAAAAATGTTTTTTGGGGGGGAGTCAAGCATACTAGAGAAATGGAGGGGGTAAACTATTGTCTGTTGGGTATATATAGAACTAATACGAAATCTGATGGAGACAAAACTCGTTGAAAAATATATCCTCATACTAATGGAGTGATAGACTAAGTATGCTAATATTTTTTTATTTCCATTTTTAGTGCATTTAAGAATGGAAAAGTTTTCATCCGAAAATTTCGTAACATTAATCTGACGCCCCCTGGATGCTGAGCCCGGATACAGATGTTGCCTCCCTCTATCTACGCCATTGCGTGAACCTCTTAATTACTACTTCATTGTAGAAATATTTGTAATTGCCTGAAATATGTTGGTAGAGACGCGCTTTAAGAGATATCCCGTTTGGAAATCAACGTTCAAATGAGATCCGTTTAGAAATGTTCGTTAAGGTAATTGTCGAAATTACCTTAAGGAGGTAAGCTTGCTGAGAAGCTTATTAAGGTAATTAAGATGCTTTAAAATTTCATTTCTTTTTTTATGAAAAAAATTTGTTAAAAAAACAGAAGGCGCTTTTCTGTTTCTGTAGATGTATTATGAATGAGAATTGGGTAAATAGAACGTTCTGAAATCAAATTTTAAAATTATAACCACACGTGTCACGCGCATCATAAAGATAAAAAACCGGTGTTTCTGCCCTTCTCAAAATGTGGTTTTTAGGATTCCGGTCCGATACATTTTCCTCAAAATCTATTTTATCCAGAGTGCTGATACTAAGCATATTATGAAATGAGGTTACTCACAACACAGTGAACAAATTTGTTTTTCCTTCTAATAAACATTCGCAAATTTTAAGTATTGCATGATATTTGTGAAAAAGTAAATTTTATAAAATTTAAAATTTTGAAACTAACACCGTGTTCAATGTATAAAATGTTATGTTCATAAGTTATAAGTCATAAATGCAATAGCGTTTATGTGCAAGATGTTTTTAATGTTAAGTATACGACTTATACAAGTAAATTAATTAGTTATTAATTGTTCATACACAGTTATTTATGTTCATAAATGTGGGTTTTTTTTTTTATATTAAAAAGTACAAAAATATATTCGTATCAAAATTTTAATATATGAATTCCATTGTTTTTAATTTTAAAAAGTGAGAAATATTTTAAATTTGGCACAAAGAGCTCATTTTTATTTGTCGAAGGCATCTTAGTTAACTAAAGCTACGGCTTCTTAAGAAACCGATGCCGTTATCTAGCGACCGTTATATTACGGTGAGTGTAATCACGAAAACCTTTATCTTTAAAAACCAGTGATGTGGTTTCCTCACACATTCAACGCTCTTAAGGCTCCCGTCTATCCGTCATTTTGATTTCATCAGCTTAATGTTAATTCTATGGAATTTTGACTTTAATTATCCCTTCTTTATTATTTGATCTATTTGAATGTAATAAAGTGCATCTGAAAGAGCAAAAAATAATGAATGCTTCTGTGGAATTACTTTTTTCCTAAGATTTTTAAAAATATTTTAATTCTTATTTTAATTATTCGTTTTTGAGTTTTCAGGTCTTAAAAGAATATTTTCAAATATTTTTAAAAATCGGAGAGAAAAAGTAATTCCACAGAAGCATTCATTATTTTTTGTTCTTTCAGATGCACTTTATTACATTTAAATAGATCAAATAATAAAGATGGTAGAATTCAAGTAGAAATTCCATAGGATTAACATTAAGCTGATGAAATCAAAATGGCTGGTAGACGGGAGCCTTAAGGAAATCGCGCCATTTGGTTCACATAGACAACGTCTTAGTGGCGTCATCCACCGCATTATTGCGGTAGCCAGAAAACGATTCCGCTTAGGAAACTCCAGCCTTAGCGAATTAGATATGACCGGTGTCTTTTCTGTGAAAGAAATAACACCTTACTCTACGTATTCAAACACATTTTTAAATTACTTGGTGCAAAAAAAAAAAAAAAATTAATGCTTTTCATTATAATTATGAAAGTAATCTAGGGGTAGAAAATTGAGGAAAAAAATGAGAGCAATACTCTTCCGGTAATCCAATGATACTGGACCAGAGCACCGCGGGGTTATTAAAAATGCCGGATTATTGTGAAATCACAAATAATAGAACTTCGGTGATTGATGTTCTTCTGCCCCTTGGTGGGGAAGATAGTTGACCTTCCGTGCCCGTGGCGTTTGAGCCCTCAATCATCAAGCTCGAAGAAAGCCTGCCCATTCGTATTTTTGCTGTGCTCTTATCAACTACATCAAAAGGAATTTTTCGAAGCGTTCTCCTTCCTAAATCACGCCACCAGTGTTTTGTCGCCATCGGGACCGTCAAGGACAAATTTCTTTTTGTCAGAAAATATTTGTCTCCACTCATCATTCCCCGACATGACATTTTCAGCCCATTCCAGTCTTTCTTCACAATGACGATTCAGTAACTTAGGTGTTTACTTCGTTTTCGTAAATTTTGTATTTGTATTTGATTAAAGATTCTTCCAAACGTTGACGGTTTTTTTTTTTTTTTTTTGCTGAAATATTCCGAAATTTTGAGAATCGGAAGACCTATTTCAGTTGATAGTCAAAAATGCCGTCTGTTGCCAAAAAATCAATTTTCTACAAAATCGTTTAATTTCGTTGAAATCACCATTTTCAATTATGGCACTGTGAATGACGGTTTTATAACGCTTCATTAACTTAACTATTTCTCTCTTTCAGGCTAACCGATACCCTAGTAAATTAAAAAAATTCTCACTCTTTCCCCCATGGCATCTCCAAAGGAATCGTGGATAACGCAATCAAAAACTGCACTTTTTGTTTTTCAGGTAATGTGGTTATGGAATACTAACGTATGCGTTTTGTAATGATTCTGATGGGACGTATAATATGCTGATTTTCTCATGTAGTCTTATAATATTTCTTAATATACATCTTATTCAATTTTACGAAAAATGAATAGATGTTAATAAAACTTAAGTTGTAATTAGTGCTACTGTTTTCCGATCCATTTTAAAAACACACGCTAAAAATTCGCATATTATGTCTTCTTGTTTAGAAAAGCATAAGTTCATTAGTGATCGTATAATTTCCTAATTTGCTGAATATGTTACATAACACATACATTTTAGATATATTATTTAAGAACACTACACGCTTATAAGCATACATAAGGTTATACACTATTTTGATAAGTACCGATTCGATTTCTTGCATTGTCATACCTTCAATGTTCCGCGGATTTCGTAGATTATGTGAAAAGTAAGACTTCACTTAGAACTTAGGAATGCTTTTCCATATGACATAGAGCTAAATGAAATAATGTTGAAAGATGTCGTTTTAACACATAGTCAATACGGAAAAGCGAACACGCAACCTTAAATAAATACATTTTAATTTGTTATTTTTATATTAATTTATTTAATATTGGACGGCTTTTGCTAGCTGGACTCAACAAAGACCCAATCTTTAACAATAATAAAAGAATTTATTTTTCACTTTGTCCCGTATCTCTCGTATATCGTTTCCGCTCCTACCCCTCTCTTCCTTTGCTCACATTACACTGGCAACCCTTTCCTTAACAAAGTGGGAGGGTCACCACAATTTTCTCACCCCACCAGGCGTCAGATATGACAAACATAATAAAGCATAAGGATGCACGCACAAATATAAACTCTATTTTTGTAATGAAGGTCAAGGCTTTTCTGAAATTCCTGATTTATAAAGTAAACACATGCAAATGAATATGCTTGGCATATCATGCGCATACACTAGACACTTATAAGTATTGTGAGTAGCATACATAACGATACGTACATTCATACTCAAAAGTCTTGCCAAAGAGTGTTTTGACGTGTATACACCATTCATTTTTCTTCTTTTTATAAACTTTCCGATAGGGTTTTTCTCAATAAACTAATGTGTAATAAAACTAATAAGAACTATTTCAAATTTTATTCAACTAAATATCCGTATCATAATTAATGATGGTTATTATTTTTTGCTTCTAAGAAGATATATTTAAAACTTTTATAAATATGAAACACTTGAGAGCCAAAAATTACTTTACAGTTTTAAATTAATATAATTTTCTTATTATATAATGTATTCATTTATTTTTGTGATGTTATACTTTTTTTTTCGATTTTTTTTAACTCTCTGGAAAACAATATCTCTTAGGTAAGCACCAATGTCCAGTTTTCTCAAAACAGAGTCTGTACTTCCACATTTTTCATAATAGCTTACTCTTGCGTGTATTTTGAATTTCTTGACGGACAATGGTTTTCAGTTGGGCAATTCCTTTAGGATTATTTATGAAAACACGATCTTTAAGGTACCCCATAAGAAAAAAAATCTGGTATTGTGAGATCGAAGGAACTTAAGGACTTGATGCTAAGTTCACTCCCAAGAGAGGTTGAGTTACTACTTCTGGTTTTTCAGCAATGTTTTTCAATGCAACACGATCAAGTTTGACCTGGTTGCAAGTTGAGAGGGGGTCTTCCAGTCCTTGGGGTATCTTAGAGCGACCCTTTTGTCAAGAAATGCGTAACCAATGCGAATATCATAAAACTAGAAGCAGGATTTTCTTAAATAAAATGACTCAAATTTCCCTGTGTGGTGGCCGCAGTAGCCTGGTAGTAACGGCCGACGTTAAGTCGCAAATTCGAATCTGAGGCCACTGAAGATCCACCGTGTTGCGGGGATGCTGCACGTTTAACTCTGTAGAGGTCTGTGCGGAAAACTTGGAGAGGGAGGTACCAGCTCAGATGTCGTCCTCGTCTCTTGAACGAGGTTTAACTAAAATTACGAAATCCATTACCAACAACCTTCGCATTGCTTCCAAGTGCGACGTTATTAAGCAATCAATCAATCAATGCCCACTGTGTGAGGACAAGGGAACCTTTATTTCCCTATCAAAGTTGAATAATTTTCACTTTTACTTACAGCTGTGCATTTTTCCATAATTGAAATCCGTAGCCTTGGTTTTCAGATTTTGATAATAAACCAACTAATAATTATTATCGCAAAATTTATTCACACCTAAATCGCAAAATAACTTTTAGTCCACATTTATATATATTTATAAGAAAAGACATAAGTTGTACATAAGAAAAATCGAAGTTGAAAAACAAACTAATCGAATGTCTTATACATGTTACTTCTCATAGTAGTATAGAACTGTATTAGCGAGTTGGGAATTGGTGTTCACCTAAAAGGTATTGTTTCTCACACTTAATTCAAAAATTAATTCCATATATTGTATATATATATAATAACATACATATAAATAAATACGTTCTAAAACATTAAAAATTATAATTATTTAAAACTGAGAAATGACTTCTGGCTCATCCTGCAAAACTTGTAACAAAACTGCAGCTGCGTCGCGAACTGTTTTACGCAATTTTTAAATTATAATTAACCAAAAAAAAAATCAAGTAAAATTAATCAACTAAAAATCAAATTACTCAACCAAAAATCAACTAAAATTTAATTAACTAAAACTAATGGTAAAATTAATTAACTAAAAGTGACGATAAAAATTAATTAACTGAAATAATTAAAAATTAACTATTTTTTAAAATTAATTTCAGTTAACTAAATTAATAAAGAATTAAAATAGCTCTAAAATAATCAGTAACTAAAAAAAAATGCCTCTTTAAATCTAGAGTAGTAAAAAGTAGAAAAAGAAAGAAAATAGCATTAAAAGCAAAACTATCCCTGGTATTGGAGTAGACAAGGAAAATTCCTTATGCCAATTTTCAACTACGATAAAATAATAGTCGAAGCGCAAGTTAATCCATTTTCGTAAAAAGCGATGGTCAAAAAATATTCATAACCAAGTACATTTCTTCGTTCGAACACGCGATTTAACACATTTTTCCTTCTAAATGTTACTGATAGTTATAAAATGATGTTAACTCCAGTTAACCTAATTTAATTTTCTTAAAAAAACCAGCCGAAACTTCGACACAGTATATCCGTGTTTTTTAATCCTTTTTCTTGAGATTCCAAAACAAGTTTAAAAAATGAGATTTTTATCGTGTAGTAACGTAAATCAAAAAGAATTTCATTTTAAATGAAATGATACTAATAGTATAAAATTAATTAGGTGAAAAATAACTAGTATTTCTAATAAAAATTTAAAAGATACATAAATAATCAAATTATAATAATTAAGCTGGTTATAACGCTTTTTTTTTTTTTTATTTTTCTTATGCATAATATATATCCTATACAATTATTCATATAAAAAAGATATGTTCGTATATATAATAAGTTTGAAATAAGAATTATTTTGTTATAACCTGTACTGCGATAAGGATTTTTTTTAAAAAATAATTTAATAAATGTTTAAAAAAAAATCTACACACTCGTTGACATTCTTGAGCGAAAAAAAAGTTTTTTTTTTTTTGTGCCTTTTTGCTTAAATGTGACACCAACAGTAATTTTGTACGTATTTGGTAATTGACTACAGCATAAATTCCTATTGAACTCAAAAATCAATTGCTTTTATTATTAAAATAAATAAACAAAGTAGTTTAGAGAATATAAGCTGTCAGCAGAAAATTGTTTAGTATTTCTGAAAAGCATCTCTAGCACGTCTGACTGTAACAAAAACAAACGCGAGAATATAACGAAACATTGTGTAAAATACAGTTGTTTAAAAGGTTACTAAATCTCTCAGAGAAATGCGATCCTCCTCTCATCCGGTTTTCCCCGGAATATTCCGGTATTGATCCCGGACTGTCGCCAATAGCTCCGAGAATGGCTCCGACGCGACATAAATCGCGATCGATAAATTTAATCCGGTTCCGGACTGTCGCCAATGGCGCGTAGCATAAATCTGTCTGAATGCTGAACATTAAGTAAAAACACTCTCAAACATCACAAGTTTTTTCGTAAAATCATGCTATTTAGATGCTGAACATCATTTTAAAATATTTAGTTTATTTCGATAAATTAAAATAAGCGTAGTGTATATATATATATAAAAAAAATAGAGAGAGCTCATAAACAGATAACTATAATTTCAGAATTTAAAAGTCTCATTTTCAACCTTCAGGAAAAAGAATGCAAAAACTGAATTCATAAAAACAGTTTTTTATTCCTTTGCATTTAATTTACACGCATTGAGTCTATTAGATTGAATACGAATGTTTATGAAATCGTGGAACTTTAATGTGAAGATTTTGAAAACAAAACTTGCTTTAGAAAGTGCATCCTATACTTAAAGCCTGATTGCTATCCATAAATTAACAAAATACTCTTATTTTATACATACTTTTGTTACTAGCCAACTTAAACAATTATTATCACATAAAGGAAAACAAAACGTCATCGGACTACACTTCGCCAAATGAGCGATAAGAAAAGTCTCCTGGTAACTATAGTGATAAGGAACACGGCGGCCGCAGGGTTGCACGGTTGGTACCATCATTGGAATCACGTGAACGCTGGCAAAAGCTCAAAATCCAGCAACCCTTCTAATCTGCGGCAGTATGTTATTCCTATTGAAGAAGTGTATGTGCTAGCGCGAGTCGAATCTTCAAATAGTAAAATGGTAGTAAGTTGCTGCGCCTTAGGTTGTAAAGAAAGGTTTACAAAAGGGGGAGCCTATACCTTTCATTGGTAAGTTATTTACCTTTCTTCACCCCTGATGTTTAAAACACCATTTTGCTGCTGGCAGGAAATGCCTTATTTTTTTTTACATCGCGGTATATTTTAGAAGTCTTTTTATTTTATTACTTTTTCGTGTATATAATCAAAAATAATCGTTTTCATTATATACCGGTTAAATTAAGGCTGTTTTCGCGTGTTAAAGAAATAGAACCTAAAATCTTTCAGATGAAAAATAATTTAGCATAAATATTTTTTTTTCTGACATCGTTCACCTTTAGAGAGCAGTGTATTCTATTGTACTACTCATTTCTGTTTGAATAAATGCATTATTATATATATATATATCTCGTATCACACGTGTTCCACGTTTCGTTCCTATGCTGAAATGCTAAAATGGAATTTTCACGTTACAGGTTTGCAGACAGCATCGGAAATTCGCCAAGTTGAGCCAAAAAGGTTTTGGCGTCATTTGGCGATTCAGTAAATCTAAATTTGTTTGTAGTTTCATTTATTGGAAGATTTTTTTTTCAAAAAAAATATAATTAAATAATTTGAGAATATTTCTTTATCTATTTATGAACTTTTAAAACAAAAATTACTTTATGTTATTATGATATTTTTATGAGAAATAACTCCACACTTAGATAATTTATGAGTCATTATGTCTTTTTAGTACTTTATTATAATAACAATTCATTGCTATGAATCATAAAAGACATGAGAATGAAGTAAATAATTCATGATAATGAATCAAGAATTCTCTACAAACAGAATATGAGCATATTTAAATGCTATGAAAAACAAAATTCCATTAAGGTTTTCTTTTTAGTCAAATCTTGCATATATTATATACAGTGTCTCACAAAAGTGATCGGACACTTGTGCTTTACAAAA
>BMAW01080754.1:2200-15778 GCA_019974015.1 Nephila pilipes
ATATATAAGAGGATTGTTGTGAAAACCTAGCTTACTGTTTAATTAAAATTGATATTGGTTTAATTTTGATACTTTGCTTTTATGAAATTAAAAAGTTCACATATTTTAAAAATTAATTAAATAGTTTTGAATGTTTTGTAAAAGTACTATATCATATGTTGCACATCAATCTATAGTTGATGTATTTACTATGTCATTTAAGTGTTAATTAGTGTTATTAAGATCGAAAAAAGGTAGTAAACAGTTATAAAATAGTTAGGGAAGGTTAATATAACCCCTATATATCTTCATGCTTAAATATTTCTAATTTTAATGAGTAACTAACATAATAACAATGTAATTTAATAATGTATTCTAAATGAACCTTTTCTTGAGTTCAGTATAATTAGTTTTACTGATTTTTCCCAACATAAATTTAACCCGAATAAAACATCATCAGATTATTTTCATAAAAAATTAAATTGTGGAAGAAAAGTGGAGATTTCACCTCAATTATTTTTAGAAAGTTTAACAGATGGTTTGCCTAACCATTTAAAACAATTAGTAACAATCAACCCATTTAACTCCCCACCAGAATGGCTCACAGTAGTGATTAAACTTTTCAAAATACAGTAATCTTATCCTGATTCAAGTAGGATCAGAAACCATGAACCCATGATTAGAAGTAGACCAAATCATTCTAATACATCCTGAACCTTTTATTGCCAGGCAACCAACATCATTTACACCTCGACCTCCAATCTATTTCAGGCCTAATTTCCAAAATTATTCGAGGCGGCGTCCAAACAATTTCTCTAATCCTCGTCCTTATTTTGGCAATAAACCAAATCACAATTCTCATTTTCAGCAGGAATTGCCACCCTTACCCTGTAAATTTTGTACCAGACAAGATATTTTTAATGCATATCATTGGTCACAAACGTGTCCTTTGAAGCAACCTAATTCTTGAGTAACTTACCCATGTCTAACTTTGTTTCCCAGTGCACAGGAAACACTGTTAGTCCTGAACAAAGTCTTAGGGAAATCAAAACACCTCTACTGAGGCTCATGGTCCAGTACAAGGACAATTACTATTCTCCGGACACCTCTCATATACTTTAACAACAACAAGCCTATCTAACTTGGGAAATTTACCCATTTCACGTGACAAAGACAATGTTGTTATTGACATAGGATCCACTCTCTCACTTATTTAAGCAGATATTGTCAACAAACTTCAATTAAAGAGAAAGAAAACTAGTCCTATCAAAGTAAATCAAGCCAATGGCAATTTCCAATCGAGACAAATGTGTGAGACATAATTAAGAATAGAAGAAATAAATAAATAAAAAAATAAGATTATATATAATTAATAACCATTTGTTTTATCTAATTTTAGGACTTCCATATTGTTGTCTTTTTAATTTAATTATTGATTGTAATAAAAATAGAATAATACAAAATGGAAAAAAATATTACAAATTTGCATACCAAAAATGAACAACAATTCTCTTTACATGTGTTAGAAGAAACAAGAAAAACCAGAAACAATCAGGATAGTATAGATAGTACATCAGAGGACATTTTTCCACCTTTGATTGTAAAAGAACTATCTGATTCTGTGTTGTCTCTTGTATCTGAATATTCACATATTTTGCTAAAAGTAAATATGATGTTGGTCAAAATCGAATAGAACCCTCTAGAATTGTAATGACTACTGACTTACCAGTCTCTCAAAGAGCTTACAGTACATCATCCACTGATGAAGAGGAAATTAATAAACAAATAAATAATTTATTGAATGCTGGATTAATTAAGGAATCTAATAGTAATTTTTCCTCCTCTGTAACTTTATATTATAAGAGAGATGAAAATAGAAAAAGTAGGTTGTGCACTGATTATCGCAAAGTGAATGCTCTGTGTAAGATTGATGCTGTCCCTTTACCAAGAATTGATACTTTATTGGACAAATTAACCCATGCTCAAATTTTCTCAACCCTGGACCTTGCATCTGCTAACTGTCACATATTCCTTCATGAGAAAGATAAACATAAAGTTGCTTTTGTGACCACTGAAGGCTTATATGAATTCCAAGTTCTACCGTTTGGCTTTAAAAACGCACCAGCAATATTTAATCGCACAATTCATAATATTCTAAACAAACATAAATTTTCAAAATTTGCATGTCACAATTTTGATGACATAGTGGTTTTTTTCTAACTCCTTAGAAGAACTCTATGAACACCTAAAATAATTTTTTAGCATATGTCAAGCAGAAAATATTAAATTAAAGTTTTCAAATTGTGTTTTTGAATAGATAAAATTAATTTTTGGGGTTATGAGGTCAGAGAAGGATACATCTTTCCAGATAATCGTAACATTGAAAGCATCAGAAAATTACAACCTCCAAAAAATGTAAAACAACTTCAAGGTTTTCTTCTTTTGTAGATGTTTACAATAAATTTATTAATTGTTATTTTAAAAGAAGAGAACCTTTAAACAATATTCTTAAAAAAAGTTCAGGAATGGGTATGGACAGATCAGTGTCAAAAAGCTTTTAAATTATTAAAAACTAAATTAATAACTAAATCTGTTTTGCAATTTTATGATCCTAAATTACCTCTTCATGTGTTTTGTGATGCTTCGTAAGTAGCCATTAGAGCTGTTATAAAACAGCCTGATACTTCTAGTAACTTGCTTCCAGTGTCATATCATTCTAGGACTTTAAGAAAATATGAACAAAATTATTGTATAACTAAATTGGAATATTTATCTACAGTAGATGCTCTTGATAAATTTTATTATTATTTACAAGGGAAAAATTCATAATTCATGCAGATCATGCTGCTCTTGTTTGGTTAAAAAATTAAGAGGTCGATTATTTAGACGGTCTTTAAAATTAAGCATGCTTGATTATGAAGTTAAATACTTAAAAGGGACAACTAATGTTTGAGCTGATATGTTATCGAAACACCCTACAGCCCAATAAATGCAGCATACTGTGCATTTACTTGAACCAGATGAGATAAAACATTTTCAAAATATAAAAAATTTATGTAATTCAAAATATGAAAAAATTTATGGTGTACTTATACTCAAAAAGAAAAATTTAGTTAAAATAGTTGTACCGTTTTCTCTCAGGAGAAAAGTTTTGCAAAATAAAAATAAATAAAAAAAGTTTTGCAATTTTGGACATCCAGGTACTCAAAAAATGATTAACTTAATTACTCCCCAATATTATTGGTCTCATATTAATCAAGATATTTCAGCTTGAAAACATTCAGCTTGTCAAACATTGACATGCTTGTCAACTAAATAAAAAGAAAAGACAAAAGATATTTGGTCTTTTACAAACCGGTCCCCTCACGCTTTTCCATCAAAAATGAAAATTCTGATACATATTTTATTCAATATTTTAAAACAAATTTTTCAAATTCAAATGCCATCTAAATTGCTAACTGATAGAAATGGTGCTTTTACCTCATCTAAATTCAAAGATTTCCTTAGAAATTACATTATCAAACATCTAATAACTTTTTCACACCATCCACAAACGAATGGAAAATGTGAACGGGTGAATCAATCTATTGTAACTAAATTAAAGTGTAAAGTTAATTCCTCTCCTACTAAATTTCCCTGGTTTAAACTTCTGGAAAAGGTAATAAATGAATACAATTTAACTTCTCAGTCTGTGTCAAAATTTCCTCCTTCATATTTGCTATATGGCACTTTACCATATAACCCTCCATTAACTCAAAACCAAGTTTACCCTCAGTAGAAGAAGCAAGAACATTGGCTAAAAACAATACAATTATTATGATAAAAAGAAATTAGATATGATGCATGTTTCTTAGATTCTCCTTTTTAACCAGGTGATATTGTGATGTATGAAGAATTTAACTATTCAAATCGTAGAAAATTATCACCAGTTTTTTCAGGACCATATGAAATTATAAATAAACTTTGCGATCTAAATTACGAATTAAATAAGTTAAGTGCTATAACCAAGAAGTCTTCTGATATTGTTCATGTTTCAAAGTTAAGATCTTATTATCCTCCAGAAGAATTAAAATTAAATCATGAATAAACAATAATTAACTCATACGATAATAATGAAAATATATTGAATAAATAAATATTTGTACTAATTAAGTAATCATAATATAAAAAAAAAATCTGCCTCCCCTTTTTTTTTACCTCCTTCTGTTCACTTACTGTATTCACTCTTATGAGTTTTTTTGGTGTTGTGATTGCTATCACAACAAGATAGAACATTTCAGAATTCGTGCAGAAGCATGAGGGTCTACCCCGAGTACTAAAGTTAAGAACTCAACTTGTCCCTAATCTGGTTGGTCCCATCCGAAGGCAACTGGAAGAAGTGCGAGGCACTTAAGTGAATTTTAAATTTCAACGAAATTAGTATTAACCATATAGTGCAGGGCTTCTTGAACTTTTGTCATTCACGACCCCATTTATGATTGCGAGTTTCTTGACGACCCCATACAAACCTTGACGACCCCATACATGAATCATTGTTTAGCTGCAGGTTGCACGTGTGTACGCGCGCATTCCTCCCTTTGATTGTGTGTGATATTTAGAGGTGGCGGTCAGAGTGGGAAGTCAGCGGCGCGCGGTTTATTCAACATGTATGATACCGACAAACGCACTAACAATGTATAGCCACAGTATAATAATAGCGATCATCGATCGTTTACTGCTGTCGCTGGAGATAGCTCAAAACCTTCAACGAATGCGCGTGTCTAGACGCTGCAAGTCCACTGTATTCCGCCAACTCTAGTGATGTTATAAAATGGTATATATAAATATTTGACATTATAAAATCTCTCGCGACCACAGAATTTTGCTACGCGACCCCATTTGGGGTCGCGACCCATAGTTTAAGAAGCCCTGATATAGTGTTATCGAGCTTAGAGACTAATCCGACATGAATTTCCTTTTGCTGATGGTTTCTATCCCATTGATGGGGAGCATGAGTAAAAAAGAAAGCGACCTTCTTACTTTTGACCTTGTCTAAAAGAATATCTTTTGGTTCCCATACCACTAGTTATTTTTTCGCTGGTTCAAATGTATCCACAAAAAACACAAGCATAGTTTCTTTTATATTTTGTTTCCATATAGTGTATTTAAAAAAAAATTTCTTTTGCATGCTTCTATGAAGTTTGTATGTTTGTATATTTTGTTAAACTATGCGAATATTGGTGTACTTATAACTTTCTTTAAACAAGATACATTTTTTTTAATTTTAAGTATTTTATCTATTTTGAATATTTGATGCACTGCATAGACACTGGTACACATTCCTATTTAGGATCGGACTTTTACTTTGTGGACTGAAACCATCAACTTAAAATAGTTGTATTAACTGAATTTATGATGTTTGCAATATTTTACTTTAGTCATGTTCCATGTAATTCATTGTAACATGTTACTGTTTAATTTTTTGTATGATTACTTGAAATAATATTTTTGTGTGTTAACATTTTCTATTTATCCATGTTTACATAACCTATTCGCATGTAATTTTGTATTTTTACTACTTTATTATAATTATTTGTGTTTGGTGAAGGTGAGGGGATTCTTCGATATCACACTTTTTAAATAGTAACTTTGGCTATAATTCACATTATAAAATTTAATATTTTTATTTAGACTTTCCGAGAAGGTACGGTTGTGTGTTACAGCCCAAAGCACATCCGCGTCTTGCGGAGGGGGGAAATTTGTAATGATTTAACTTTAATTTAATAATTTTTCTCTCAATAATAATTTAATTTTCTATTCTACCCCATTCCTTAATTCAAAAGTAAAGGGTTCATTTTTATTTCCTGATCCAATTCCAAATTATTTTTTATTTATTAAATCAAGCACTCATAAAAAATTTCTAATCAGCTTTCCCACGGTCGTAAATCTGCCAAAATAATCCCATCTAGACTCCCTTTCTTTTCTTGGAATTCCCTAGAATCCCTAATCCTGTGCCACGGGTTCTTTTACGTCTATTGTGAAAAATTCTTTCGATATAATTCTTGCGATATCCCTCAAAGTGAAAACCCCCCTCTCTCTTACACTCTTATTCTGGTACGCTTCTGACTTTTTGAACTGTTTATCAAACAGCAGAATTGTATCTCCCGACGTGTAGAAATGCTCTCTCTCCCTCTCCCCCCGCTACAATAAATAAATAGTTGAACTTGAGCTTGGCTTCGACTGGTTTTTAATTAATTAAATAGTAACAATAAAAGAAAGGTATTATATATGTGTGAGGGGGGGGGTCACAGGAATTAAACTTCTTCTCGCACAAATGATTAAGTGAAGTTTCAACAAAAAAAAAACTTTAATGTTCACTAGCACAATAACTGGATACACGCAGGTAGGTCAAACTCAACTCTTGTGGACAATATGATATCAACATTTTCCAAAGGTACAACACACACTAATGATACTGCCTTAGCGCAGTAACTAGATACTATTAACTTGCCACTACAACCACCTTCTCACGGTTGTGAGTTAAAAGTTCTTTTCCGCATCCGCGTGATTGAATAGAACTTTCTCGGAGCTCTCTCTTCTACAAGCAAGAGCCGCAGCTTACCGCCTCTGACCGCAGCACCATCAGGTGATCATATATATGTATGTATATATGATCAGGTATATATATATATGTATATATGTATATATATATATATATATATATATATATATATATATATATATACATACACTACAGTAATACCTCGATAATCCAGATTCAGAAAAGTCGTTCCGAAGACTGTATTGAAGAGGTACATGTTATTTGTTAAATACTTCTGACAACCTGTTTCTGAGCAAGACAAAAGTTCATTTCAAATTGCCAATATACCGCTTTATTTTGAACTCTGGTGAATTGAGTTGATCAGATAGGGGCATTATTACCCCGATGTTACCCCCGGTTTAATATGTTTGGTAAACACGAGTGACTCACTCCCGGGATACCCTAGCGATCCTTCTCTATTTGTTAATCAGTTTTTTTTTTTTTTTAATCTTTTTATAACTTTTTCAAACGTCTGTATCATAGCAGAACCTTGTTTGGGGTAGAATATCCACATCTGACTCTTGTACCATTAAAATACTATCACTCACTTATTCACCGGTGAATTGATCGTTTAACAAGCTAAGTAGATACAGATGAAATCATGCCATATTTAACACTCCTCATTCCTTCATATTGCCTTATGATAGCTTTTTGCCTGCAATTACAACTTGTAGGTTTTGAAAACACCATTGCATCAATTACAATATCCTGTGTTATCTCCAATGCTTAACGCCCGCCAGTAGAGGTCGTTTTATAAGAAGTGAGTGCAAAATGTAACTCCCTCAACTTCTTCAGTTTTGGAGTGTAAGCGAGTGAGTTGATACTCGAGAGTAAGGATTCAGAGATGTTTTGATGCGCTAAAAAATAATCTACGCCAATCCAAAGTTAACGAGAAAGGATTTAAAAGAATGAAAATGAACTGTTGTGATAAAAAAAAACCTCACTTATACATTTCTTACTTATGAACGTTTTTGCTTTGCACTTCTTAAGAAATGCTATGTACCATTAATTTAACCTTCTTTCATTTAACTTATCTTTAATTTTTGCTTCACTTTTGTTTTTAATCCTCAAAGAAAGAATAGTGCTGGTTGTATAACAACAACTTTATTCTTTGCTATCTTCATCGCGTTACTTTGCAGTCCTTGCTCTCTAATGTCAACTCACTTGCTTACACACTGACATTGAGAGGGTTGTATGAGGGACATCTTACACTCGCCCCTTACAAGATGCCCACTAAAGGTGAGCATTGACATTGCAGATAACAGTTGTATGATGAATATTGCTTACTTAGATGTGTTCTATCACCCCTTAAATTTTTGCCCATAAGTTTCGAAACACCCTGTATTATAAGTGATTTAAGGAAAGATGAAAAGTTATATATTTTACAAATGTTCTGATTTAAAGGAAAATGAGTTTGTGTGTGTTTTGCAGGTGTTATTTGCAATATTATAATGTACGCTTAAAATGCCTTTGGTAACACTTTACTTGTTGGTAAGTTTTCTAAACCACTCTAAAGTGAAGTCTTGGAAATTTTCATGTTTAAAATATTGAATATTATTGCATTGTGTAAAGTCTTCAATGGTGTGTAAAAAAATAAATATCAGAGTGTTTAGCATGTGCCTCTGTTCAAACCAACAACCCGCGCTGCAGTCCTAATTTAGCAAAAGGTTATATATACAAATATGTTATACGTTTACATTTTTAAGTTCAAAAATTTGTGTCAAGCTATAAAATTATGATACTGAATATGAATTGATGATAAATTTTTAAGCAGAATGTCACACAGCAGGCATCAAATACCATTAAATTTTTAAGAATATACAACAATGTTGATTTTACTCATTTGTTTGTCAACAATATATTTTAATTTTGCTATTGAAGTAATGCTTTAGCTCTATTTGACTTGAGAGTACTGCTCTAATTGACTGTAAAAAACTCAACGTAGCTAGATTTCGATTCACCAGAAGCTAAGTCCATTATCCTGTTATATTCATCTTCTGATGAACGCAGGAATAAATCTGGTAAATCATTAGTTTTGGGAATCTTGAGGGAGGGGGGAAGAGATTTCTGCCCTTCATTTTTATTTTCTCGCAAACAAGCATATTTGTTTTAGGTCTATTCAAATGACGAAGACGACACCTGAGCTGGCACCCCCCCTCTCCTAACATCCACACCAGGCCAACGGGAGGACTTTGAGCTACTACCAATTTAACGTGCATCAACCCCGGTTACATGGGGGGTCTTTAGTGGCACCAAGGCTCGAACCTACGACACGACGAAAACCGCCAGCCGCGAGTCCGCTACCTTGACCACTAGACTACCACGGTCACATTTAATGTTGGAGATTGTTTTATTATTCTCCTGCCTCTTCGTTGGGAATGACAATGAAGAATTATTTGAAGAAGTATTAGATAGTGATTCAGTTAGTGTGAAACTTGATTTGCATTTTTTTGGCGGCTGTTTCATAAGAAACATTAGAGACTGACAAGCGTGAAGATAACAATACGCCAAGTCTTTGGAAATGGAGTTTTGTTCATTATTTTTACTGCAGTAATATCCTCCTCCGAGTTCCATGTTGCGCAAGAACGATAATACGAAGCATGGTAATCGTTGCAATTCACACAGCGCTCCTTTAATTGTCATTCCGTACTGCCGTGATCTACCTCAGCACAACCAGCTCAGATCGGCTTTCTTCCACAGACGGTTTTTGAATGACCATATCTTTGATACTGGAAACATTCAACGGATTTGGTATACATGGTCTTACCAGACAATGAAGGTAAGTAAGCTTCACTGACTTTGGAAGTTGAGGCGTCAAAAAAAATCAGGATGACGTGCTTAGAGGGAAGCTTAGCTAGAAGAACCTTTCCATCCCGGTGAATTGTAATGAGGCATACTTTGCATACTCTGTGATCCGACGTGTTTTCAAATATTTCATCGAAAGACACGTTAAGTAAATCTGCTACGAATATTACTTCTCTGGATTTCACCTTCTGGATATCACCTCTATGAGGAGTGAAGGTGATATCAAAATGGAAAGACGATGCAGATTTATAAGGGATGAATCCTGTTTGTTCGAGGAAATATTAGGGAACTAATACCTGGAAAGCATTTTATGAATAGTCTTTGCAGTCCCAATACTATACGAGCCTTGAAATTACATAACATAGGATCCTTCACTGAGCGGGAAGAAAATGATTGAGATAGGCCTACATCGGGGCTCAAAGAAAAAAATTTATTATTCATGTTGAAAATTTTTTGCTCTTCCTCCGAGGATGGAGAGGAGATTGATGCGCTTAGGCCTCTATTAGGGTACAAGTTTTTTTTTGATCCATGAGGAATTTTCGTTGTTCATTTCAGTGCACCTTCACCCACCACGGAGCTCAACAAAGGGAGACAGCCCTTCGGTCATCTGACTACTACCAGGTATGGCACTTTCGTCAGAGGTGGCACTGAAATATAATATTACAGCTTCGAGGTGAGGATTTACCAGTTCCTCCGAGGTACCTCTAACAGCAATACTCACCCTTAAGTATAGACTTAAGGGTTCAAAAAATCCCCTCCGAAGCTATTACCAGCCGATTGACAGAATCGGGCTCATTTGAGCTACCCATCTACAGTGAAGCATGGGCCAGAGGGAACGCAAAAGGTATCCCCAGAACACCATTTTCCTTCTTACGACGCATACGGCAAACATGCGGGTTGGTAAACTAATGATTAGTACGATAATTATTTATTTTCTAGATACAGGGGGGGGGAAAGAAGGTAAGTGGTATGAAGTGGGAGAAGGGGGGAAAGATGATTGGGGTCCTTCGGGTATGTGATGCCCGTACTTATCTGAAGATGACCTCCCTTCCCTGAGGGACCATTAATTAGGAAACATTGTCTTTCCCTCTTTTCGACCGCTTGGTGGTGATCATTAGATCCCTCCAGGCGAACATATCGACCGCGGGCGCTGAATTTCAACCCGTGGTGTACCAACAAATGCTCCCGTAGTCAATCTTGCTCCATCACTGGTATTTTCAAACATCGTATTGCCATTCTCTCACACTATATAAATCACTTTAAAAGGACTTATGATTTCAACTTTATCATCGCATGAAATTGAATAATTTCGATATTTATTGTGACTTGCGAATTGTCCACCGGTGGTGGACTACCTGCTTCACGGTGCTTAGTGCCAATGGGGACTGTGAATGAACTTTTAATATTTTTCAATCAATGATTCCCTTTGGATTGCAACTACGATGGATAATACAGCTTTAATTTCTCTCCATTCTTCACTACAAGTGATCTTCCCAGAAACGACAGGTAAGTGCCATCCTTAGTGAAACTTTGCTCAAGGACATTGAAATTAAAACATTAACTATTTCTGTTAACTTAGGAAAATATGAAATCGTAATTAATCAAATTGATGGTTTCAAAAAAAACCCCTCATGCATCCTCATAAAAACGTATACTATTTTTGTGAAATGTTTTCATGTTTCTTAAAAAAATAATAAATAATCTTTTAGTTTTAAATATTAAAAAAATTATAATAACTTAGAATCGTGTATTGAGTAAATTAAGATTTTCAAATAAAACAAATTACAAAAGAAAAAGACAGCTGTACCATATTACTAAAATATTTTCTGGAAGCAAGTACGTTAAAACAATATTAAATTGATAGCTTCTGTAATCTCATGACCACACTCTCTGAGAGTACGATAGTTCGATCATAAACTCGTAATAATTATTTCAATGTTTGCTATATATATATATAACACATCGATCAATAACTCCAGAGTCTAACATTGAAAACAACATTTTTTTTGCAATTTTTTTTTTTTATTCAACATAACACCTGTTGTTAATCACCTTTAGGTGATACAATCAACTCCAACGCTTTTCCAAATCTTTTTTTTTTTTTTTTTTCCCGAATTTTTTTTTTTTTTTTTTTTTCCAAGAAATCTTTTGTTGCGAGTAAATAGCGATAAACAGCTTTCTGAATCATCGATCATGTTGCTGTTTTTGTTCCATCGAGCAATCGTGTACCCACTTGGAAAAAAAACCTTTTCACTCCACTTCAAAAACCTTTTCCTATCCGATCGATTCTTAAAATTTGACACGTTTCAAGCAAAGTGCTAGTACTCTAGAAAGACTTACTACTGGTTTACTACATGAGCTACCCCTAAGCATTTCTGGAGTTATTGATCGATGTGTTATAAGTGTGTAGTCGCATTGCTTAGTGTGCAGACTTTATCTGTGGTCTCATTATTACAACTTGCATATTTAACTGCTACATTGAAATCATGTAATAAAAAATAATATAATACCTCATCTTTTCAAAATCGTTCGATGAAATATGTAAAAGAAGGGAAAACTTTAAGAACAATATGTAGAACATTTTTACTAAACATTTTATTTTTCAAATTAACACCCTTTTAATGCACAAAAAAAAAAAAAAAAAAAAAAAAAAAAAATGTATTACAAATATTTAGAGTTCAATTTTATTTGATTTTTTAATAACATCGCATTCCAAAGCAACAGGAAGGCTACTGGTGACGGACTTCACAAATTTGAACCTCGGTAAAGTAATGAGGATAGGACACACTCATCTAACTTCCATACCGCGCCAACATGAGGATTCACAACCTAAACAGATTTAATAGCCGGTTTTCAATTGAACAGGACTCGAACTCTCGATTCAAATCTGGCTACGAGTTTGCGAAATCACCACTCGGCTACTGCTGACCTTTTATGATTAAATATTATCAAGTGAGATTTAAAAAATAATTTTCTACTTAATTGAACACGTTTCACAACTGCCGAGTAAATCTTAAGTACAGCAAATTAAAGCAAAACTTTCAATTAATTCATGTATTCCAGTGAAAATAATATGTAACACTTTTTTATATTAAACCTTTATATGAATCTTTAATCTTGAAAGGGGGAGGGGAATGTATTAATTTGGGTTTTTTTATTTTATTTTATTTTTATTTATTTTGGTCTATAAAAGAATCTTAAATTCAAAAAGTTCTTGTTGAAATGCTTCTGAAATGTCTGTTTTAAAAAAGTAAAAAATTGAGTTCTTTTTAAAATTTTTGGCTCTTAAAAGAATCTTTTTTTTTTGTTTACTTTTCCTTTTCTTTTTATAAAAAATGAATCAGTTTTAATTATTTTTATTCTGATCTTTTATTTCTTATTGGTTTGTATGTTAAGAGATTTTTAAATAAATTGTGATATTCTTCGAAACAGTTCTGGTCCATACAAAATGCCACATTGCATGCCTTACAGGTAATAGGTGTTCTTTTTTGTATATTCCTTTTTTACCTCAATATGCGCGCCTTTTTCTTTTCCTTTCGTCAATTGGCCAATGAGAAAATGTTTTATCATTTGTCTTCCTTTTTTTAATTACTGAGGGCTTAATATATTTATGATTTATTTTTTCTATCAGAGATGTTATTAAATTCAATCTAAATTCTATTAAACTGAATTTTGACGAAGTTTGGTACGACTTAAATATCAGAAACGCATTCAAAACAGGAATATCGATGACGCTAAAGAATATTTTTTTTGTTCATTTCCTAGTTTGTCTCACAAAAGTGCAAGTGGATGCTATGCGGTCTCCTAAATAACATATCCCATGTGCTTGTTGTAATCTGCCAAAATTTTTGGCTTGGTAGTAGTTAATTTTTCTTTTTCACATTCAGCAACGTCACCGTCAAAATTTGTTTTATAACTTTTTCGTTCTTAAATGATAAATTTGTTTTGAGGGCTGTGCATATTGGTCTGCATATACACTTCTTACCTCTTATCTTTCCAGCACAAGGCTGTCATTTCATTGCAATATTTCATGGCAAGATTGCCTTGTTTCATTTTAGAAGGAGCCAAATCTTTTAGAAAATGTTTTCTGTTAGATCATACAGTTCCATAGGAGTTAATTTTTTTTAAAAAAAAAAAAAAAAAAAAGGTCGCGGAAAAGTTCTGGCGAAGAAAAGAAATTATTCATAAAGATTTTATGGCCTTTACCTTTTACA